>CAUYUJ010007313.1:419540-492040 GCA_963575745.1 Prorocentrum cordatum
CGCCCCAGGCTCTCCTCTGGCCCTGGTCCAGGACCCAGCCCCCTATTAGAGTCCCCCACAGGTCCCCACGGACAATCCCCGGACAACCCCCCGACACCCCGGACACCCCAAACAGCCGGACACCCTGGACACCCCGGACACCCCGGACAATCCCCGGGCACCCCCTGGACACGCCGAACACCCCGGACACCCCGGACACCCCGGACACCCAGGACACCCCGGACACCACGGGCATGCCGGACACTTCTATCATCAACCGTCATGTAAACTTCCTCCTTCACATGACCACCACCATCAACAGCACCAGCAGGATAACCATTATCTTCATGATCATCCTCTTCATCCTGCTTCCTCCTCCTCATCACCCTCTCCCCCTTTTTATTGTCATCTCTCCTCGTCCTATCCTTTCCTCCTTTTCCTCTCCTCCTCCTCCACTTTCTCCTTATCCTCTCCGCCTCTTATTCCTTTCCATCTCCTCCTCCTCCTCATCATACTCGTCTTCCTTATTCGCCTCCTCCTCCCTCCTCCTCACGTTCTCGCCTTCCTCATCCCGACTACGTCTTCTTATAATCATTATCCCCCTTCCTCTTCCCACTCTTCCCTCCTCTCCTTTGTTTTCTTTATTTTTGTTTATCTTTCTCTCTCTCTCTCTCTCTATCTTCCTCATGACAACCACCATCAATGCCCCATCCCGGAGTAATGGTTTCACTTAGAGTCCCGCCCGCCATGCCAGACTGGCGTCGTCGGTGGTTGTGGTAGATTTTGCCCCCACCCTTGTGCCCTCACAGAGTGAAGATTACATTCAATGGCCCGCCCGCCCGCACGAAAATCCCATGGCTGAGTGTCGGTTTCACTTAGTGCCCAGCCCGCGCGACAAGAGTGTTGTGGTTCATTTCCTCCCACACTGTTCCATCGCAGAGTGGAAGATACATTTAATGTCCCGCCCGCCCACCCGACTGAACGCCCCATCCCTGAGTGAAGCTTCAATTTATTGCCCCGCCCGCCCGACAGGCGCCTTCGGTGATTGTAGAATATGTTTTCCCCAGCTTTGTACTATTACAATGAGGAGCGTTACGTTTAATGTCCCGCCCGCCCAACCGACCGAACGCCCCACCACTGAGTGAAGAGTGCATTTAATGTCCCGCCCGCCCGACTGGCGTCTTCGATGGTCGTGATTGATAAATGTATCCCCAACCTTGTCCCATGACTGATTGAAGATTTGATTTAATGCCCCGCCCGCCCGTGACGAAACCTCGGCGGTTGTGCTACATTTCCCCCCACCATGTCCTATCACAAACGGCGGGACATTACATTTCCTGTCCCGCCCGCCCGCCCGACTTAACGCCCCATCCCTGATTGAAGATTGCATTTAATGTCCAACCCGCCCGACCGGAGTCTTCCGTGGTTCTGGCATTTACTTCCCCAACACTGTACTATCACAACGAGGAGCGTTACATTTCATGTCCCGCCCGCCCAACCGAGCGAACGCCCCACCACTGGGTGAGGATTGCATGTGATGTCCCCCCCGCCCGACCAGCGCTTTCGGCGGTTGCGTCAGAGTTCTCCCCAACCCTGTCCCATCACACAAGGAAGGTTACATTGAGTGTCCCGCTCGTCGCCGTCGCCGTCGCGGTGCCGGACCCGGGTGGGGCACCTTTACATTCCCATGGGATCCGAGCCCGGAGAGGGCCCGCCCCTCCAGAGTCGACGACGACAGACGGTGACGACTGGCCGCTTCGACAACGGACGCGGACGAGGTCGACGACGGCGGTGGCGACAACCGACGGCAACGACGACGGCGGCGAGAGCGCCGTTCCTGAGTTCGGAGGCCTGAGAGTTCACAGAGTGCAGATAACATTTAAACGCCCGCCCGCCCGATCGAACGCCCCATCACTGAGTGAAGATTTCATGTCGCGTCCCGCCCGCCAGGCTGGCGTCGTCGGTGGTTGTGGTAGATGTTGCCCCCACCTTTGTGCCCTCACAGCTTGAAGAGTACATCTGACGGCAAGCCCGCCCGACCGAAATCCCCACCATGACTGAGTGAAGATTGCATTTGATGCCCCGTCCGCCCGACGCGAATCCTCGGCGGTTGCGATGCACTCCCCCCCACCGTGTCCCATCACAGAGTGGAAGGTACACTTCAGATCCCGCCCGCCCGCCCGACTGAACGTCCCACCCCCGAATGAACATGGGATTGATTGCCCGCCCGCCCGGCCAGGGTCTTCGGTAGCCAGGGTCTTCGGTAGCTGTGGTAGCTTTGGTCTCGGCTCGAGCCCGCCCCTCGCTCAGGTGCGCTCTCGGCCCCGAGCCATGTCCGCCCTCTCGGGGGCCGCGCTGCGCCGCCGCCAGCGGCTGGCGGCGGCGCGGCGGGACGCCGCACCTGGTCTCTCGGGCCCTCTGCCGCCGCCGCCGCTGCCGCCGCCGCCGTCGGAGGCGGCCGGCTGGCTGGCGGTGGTTTCCGCCGCCGCCGCCGCCGCCGCTGCCGCTGCCGCTGCTGGCTCCCCGCCGGCGGCGGCGGCGGCGGAGGGCGCGGTGGCCGGCGCCGCCGCGGCCGCCCCTGGGGCCGCCGGCGGCGCGGCCGCCGCCGCTGCTGCCGCCGCTGCCGTCGCCACCGCTGCTGCCGCCGCCGCCGGATCCCCTTTGGTGGCGGCGGCGGCCGGCGGCGCCGCGGCTGGCGTGGCGGCCGCTGTCGCGGCGGACGCTGCTGCCGCCGCTGCCGGCTCCCCGCTGCCGGCGGCGGCGGCGGCGGGCTCGGTGGCCCGCGCCGCCGCGGCCGCCCCCGCGGCCGCCGGCCGCTGGCGCGGCGGCGGCCGCCGAACAGCAGCAGCTACAGCAACAACAGCAGCAGCAGCAGCAACAACACCTGCAGCCGCTGCCGCAGCAGCAGCAACAGCCGCAGCTGCAGCAGCAGCCACTGCAGCAGGACAGCGCGGGGGCGGTGCCCGCGGCCTGCGCCGCCGCGGCCGCCCCCACGGCCGCCGGCGGCGCGGCCGCTGGCGCAGCAGCTGCGGCGGCCGCTGCCGCGGCCCTCGGCGACCCCCCGCGGCGGCCGGCAGCTGCAGCCGCAGCAACAACAGCAGCAGCAGCAGCAGCCGCAGCAGCAAGGCAGCAGCAGCAACAGCCGCAGCAGCAGCAGCAGCAGCAGCAGCAGCAGCGACAGAACCCAGCGGCTGCTGCAGCAGCAGCGGCAGCAGCATCAGGGCAGCACCCGCAGCAGCCACCGCAGCAGCAGCTGCAGCAGCAGCAGCAGCAACAGAGCCCCGCAGCTGCAGCAGCAGCACCCCCCGCAGCAGCAACAAGAGCCACCCAGCGACCGCATGAAGAACCCACGAGAAGACGCAGAGCTACCCGTGCTCCCTCAGCAGCAGCAGCGGGGCAGAGAAAAGGAGAGGGAAGTCACGGCGGACTCGGCGGAGGCTGCGGAGGCCGCGGAGTATCGGGGGCCCGAAGCAAAGGAAGCCTCGGGAGGTGCGGAAGTGGCACAAGCCTTCACTCGTGTCTCTGGATTAGAACCGGGTGGACAGGGGGTGGCCCCCGAAAGTGCTGACGGTAGCCGCAACAGTCAGCTAAGCGAGACTCCGGGACAGCAGGGGCTCGCCTGCCACACCGCGCCACCCCCACCTCCCCCTCAGAACAATCAGACCATCAGCAGTCCTCTGGGAGCGCCACAGACCCAGCAGGGGGATCACGGACCAACCGTCCAGACGCAGGACAGCGAAGCCAACCACTGGCTCGTCGGGAGAAGCCCCTTCGCGCCTATTCGCCCCGCTTCCCCTGTCAGTGAACCCACTCTTATGGGCGGCGAGCCCCAGGCGCCCTCTCCAGACGCCCAGGGCACGACTGGCAAAGAACCTCGCGCTCCTGCAATGGAAGCTGCGTCGCCGTGCGCGCACGCGCCTGGCACAACCAGCGGCGCCCCAGAGACCGGAGAGAGTCCTGCGCTGACCGAAGGGGACGCACCTGGGAGCGACGGCGGGCGCAGGCCCGAAGGCGAACGCCAGCGAAAGGGGCCTCTCCCCACGTACCACAGGGCAGCGTCCGCCCTGGCTGCCGGATACGATCCGACCCCCGCCTGGCGGCCAACCACGCGGCCTGCTTCTCCCCGCAGAACCCCGCCAGGCGTGCAGCCGAAGCTGTCGCGTGCAGATCGCGAGCCCTCCGGCCAGGACAACGAGGCCGGTGCGCTGGAGACTTGCGGCCAGGATGCACGGCAGCACCAATGGCCTGACCCGCGCCAACGGCCAGAGCCCAAGGACTAGGCACGTCCACTTCAAATGATTCCGCGTAACACGTCGCGTCAGGAGGTCGCCACGGGGAGACCTCCTGACGACCGTTTGAACGCGACGGTCGAACTGATTAAAACCGCAAACGCATGATGGACAGCATACGCGTCGAAGACGCTAACACATTCAAAGTCGTTGGCATCTACATCATAATCGTAGCCGTCACCGCGTCAACACGTGTAAGAAAGCTCTGACACTGCACCCCAGAGACACTCGAGAGGCCAACCACGAGACCCCAACCAGCATACATGAGATCCCCAGGGGCGACGGCGGGATAGACCGAAGGCCACTAGATAGGGCACGTTCGACTGAGCATCGCATCGGGGGGGGGGGGCTGCATGCGTTTCTCGAGCGCGGGGCGGCGCGTCGGGCATCGGGCCCTCTGGTAGTAGGCGTCGGGCGGGGCGTCGGACTGGGCGACGCGCCGTGGGCGTGCGTAGATACGCCACGCACGCCCGCCGCCTAACATCCTAAAACAAAATTTCAAAACAGCAGCACCACTGGAATGGAATGGAAAGGGAGATCGCCGGTCGGTCGAGGGCGGGCGGGAGGGCGGCGTCGATGGCATCGGTCGGCGCGGGGCTCGGTCCCCATGGGAGGAAGGATGAGGGGAGGGAGGGGTGGGCATCGTCGGACCCCCAGGGTCATCAGAAACGGATACAGGGCGAAAGGGACGGGAATGGGGCGGCCCAACAATCGAAACCCCAGGGAGTGTGGTGAGGAGGTGAGGGGACCGACGAGGTGAGGAGTAGGTCGGAGTAGGTGAGGAGGACGAGGCGGGCGGGGATCGCGCCTGGCCGCGGCGGCGCGCTCGGGCGCGCGCACCGCGGCAGTGTGGTGAGGAGGTGAGGGGACCGACGAGGTGAGGAGTAGGTGGACGAGGCGGGCGGGGATCGCGCCTGGCCGCGGCGGCGCGCTCGGGCGCGCGCACCGCGGCGGCCGCGGCCCGCCGGCGTGGGCCATGGGCGCAGCCCGAAGGCCTGCTCCCCCTGCCGCTGCGCCGCGGGATCGTCGGGGAGCAGCATGCCGCCGTCGCCGGCGGGTGCGAGTGGCGAGGGGAGAGTGTGGGTGGGAGCGAGCAAGCAGAATTGGGAATGCGAGCGACGGGTGCGGAGCGGAGCATTGTGGGCGGGTGAGGGCGCGCATAGGAAGTGCGGGCGGCATGGCAGAGAGGGAGTAGGGAGTGTGCGAAACACTGGCAGGCTGCTCCCCGACGCCGATTCTATACACAGCCGCCGTCGCCACTGTCGTTCCCTCATGGATTCATACACCCATCATATCATCGACCGACCTCCCTGATGCCTGATGCCCTGATGCCTCCCTCATCATATCACCGATCATGCACAATATTCTCATCGCGTGTCGTCGTGTCTCGTCCTCCCTCATCCCCCCCCCCCTCCTCTCCCTCATCTCCTCGACCTGCATCGCTGCATCACCCACCCACTGTATCGCAGCTCATTCCGCGTCAGCCGTCCTCCTCATCCGTCCTCCCCCCCCCTCACTCCTCTCCTCGATCTCCTCTGCGTCGTTGTCGGCACCAATGCTACTTGAGCATGTGCTTATTGCACACCGCGTCCGCGGCGCGCGCTGACGCCGTCGCCTTGGACGGTGGCGCGACGCCGCCGCCGTGGGCGGCGTGCGCTGCTTGCACAGCGACGGCGCCCCCCACTGTGGGGGGGTAGAGGCTCGCCGCGCCGCCCGGTGCCTTCTTGGCCAACTGCGCGCGCTGCTTGGCAGTGCGCTCGGCCTCGGTCGTCTCACGCGTCAGAGCGATCGGGCCGACCCTCCCGCTGAGGTGCTTGGAGATGAGCCTGGGCTGGGGCAGAGTGCGAACAGCCACGTGCCCTCCCCCCGTCGGCCCTGAGATACCCCAGTCCCCTGTCGAGTGACGGGGGAAGGGGGGGCGGGGACATGGGTGAGGTCGGATCTAAACACGGGCACGTCGGCCCGTTCGATGAAAGAGGGGGGGTGAGCGAGGTCAGTATCTCACCCAAGGGACAGACAGAGAGAGCCCGTGACTAAACCCGTGAATCTGATTTCGCGGCGAGATCGGATTTAATCACGGGCTCTCCCAGTCGACCCGTTGGATGAGATCTGAGATACCCGCGCCCCCCCTGTCGACGGATGGGGATGGGGGAAGGGCGAAGGGGTGGGTGGCCGAGGTCGAATTTAATCACGGGCTCCCCCGCCGGCCCCACTGCATAACATAAGAGACCCGATCCCCCGTCTGGTCGTCACAGCCCACCGCCCACCTCACACCCCGCCCCCCGTCAGCCCGTCGGCCCGTCGGCATCCGAACCGAGACCCTGACCCGGGATCCGACGGATTTGGAAACGTGGGCTGCCGTGCTCCCGGGGCTCGGATGGGGGGTACCACACAACGCCCGACGATCGATACTCGGGAATCGACATTCGGATTTCGGGGGCCTCGGGATGCTGACATTTACCTTGACCATTTTGTAATCGTCGGACTCGCTCGCGCCGTCGACAGTGTCGCACTGGCCGTCCTTATCAATGAACACAGGCAAGATCAGGGTATCGTTCATCAGCACCGCCTGGTCGGCCTTGGCGACAGACTTGATGTACCGCGCGAGCTCCGCGAACTGGCTATTAATGACATTGGCGGCGCTCGGCGGGTTGAGGTAGAGGGGCACGCCGAACACCTGACGGCGACGACCGACGACGGCGGCGGCGAGACGAATGACGATCGGACGAGACGGTCGGAAGGGATGAACGCATGCCGAGTGGCTGAGGGAACAGTCCCTCGGCCACTCAGCATTAGTGCATCGGTCTTCCCTCGGTCCCTGGGACCGAGAGAAGCGCGGCTGGTAGGCTGGTAGGGCCAATGGTACGATGGTACGGCGGTAGGGCCGGTAGGGAGGACGAGGAGGAGGAGGAGTGAGTAGGGGACTTAACTTAACGATTAGGGAGGTTGAACTGGGGTCGGGCTGGGGACGAGGAGGGCGCGCGCGGGAGCGTGGAGGGCTCGGAGCGCGGGAGGGGGCCCGATGACCGCGCCTCGCACAGGATGAACGACGCGGCGTCCTTCCTGGTGAGGCTCACCGGGCCGACGTACTGGAGGCACAGCTTCGCCTTTCTTTGGAGGGGGGGACGTGTCGACATGCCCGCCCTGTCCCGCACCGCTCCCTCTCGCCTCTCCCCCCTGCGCGAGGAGGGGAGGGGGTGGGTTCGGAAGGATGTGGCGGGGCGCACTGCACGGAATGAGGAATGATCACAGGAGGCTGCACGAGGAGCCGATGCGGGGGGCGGGGGTGCGGAGGGGGCGGAGGGGCCCGAGGGGTAGGATGTGATGACAGATGATGAGATGATGAATGATGGATGGATTGGATTGGCCCCCTGGATTGGGCTGCCGCTCACCGTGTCCGTAGAGCCCTCGCACAGCACAGGCGGGGTCCACACCAGCGAGGTCTTGTTCTTCTCCTCGAGGACGAGCGAGATGCTGTTGAAGCCGCCCAGCCCGCTGTGATCGGACAGGGCATTGGTGCTGATCGGCTGCTCGCCGTGGAAGCAGAAGCACCCCGACTCGCGGAACGTCTTCCACAGCAGCGACTCCATCGACCGCTCGACCGCCTTGAGAGGCAAGCCGTCGACCTCGATGTTGAGCGATTTGGCCATGTCGGAATCGCTCAACGCGCGTGGCGTCGCGCGAAGCTGCGGCGCGAAGTAGTTGTACAGCTGCCGCACAGGGACCTCGATCGAAGAGCTCCCGTCCGCGCGGCTCCCAACCACCGGCGCACAGCCGCCGACCGCGCCGACCGCACCAGGCGCGTCAGCGATGGCCTGGGCCTCAGTCTGCGCAGCAGCGGCGCCTGCGTCCGCGGTGGGCGGCGCGGCGGCGACAGCACTGCCAGTCGCGTCCGCCAGCGGGGGTGGCAGTGTCGCCTCGCCAGTGGCGGTCGACGCCCGATGCACCTGCTCGGCTGCGCTGATAGCGGTCGACTTCACGCGCGAGATGGCGCCCCGGAGCTCCGTTGACGACTCGCACTTGAGTACAGTCGACCATACCGCTTGCCACTTCACCGCATCGTTGGTAGAAGCCTCGAGGCCAATGAACGTGGCCCACATCGTGTCTGAGAGAAGGGCCGGGTCATCGATGAACGCGCTCTTGAGCTGGACGATGCCAGGCGTGATGTCAGTCGGTAGCTTCTTCATGACGAACAGCGAGTGGAGAGTGGCCGCCACGTAGCACGCGCGCGTGCGGAGGAACGCCTCGAGCGCGGTCTGCGTCGGGAATAACGAAGTCACGAAGCTCGGGAGTGATCCCGCCTTGGATGCAAAAGCCGACACGGCCGACGCTGCCTCGAACCACGTGAATGGCAGGTGCTGGTCGATCACGCTGACGAACGCAGCCAAGTCGAAGGAGTCGAGCGTGGCTGTCGCGCGCATGAGGCTGCCAAGCTGCGCGTGCATCGTAGTCGGTAGGTGGGCGTTCGCGACGACGAACGTGTTGATGTCTGCGGAAACCGCCGTCACCATCGCCTTAACATCCTCGAGCGAGAGGTCGCCGTCGTCGCCACCGCCGACGGTCTCCTCGACGGGCCTGCTGCAGCGGGCCACCAGCTCCTGTGCGAGGCGCTCGGGGTCGGCGGCCGCGAACTCCGCCAGGTTATCCTTCGACGACAGCGCGGCGCCGCCGCCCGAAGTAGCAGCAGTGCGGACAGGACAGCTAAGCTTCATGAGCACCACCGCCTCATCCCTGAACTTGCTGTGCGATTTCACGAGTTTGGCGTTCATGGCGACGCTCTTCGAGAAGGTGAACTGGAGGAACAGCGAGACGACCGTCTGCCTGACCTTCTCGCGACAATCATCGGATGCGCCGTGGCAATGGTACTCGACCGAGTGCATCAGGTCGTCAGCAGCTGTCGTCGGGCGCTCCATCGCCGAGTCGGACGCAACGATCGGCTGCGTCATGACAACGAACTGCTCAGCATTGACGGTGACCGCCGCCGCAGTCCCAGGCGGCGCCGCCTGGCCGGGCGTGATGCCCTTGCCCTTGCCCTTGCCCTTGCGGCGCTTCTTCGAGGCTGGCGGGGCAACAAAGCCGCCGTTGCCTACAGGAGGAGCGCCGCCGCCGCCGAGGCCGTCGAGCACGGAGCCAGGATCGGCATGGGGCGTGGCCGTGGCATCTGCAGCAGCATCGGCAGCCGCGCTCGCCGCGACGTCAGCCTGCTTCTCGTACTTCTCGATGAGCTTCTTGGCTGCAACTGACTCGCGCATCGGTGTCAGGATGAGCTTGAACAGATCGCCCGTGCGCTGCGAGGGTGCCTGCTCGGGAGCCACGACACAGGGGGAGACGACCCCGACCCCACCCCAGGCCAACCAGACCGTCGGACCGTCAGGCCGACGCCGACGCCGACGCAACCGACTGCCGAAATGGCAACCGAACGGACCGGCGAGGAAACGAAGATGCCGATCGGGCCGACCTGATCTGGCTGGATCGCGACGTCGAAGAAACGGATCGCTGATCTGGTCTGCTGGAATCGTTTGATATGACATGCGACGCCTGGAATATCCACGGGGTGCGCCGCTGGCCGGCGCTCTGCTTCGTGGACATCTTCTCGGGGAGGGGGATGCAGAACTTCAAGCCCTCGAGGATGAACGTGCCGACGACCGGCTTGGGCCAGTACTTGCCGAGCGAGGCGATCACGCTGAGGGTCCACGAGTGCATGATGTTGATCACCGTGAAATTGTTAATCGACTCGTCCAAAAAGTTTACGTAAAGGCGGGTCCACTCTTGGAACGCCTCGAATATCCCATAGCGCTCCAAATTGTGCGCGAAGGCCTTGGTATTGCAAAAATGTTTCCAGGAATGCAGCTGACTGCTCCGCATGTCGGCCGTCTTGACCTCCTCCTTTAGACGCAGCTCAACGAACTCCTCGTACAGCTTCTCGTACTGAGGGTTCCCGGACGCGGGGATCTGCTTCTTGTCCGCATGCGCCTGCCAGGCCGCCTCGAGCTTCAACGCGAGTAAGATCGCCTGCATGAACGTCGGGCGGCTACCCTGGTGATAGGTGTTGTGGAAGTTGCACACCCACTCTAGCGCAAACCCAGGCGTCTCGTGCTTGATCATCCGCGCCCGCACGTTTTTCCGCAAGGCCGACTGGACGTAAATGTCGTCGGGGTCCTGCGAACGGCTGGGACACACCGCGACGCGCACTGCCCCCCAATGGCCCCGGGGCACGGGGACGGGGGAGGGGGGGCGTCCAGGACTGCGGTCCCAAGGACCACACGATGGGAAGGTTATACCTTGGGCGCGAGGCGGTGTGTCCTCAGCGTGCGCCCTGTAGAACGCTTCGGACAAATGGTTGAACGTGACGGCGTACACCGGCATGGCCCGCTCCTGAGCTGATGGCTGATGTAAATTACGCCACACACAGCACCACACTCAGCACTACAACTCAGGCTCTCAGGCTCCGTAGGGATCGGCGGAGGCGGAGGTGGAGCGGGGGAGCGGAGGTGGAGGAGGTGGCCAGGGAGGATCGGGGACGGTGGGATAATGTATTGGTTTCAGGGGACGGTGGACGGTGGTGGAATTTGATTTTACAGCAGGGTCCTTGTTCGAGTAGTGCAGCCACGCCTCACCGCGGCAACCGAGGTTCAGGCCGCTCGTCAGGATGCGGTTCTTGTAGTCCTGCTCGTCAGATATCAAAACCGATCAAGCAGGCGATCGGCCGGGTGAGAGACCGACGGGACCGACGGGCGGGGTCAACGGATATAATTTGCACAGATTGCACAGAACGGGTCCTCAACCACAGTCTCACTCAACCCTCGGTTGAATGGAGACGACTTGACAGCGCGTTCGACGGGCTCAGCATGTGCGCCCCTCGCCGGAGAAGAAGCCGATGTGACGAACCAGCGGATGTCTGCGTAACCTGGAGACCAGAGGGATCGGTGCGATCGCTGCAATCGTGGCCACGAAACTCGCACTCACCTTGCGCACCCCCCCCACCCCCCGAAGAGGGCGCAAGTAGGGTTGCGACGCGTCCCGATGTCGGAAGCCGTCATCGTGGAACGTCTAAGTTTCACTGTCGTATGAACAGCGTTCAACCGAGGGCGCCCACACACACTACCCACCCACTCCCAAAGGAACCTGCATCGAAGCGCTCCCAAAAACGGTCGAGCATGATGCTCCCGTCCACGTCTCCGAACAATTCACGCATGCTCTGGGCGTTGGCGGCGTCGGGATGCGTCGCAAGAAGTGACGGCGGTACTTGCCCAGCGGCGGGGCGCTTCTTGGCGGTGCCCCTGGGGGAAGCCATCGGTGGCAGTGGTGGGGTGGGCCCCGCGGGGCGGGATCCCCAGGCCACGCGGGCCTGACTGGCCCGCCGAACACTCGGCCTGAATGCGGCACTCGAGCCGCGGCAGTGCGCCAAAGGCTACACAACAACCAGGGAGAATGCGCCCCCCCCCGCTCAACAGGTCGGCGTGCGCGGTCGGGCCCGAGTGAAGCGAGGAAGCGATGTAGAGTGATATTGAGAGGCGCGGTGGGCGGGAGCTGAGATGATATGAAGAAGGGGGCGGTGAGGGGTGGAGTGGAGGGGGGGGGTGCACGGTGGACGGGCATGGGCGGGGCGAGGAGGCGAGAGGAGATGTGCTCCGGAGGGGTGGTGGGAGGGGGAGGGGGGGGGGCGGATGGATGCTGGTGATGGCGGGGCGAGGCTCAGAGGAGAACCGATGTGGCTCAAGTGGCTCAGGGTCCTTAAATTATGCGCTGCGCATGATCAGACGTGGAGCCCGTGGCGCCCGAGACAGCGGCGAGCGGGAGGCCATCGTTTCACAACTGACTCTGAATGGTCGCGCACGCGGGTCCTGCCCTGCTGGGGCCAAATATGGATTGCCCACACAGCCGCAGAGCAGCATGCATCTGTAACAGCATGCCGAGCGAGCTCGCAGACCTCGCACAGTCGCACAGTCGCACAGTGCGTCGACAGGTCGCGAGCCTGCGCAGCCTAAACGGGGAATCCAGGGCCAGGGATAGGCGCAGCAATCTGACTAGCTAGCGGCCGCCGCCTCGGGACACCCACGCACGCACATGGCACGCGCGCGCTCTGTGGTCACCACTGTCATGCAGCATGGTAACCGTACACTCATACACACGCACGCGCGCGCACGCGGGTGATCGGCGATCGCTGGTCGCAGCTTCCGGCGGCGGCGAGCGTGGGCTCGTCGCACCGCCAGCGCCGCGCCGGGCGGCTCCAGTGCGGCAGCCGCGGGCGGCCCAGGCAGCCTCTCAGGGGTCTCAGGGGCAACTCACGTACATTAGATAGGGTAGGTGGGGGGCGGCGGGATCTCCACCGTCCCGCGGTCCATGGAGTCCATATATGGTCCATATGGCACATGGACTGGAATGCGGACATGGCATGGTGGGGATCCCTACACCCTCCCCGTCTAATGTACGTGGGGGGGGGAGAGTGGGGTGGGCCCAAGCCGGAGTGACGTGACGACGAGGGGGTGGGCGCGTGGGCGAGCGCGCGCCTGCTCACCCAGCTACGCGCCGTGGCTGCGCGGGTGCGCGGTCTTGGACATCACGCGCTTGACTGGGAGGCCGTGACGACGCCGCCGAATCTCGTTGGCAGCGAGGCGCACGTTGACCGCCACGATGTCCATCAGCACGGTGTCAACGTAGCGGGCGTTCAGGTAGCCGTCCAATGCAACGATGCCTGGCGGTGGACGGGGGGGGGGGGCATCCCATGCGAGATGCGAGGGGTGATATGCTCCAAGATATATTTAACGTGAGCACCATGGGGGCGATGACGATATGGCGGGGGGGGGGGGGGCATGACGTACGCCGTGTGATGACGAGATGATTGAGATGATGTGTGGATGGACTGATACAATGCGTAGCAGTGCGTTGACACGCGGTACCTGCGACGTTGACGTGCATCGCGTTCCCCGACTGCGAGCCCACCGTGCGGGGGGTGCGATCCGACCTCGCGGCGTTGAAGCTGCACAGCAACTCCCCGGGAGCACGGCGAGGGAAGTGGGGATGGACGGGGAAGCCCTGGGCCACCAGGGACTCCGTCGGTGACAGCCAGCGCCGCGGCGCCATCGACCACCTGCCACTCACCTGGGCAGGCGACCGATATGCGATGCGGATGCGATCGGGCGGGTCGCGATCGGTACGATGCTATCATATGGGCGGGAGCCCCTCCCGCTCCTATGATAGCAACGTGAACCGATCGCCGCCCAGATCTGGGTCGACAAGGCCGACGCGACACGACGACACGACTCCCGACACGACAGACTGACCGTGTTGAACGGGTTGATGCTGTCGGCGAAGATCAGGCCCATGTTCGAGATGAGCGCGTGCAAGTCCGAGCTGGTCGTCTTGAGGGTGTGCTTCGCGCAGTCCTGGTTGATCTGCCAGGCGCCCAGCGGGTACGATGCGCGGTAGGCGTCGAGGTTGTCGATCTCCCAGTCAGACAAGCTCTTGCACCAAGCGTCGGCGTCGAACGGGGTCAGGGCAGCGGCGCCGCAGCTCCGAGACCTGGCGCGGCGGGGCGCGCGGTGGTGGGAGAGAGCGGGGGCGAGCGGGCCAGGCCGACGAATGGGTGGAGAGCGGGGCGGGGCCCGGGGTGCGCATGGGCCCGCCGCATGGGCCTCACAATCTGGGCGCGGGCGGGCGGGGCATTGGAGAGACCCGAGGGACGATGGCCGCGACTGTGCCCACCTGAGGTCGCTCTGCAGCTCGTCAGGAATGACGGTGGGGTGCACCTCAACGCGGTCCTCGTCGGGCAGCGCCGAATACCTGTGCAGGAACCAGTACGCGCGCCAGGAGAAGCAGCCCATGCGATGAAACCGCCTGCTGAAGTTCGCGAGCGGCGATATGGTAGACAAGATCTTCTGCTTGTGGCGCAGCTTGGTCCATTTCCTCCGGACACGATTAAGTTGGCGCGGCGGCAGGTTGGCGCGGCGGGGCCGGGGCGGGCTGGGGCCCGGGGGCTACACCCGGCTACGCAGGAGCCAACCTCCAAGTGAGACGGGACGGGTGACGCCAGCCGACCAAGTCCAACGGAAATCGTGTCCTGGTCCGCACGATCGGCCACCCGAACTGCCGAGGATCCAGCACGCGCCAGTCTATGTGATAAAGGTCGCCGAGCAGCTCCTCGAGCAGAGACGTCGGAAACCCTTCCACATTTTCTTGATCGACCTCGGGTTCTTGCAGCAAGCGCCGGAGAGCACACCAAGCCAGCGCGTCAACGATGGACGCGTGGTTGACGCCCTCGCGTCGCCACTGCGCCGAGTGAACTTTGCAGCTCGTACCGAAGGAGGGGGGGGGGGCAGGACCGGGAGGGGCAGCGACGAGCCGAGGAGCCGACGGCACGACTCGACTGCCAGTCGAGTCGGGTCGAGCCGTCGTCTCGACTCGTCAGTCGCGGTGTCGCCAGTCGAGTCGACTGGCGACAACGCGACGTCACGGCGGCCGACGCGACGGCGAGCACGACGCCACGGCGACGAGCAGCGTGGGGCACCAGCAGTGTGATGACGAGCCACGTGAAGGGAACACCGACGCCGATGGCGGAGGCAATACCCAGAGCGACAGACGGCCGTGCCGTCCTTGATGACGGGGGTGAGGACCTATGGCGGTGCAGCGATGACCGATGACGGGTGGGCCGGCGAGCGGGGTGGCTAGCACCGGCAAGAGGGTGGAGCGGGCAGGAGTGGGGAGGTGTGGGGCGGGGTAAGGGAGTGGCACCCAGGGAGTGGGTGGAGGAGTGGAGGAGCGGAGGATCCAGGAGGGGAGGGGAGGGGGGAGGGGCGCAGAAACGATCCCAAGTGGGCCCCCGGAAGGCCGCATCATACGAACTGCCAGGATTGCACTGCGAAACAGCAGCATCATGTCCCAGAACGCTCCCCGACGGGCCCACGGAGGCCCAGCAACGGTATCGGGCACACGGACCGCGAAACCATAACTCAAGGGAGGGACCGTTACTATGCACGCCTGGGATGGGGAGGGCGGGGTGTGGGAGATGGGATATGATCGGGCCGAGCCTGCACCGCGCGCTCGGGCATGCTGCGCAGGTTCTGCACGTCCTGCGCCAGCTCGCTCACGAAGAACTCCGAGATGTCGCCAAAGAGGCACCCGTCGGAGTCCTGTCGCTGCGGGGAGGGGGGGGAGGAGAGGAGGGGAGTGGGATGGTGGGAGGCAGGGTGGCAGGGGGGGGGAGAGAAGTGTGAGCAAGCGAGGAGAGCGAGGAGGAAGGCGGAGGGGGAGGGGAGGAGATCGGAGGGGTGAGGTATGGGTAGTATACTCATATACGATATACATATATATATATAATTATATAGATGTGTCGCATGGATGTGCCACGTGCGGTCCTCCAGGATGATGGACAGCTCGCGCTGGCAGTCAGGGTCCCACTCGATCGCGCACAGCAGCTGCGGCTTGCGGAACGTGCGGCCCAGACGCTCGGACAGCGTCTTGTACAAGATGGCGACCGCGCACTCTGGCGCGCCAACTCCAGAATAGGCCGTCGAGCGGGCGTCGCCGTCCATCATCGTGGCGAGGTACTCCAGCATCTCCTCCCCATCGGTGGGCGCGATCTCGGCCAGGGCGTCGGACGCCCACTCGTAGGAGTCCTGCAGGTCCCTGCACACGCGGCGATCGTGCCTGACGTAGGCGGCGTAGGCAGCGTCAGGGGACTGCGCAGGGGCCGGTGCCGTCTCGGCGTCGAACGCCGGCATGCGCAGCTCATCAGCACGAGCGGATGGGTGGGCATCTGGGCCGCGCGCCGCCGTGATCGACGACCGCGCCGCCTGGCGCAATCGCCCACGGTGCGGCCGCGAGGTTGGGCGGGCGGGCTGCGGCGATGGTGGCCGCGGTTGCGGTAGCGTGGCCGGTGTGGCCGCGCTCGCCGATGGCGCAGGCTGCGCGGGAGTCGGCACGTAGGTGGAGAGCGGCATGTCGTCGTCTTCCACGTCCGCGTCTGCGGGCGCGCCAGCCGCCTCGCCGCCAGGTGCACCCACAGGCGGCGTGGCAACAGCCACCGAGGGCGGTGCCGCAGCTGCTGACGGCGGCGACCATGACACCGTCGCAGGGGCGGGCAGTGATACAGGCGATGCAGCCGGCGCGGGCGCAGCGTCGGCGTCGCCAGACTGGCCAGACTGGCCGGCGGCGGGCTGCGCGGGTGGCGGGATGATGCCGTCAGGCGCGGGCGCAGCGTCGGCGTTGCCAGACTGGTCGGCGGCGGGCTGCGCGGTTGGCGGGATGACGACGGCGGGCAGGTCGTCGGAGGCGGCGGCGTCACCGACGCGGGCCGCGGGGTGGCTGCAAGGGTCAGGCTGCGCAGCCATTGCAGCGTGGTCCGGTACACCTGGCTGCACGGCGGGCGACGGTGGCGTCGTCGTGCCAGGCGCAGCTGGAGCGGGTGGTGCCGGAGACGTCGCAGCGCTCGCCGGCGACTGAGCACGAGCGAGCAGTTCGCTGGCGGCGTCGGCGCCCTGAGCTCGCCACGACGGGGACGGGCTAGCTGCCGCGGCTGCACCTGACGGGCCGGGCGACGCCGCGGCCGCGGCGGAGGCTGGGTCTGCGGCGGCGACGGTGGCCGCAGCATCAGGTGGCGCAGGCGACGAGGCCGCATCTGATGACAGACCCCGAAGCTGCAATCGACGCCGACGAGCGTCTTGCCGGTTCGCCTCAATCTTGCGCAACTGCTCGGGGGTAAGCACGACACCAGACGACGTCGTCTTGGTCTGAGGGGGCGCATCCACAACTCCTGGACCATCAGGCTGCTGCGTGGGCGGATCCACCGTGAGTGGTACCGATGCTGGCACCGCTGGACTCGCGGGCGGCGGCTCGGGATCGCGGACGACGCCTGATGGCGCGGCCGTGGAGCTGCACCCAGCCTCCGCAGCCTCCATCGCGGCGATGGCGCGGTTGGCGGCAGTCAGCGCGGCCGCCTCATCGCCGGCAGACGCCGCGGCATCATCCACAGTTACGACGGGCGGTGTGCCAGGCGGCGGCGCAAGTACGTCGGCAGCGAGGCGTTTCAACTCACGCCACGCGGCAGCATCCTCGGCCGTCATACCAGGCGTGGCCCCGAACAATGATGCCATGCCATCGCGAGTCGGCAGCCCAAACTTCGGCACAGCCGAAGGCGATGGTGCCGCGGCGGGCGCAGCTGCCGCCGCGGGCACTGGCGGCGACACGACATCGGGCGGCAGCTTGGGCGCAGCCGTGGCGGTCGTCCGCCGCTGGCGTTTGGCGGCTGGAGCGATGGTTGCGCCGCGCTTCGCCATCACAACAACGGAGCCAAAAAATGGCTAGTGGTGGATGTATATACGTGCACGCGTGTATACCCGGATAATACTGATGCACGATAAGGATGCAAGGACTTTGCGCGGGGGGGGGGGGGGCATGTCGACGAGATCCTACGGTGCAAGGGCGCAAGGGTGCCAGTGGGGGTACACGGGTGCAAGGATGCAACGGCACAACTGGAGGATGCGAGGGTGTCAGTGGGAAAGTGTGTAACCCCGACTATGCGGGTTGACTGTAATTGGAGCAACCTGCATCCTGCATCACGCTCCAAACATAGGCCAGCCTGAACCTCGTCATGTGATGGCGTCAGAGATGAGAGCGAAGATTGCTGATGGCGGTGCATCCTATGCACAGCTGTATATACTACAATAATGTAAGTACATCTGTGTGTGTAAATCTAAGATGTTTGTATATATGTATATATATATACACATGAATATGTTTATGTATATATGTAGATGTCGGGAATGCACGTACCATCATCGTCGGGGTGTACCTCCTGACATGAATCATCGTGTCAGGAGG
The DNA here is from genome assembly GCA_963575745.1 of Prorocentrum cordatum. Classification (NCBI taxonomy): domain Eukaryota; class Dinophyceae; order Prorocentrales; family Prorocentraceae; genus Prorocentrum; species Prorocentrum cordatum. The sequence goes on from CAUYUJ010007313.1 coordinate 437,627, forward strand.
TGCCTCCTGACAGGGATCGTCACGTCATGCTGCGCCTCCTGACAGACCTTCATGTCAGGAGGTACCTCCTGACAACCCCTCCCTGTCAGGAGGTGCGTCCTGACAGGGGCCCGTCCGTCAGGAGGCACCTCCTGACAGTGACCATCCCGTCAGGAGGTGCCTCCTGACAGACCCTCATGTCAGGAGGTACCTCCTGACAGGGACTCTCGTGTCAGGAGGTACCTCCTGACATAGATACGCTCGTCAGGAGGTGCCTCCTGACAGAGACCATCACGTCAGGAGGTGGTTCCTGACATGGACATGCTCGTCAGGAGGTACCTCCTGACTGGAACCGCCCTGTCAGGAGGTGCCTCCTGACAGGGACCTGTACGTTGAGATGTACATACTGACAACTACCATCCCGTCAGGGGATACCTCCTGACAGGTCCGCACGTCAGGAGGTACCTCCTGACAGGTCCGATCCCGTCAGGAGGTGTTTCCTGACAGTGACTCACCATCACCCTCACCACCGTCAGGAGGCACCTCCTGACAACGACACTCCCGTCAGGAGGTGCCTCCTGACAGGGACCATCACATCAGGAGGCGCCTTCTGACAGAGAACATCACGTCAGGAGGTGTCTCCTGATAGGCCCGTGCACCAGGAGGTGCCTCCTGACATGCACCACCTCCATGTAAATGCGTCCGACAGTGGCCCGTACGTCAGGAGGTACCTCCTGACAGGTGCCATCCCGTCAGGAGGTACATCGTGACACACCGTCCCGTCAGGAGGTGCCTCCTGACAGGGACTCTCGCGTCAGGATGTACGTACTGATATGTACATGCACGTCAGGAGGCACCTCCTGACAGAGATCATCCCGTCAGGATGCATCTCCTGACAAGTACCCAATCATCAGGAATCGTCTCCTGACAGGGACCGTCGCGTCAGGAGGTGCCTCCTGACAAGGACATGGTCGTCAGGAGGTACCTCCTGACAGGGAATCGTCCGCCGGGAGGTGCGCCCTGACAGAGACATGTCGTCAGGAGGTGCATCCTGACAGGTACGATCCTGTCAGGAGGTACATCCCGACACATATGATCATGCCAGGAGGTACCTCCTGACAGAGGCACACACGCCAGGAGGTACATCATGGCAGAGACCATCACATCAGGAGGTGCTTCCTGACAGGACTCATCCCGTGAGGAGGCACCTCCTGACAGACCTTCATGTCAGGAGGTACCTCCTGACAATCCTTCCCTGTCAGGAGGCGCGTCCTGACGGGGACCCGTCCGTCAGGAGGTACCTCCTGACAGGGACCCTACCGTCAGGAGGTGCCTCCTGACAGACCCTCCTGTCAGGAGGTACCTCCTGACAGGGACTCTCGTGTCAGGAGGTATCTCCTGACATAGACACGCACGTCAGGAGTTGCCTCCTGACAGAGACCATCACGTCAGGAGGCGGTTCCTGACCTGGACATGCTCGTCAGGAGGTACCTCCTGACATGGACCAGCACGTCAGGAGGTGCCTGCTGGCAGAGAATATCACATCATGATGTCATACTGGTGTCGATGATAGGTTTCTTCGATATATCTAATAATACGTATATGCATATATGTATGTACACGTATATGTATACACATGTGTATGTGTATAGAACTATATATATATATCACGATAGTCATACTACACGCATGTAGATACAGCTGTGCACAGGATGCAACGCATTTCCGAGCTCGATCATTCCAGCAGCGGAGCGGATGATGATGATGGTGGAGGAGGGGTGCAGGTGAGCGGATGATGATGATGATGACGATGCTCCTCGGGCACATGGTACGTGCACGGGTGCACTGGTGCGTGCGGGCCCCCCCCATGGGGCAAAGTGCTGCATGTCCCCCTCAACCAGGAGGTGAGTATGGAGGTCGGAAAGGGGAGTGACATAAAGGGGTGTGGTGCAAACCATGGAGATGGCGAGGCGATCCGCGATACATAACAGCGACATGACACGAACTTAGCATCACCACACCCCGCTATACCGTACCCCTGTCATACCTCCAGAGGGAGACGCAGAAAGAGCTGAACAGCCCGGTGGGGAAAAGAAGCGACGGGAGCGACGGGCCGGGGCGGACTGCCCCGCGCAGCAGCCGAGCTCGGCTGCCGTCCAAGCAACGGCAGCCTCGATCATCACTGCGGGCCGTCCATCTCGTAGCCGCAGATGTCGGAGTCCACGTGGTCCACGTGGTTGAAGCCCTCGACCAAGTCGTCGCGCTCGTCATGCCCGTAGTTGGGCTCGGTGGTCGGCAGCAGGAGCGCGACGTACCAGAGGTTGTGCCACACCATGTCGTTGCTCTTCAGCGCATGGCCCTTGCAGTGGCCCTTCGAGTTGCGGAAGATCCGCACCTGGTTGCACCTGTCGCGCCCGTTAGGCAAGGCCAGCTGCGACACGATGCACTTCTTCAAGGCCAACACCCGCACACCATGGCCGTCGTACTTCGGGTCGAGCAGCCTAGGGTTTGGAACCGCGACGGGCGGCCACTCACCAGTCTCCTGGATCTTCACCTGGAACATCAAATGCGGCTCGATGTCGAGGCCCGACGTCACGCTCAGCATCGAGGGCGATGGCCCTGGAGACTCACCGCCACCCTCACTGACTGGCGGCGGTGACAGCATGACGTCGGGCCCCTGCAGCGTGGCGAGCAGCTTCGTCTTGGTGAAGTTCGCGAGCACGTACTCGCCCCACATCTCGAACAGCACGTCAGAGGGCTCGTCCGAGCCTAATGAGTAGATGTGGACCTTGGAGCCACTGTAGAAAGAATAGTCCCGCTTGATCGCATCCTTGATCATGGCCACCTCGACGCCGTTCTGCCACGATGGGTTGGTGCCGGCCTCTGCTATGCAAGGCACCCAGCTGTTGAACTCCTTGCAGAAGATGCTGATCTTGTTCAAGCCGCGGACCGAACCCGTGACCTCGATGAACGCGGTGGCGGCCGAGGCGGCGGTGACGATGGCCTCCATCGCGGCGTGCGATTGCACGACAGGCGGCGAAGGAGTCGGGCCTCGGGCGTCGGCGAGGGCGTCGGGGCCGGCCGTCGGGCAGGGCGCTCGAGCCAAAGTGGCTGTCCGGACCGACGGTTCGTTGGTGTGTGTGGACCCCGGACCCCAAACAGTGAGTGCATGTCTACCAGCGTGGACCCCAAACAGTGAGTCTATTGTGGTCTACCAGCGTGGACCCCAAACAGTGATGGCATGGCTTCTGTAGTGCGTGGTAGTGGCTAGGTGGTGCGCTGTCTATAGGGGTGCAGTGGTGCAATGTGGCGGTGCAGTTCGACGTGCGTGAGTGCTTGAGTCGCAGTGCTTGAGTCAGTGCATGAGACGTGCGGCGTGTGACGCGCCGAGCCTGGGCCCGCCCAAAACAACACGGCGGAATTTCAAGGATGTCCAGACGGTAAGACGGCAAGGATGCAAGAAGGGTGCCGCGTCCGCGTCAGTCGCTCGAACGACCCTGGCGACACAGCTGCTGACCGTGTCTAGCGGCGGCTCGGTGTATCAGACCATGCAGACAAGCTGTCTCGGGTAATGGGTACCGGACCGAATGACAAGACCCTAGGACGCAATGAAGGAAGGACAGGAGGAGCACGATGCGATGATGATGAGACTGGCGGCGCACCGACTGAGTCAGCGAGTCGAGCGTCGCCGAGAGGCCGCGACGCCACGCCCTGCCCCGGCAGAGCGGTCACCTCAACTGCGATCTATGCCGCGGCGGCTGACGACGCAGCACCGCCGGCCCCGGACGGCGGCGGTGCGCCAACGACTGCTGTACGCACTGCACACGCCCAGCAGTGCACGGCCGGCGGCACGTCCTTGTAAACGAGGGACGCACGATGGCCGTCGACGGCCTCGCGCATCAAATCAACAACAGAGGCGGCGCATGCGGGATGCCAGTACCCGAGGCACAGCGCGCACTGCACTAATGAGGCGGGAGCGGTCGTGCCACCGCACGCAACACACGGCTCAAGCGCCGACTCATCGTCGCCAACGATCGGCGAGTGCGTGACCTGCTGCGCTGCGACAACGCATTCCCTGTCCAGCGCGACAGTCCACATGGCGTGGCGTCGCTGGACAGGGGCGCCCACGATGGCGCCTTTGTCGCAAGCCCGCAGCGAGACCCCGATGGCGGGCCATACTATACTAGATGTCTTCAAATAGACGGCCCGCACGTGTGCGTTACTTGGGTGCGCAACGGTGCCGTCGGGCATCAGCCCTGTCGGCCGCCCGTAGCACGACCGCGGCTGCACCCAGTGAACGTAGCACACCCGGCGGATACAGTCGTTGCGGGCCGCACCGGCTCTAGAGATGGACATGACCGACAGCTGCCCAGCCTCGCCAACGTCAGCGGTGCATGCTCGACGTCGAATCTGCAAGGCCCCGATGCTGACGGCAAACGACTCGGCCCATGCCCGCAACGCGGCGCGTGCACTGCACAGCGTGAGCGGCTGAGCGTGCGGCGGTGGCGGCGCTGGGGGCGGTGCCATGCTAGCGATGCCATCATGCACGGCAACCTCAAGAAACCGATCGGTGGTGGCAGCGATGTCGCCTGCAGCGGCGTCCGACGCGGCCGCCACGATGTCCACGCCCTTCGCTGCAGCGCCGTGGATCGCCGGCCCGAGCGCGGCGTGGTCGAGCCGATGCTGCAGCTCCTTCTTCGGCGGGCGTGCATCCCGCCCCCCCGCCACATCCCATCCCCCAATCCGATCCCCCCCTGCCCCACCCGCGCTGCCGTCGCAGCGACGGCGTCGCAGCGACGGCCTCGGCAGCAGGGGAGGGGAGGGGGGGGGGGCGGGGGCGGTGGTGGAGGACGGGTTACACACGTGCGAAGAGGATGGAGGGTTCCTAATGGAGGATGACAGGGCGAGCAGGTGGGGACGGTGGGAAGGACGGACGACCGGTGATGGACTGATGGCGGTCGTCCTCGGGCACCGTGCTGGCGTCGACGGACTCGTGGAATTCCAGGTCGGCGGCACTGGGGGCGGCGTCGGCGATGTCAATGCCCGCGTACTGGGCGGCCATCTCAGTCGACACAGCCTCGCTGGCGAGCAACTCGTCCTCGTAGACGCCGTCGGCGTGCATGATGGTCGCAAGCGCATCACATAACGGGTCATGGTCGTCATCGTGTGACGGGTCCGCTGAGCCACCCGCGGGCGGGGGCGGGTGCATTGGCAATGGCAGCGGGGCCGCTGGTGACGTACCGGTCTGCGGCTTCTGTTTGAACTTCACAAATCTGAAATGGACGTCATCCAGCGCAGACAGCGATGCCGTCACCATCGACTTGCGGTCCCAGGTCAGGCGGAAACGCATCATGCGAACCGGGCCATCGCTCACACGCACCGGCTCAAAGAAGGTGTCGAACAGGCGGACCGAACGAACCGCTGTCAGAGGGCGAACCAGGTGAGCGCACATGCCAGGTGCATCAAGCCTGAGCTCGGCGAACACATGGCGACAGCGGTCGCGCTCAATGCTAACCCACAAGGGGCAGCCGTTCTGGGGCGAGTCGCCGAAGCAGAAACAGAGCGACATGCCAGCGGGCTGAGTTCTCCACACACTGTGAAACGCCGAGTTGTGTGCGACGCACCAAGCGCGACGAGCTGACACGCGCATGTCAGGGTACAGCGCCCGCAGTGCCGTGGCCACGTTGATGCTCGGGTCGAGCGGCGAGTCCGTGTTGGGCAAGGGTGACCAGCGCTGCGCGTCGTCGCGCACGGCGGCAAGCGTGGCGTCGTCGACGCGGCCACACAATTCTGCAACCTGTCTAGATAACGTAACATGATGCGATGACAATCCCGCTCATGAGGTGGATGCAGGACGGGGAAGGTGGGGATGATGGGGGATGCATGATGATGAGGATGATGATGATGAGGATGATGATGGTGACGATGTCGATGTACTGATGGCGATGCGAATGATATGATCAGGAGGAGGGGGGGGGGGGGGAGAAGGAAGGAGGGGGTTCGGAGTGGTTGTGACCTGTCGAGCTCCAGCGCGACGCCCACGCGCATCACCAGTACCAGCGAACCCGCCGATGGCGTGCTTGGTGGTGCACCTGGCGCTGAGGAGGTCGAGGCCGACGGACGGGGCGCGCTCGCTGATCAGGGAGATGGTCTTGTTGATGGATTCGTTCTCGCGCGTGTCCGACCGCCACGCGCGAGACGCGGCAGACAGCGCATACCACAGCCTAGGCGGGCACACTCCCGTCTGCTGGATGGAGCGGAGGTCGCGCGCGAACACGTCGCACAGCTTCCGAGTCCCGATGTCGAGATCGGCGGGGTCAGTGGTGAGCAGGGCATCCGCCGTCTGACGTCTCAGCGGGACGTCCGCCAGCCGGTCGCCGCCGTAGATCAAACCGAACATGCGATATGGCCGCGTCACTGCTGGTTCCAATAGTCGTCGAAAGAAGCCGCCAGCGTGGACCATGAGATTTGATATGGCGTATGAGTTCAACATGGTGCTCTCGTCGTCCTGGCGCAGGATGGCGCAATGGCTAACCCGTGCACCCGTGCACCAAAAAACAACAACATCTCAATGGGGACGGCGGCCGGCGCTAGCGCGATGAGCATGCTAGCGCCGGTCGCCGCCCCTCGTTTCAGATGATGATGGGGGGAGGGTGAAGGCGGCACCGAGGACGAGGCGGTGGCGAGGTCGAGAGGGCGGAAGGAGGGAGGAGCCGTGGAGGGGCGATTGGAGGAGGGGGGAGGAGGGAGGGACAGAGTAGAGAGCGGGCGAGATGAGAGGATCGGAGGATGCACGGGGATGGCGCGGCGCCACGGGCTGTCCTGGGGCATGCGCCTGAACAGGTCCTCCCACGGGTGCGCGCTGAGCAAGGCGTCGTACTCGCTGAAGAGGCTGCCAGCCTGCGGGGGGGGGAGACGCGCCGCGGCACGGGGCCGGGGCACCGCCAGCCGATGGGGGCGGCGGCGACGGCGACGACCAGACCAGTGCCCGACCAGACCAGACCGACGTGCGACTGCGACGACGGCGACCGAGGATGCATGACTCGACGATGATGATGACGGATGTGTGATGATGATGATGGTTATGATGGTTTGGATTGCCGCGACAGCCTTGCCGCAAGCGAGCTCGGCGATGCGCTGCCGACCAGTAGCCTTCAAGAAGCAGCTCGCGTGGGTTGTCACGGACCTGCTCCACAAGCTGCACTTGACCATGCCCCGGAAAAGAGGGTCGGCGGTCGAGGTCACAGCCTGCCTGCGCCATCGGCCCAGCATCGCAGACCAGGCCTTGGCGCTATCGGTGGAGAGGTCGCCGACGGCGCGGCGCGCGTCCACGCCAGCAGCGAGCACGGGCTCGAATGCAACAGCGGCGGCAGCTGCTTCTCCGGGGGCGTCCTCCACAGGCGCGGCCTCGGCAGCGGCGCGCCCAGCCAACGCGGCAGCGAAGGCGGTGTGCAACGCGCCGGCGACGGCACTGAGCCGTTCTTCGACTGCTTCGACTGCACCCCATCGCGCTGAGCAGGCCTTGGGGCACAGCGTAGACGCGCGGGCCTTGGCATCCATCGGGCCACACGCAGTGATCCACCACAAGTAGATGGGCCGCGCGGCCTCGCGCCAGACGTCGGCGCATATGGCGACGGTCGAGTAGTACCGCCACGACCGGCCCCATTCCTTCAAGAACTGATCTGCGAGCTTCAGCGCCTGGCCGATGATCAAGTGGACGACGTGCTCCCAGCAGTTGTGGCCCATGAAAATGACGTTGGGCATCGGCGCGGTCAAGATGGCGATGATGCGACGGGCCCTGACCTGATCTGACCCCTGGTCGGACGTGGTGAAGTACCAATGCAGACAGGAGTCGTAGGCGGCGGACGTGCCGTGCTCGTCCCACACAGGGACTCCGAGCGCCTTCAGCTGCTTCACGATCAAGCGGTACGTGCACTCGCCAGAGCCGCCGGTAACGGTCTGGACGTCCGAAAGCCGCTTGATGTAGCTGAACACGTCGCACATCTGGCAGGTGCGAGTTGAATCTGGCGGGAGCGGGTTCAGCATCGCGTAGGCCTCGGCCTCGAGTGCGCGCACCTTCTGGCGCTGCCACACTCCTGAATTCGTCGCGTCGCTGCGCCACGAGTAGACGTTGATGATGGAGTGCTGCGCTGGAGGCGCAGGCGATCGTGCCAGGAACGTGCCGAGGGCGAGGCGCCACTCACTGAAGAACTGGCGGCTGGTCGCCACGATGCACGAGCCGACGAGGCGCTCGGAACGGCAGACGGTCTGGCGCGAAACGTCCAACAGCGTGACTACGCCAAAATCGGCGGCAGCCATGTTGGAGAGGTTCCGACGCACGCCCATCGCAATGGTGGAGGTCCAACTCAACTGTTGCGAACCAGTCTTCGAGATGACGAGCGGATCACCGACGCCACCCTCGAGGACGGCGACGCGCGCCTCGTGGCGCTTGATCACGGCGTGCTGGCGCACGAGACGCGCCCGCAACGCCCTCACCGTGCGCTGGGCCTGAGCGAGCCGATGTTCGGTCCTGGCGGCACGGCGACGCGCGGCGAGCGGGACGATGGGGCCCGATCGGCACGTCCCGTATGGCACGACGGCCGACGAAGATGCCACCGACGCCGACGAGCGGGGCACGGGCGTGGACGGCGTGGACTCCCGCGGCGTGGACGGCCTGGACGGCTGGGACACGGCAACCACAGCCGCATCGCCGCTGCCGGCAGGCGACAGGCGCGCGCCGTTGATCAGGCGCAGCTTCAGCTCGAAGGCCAATCTGGTCAGCAGCGCGTGGCCGAGCGGCTGCATGCGCAGCGTGACCGAGCGGCGTAGGGAGGGCGGAGGCGGAGGCGGGATGGGTGAGGGAGGAGGGAGGGTGCGGTGGGGGCGGAACGAGGACGGGGGTGAGGATTCGGAGGGAGGCCGGGGGGTGGATGGGGCGAAGGCGAGAGGGATGAGGTGAGGAGTCAAGTCAACGGTGAGGAGGGGCGGGGAAGAGGGAAGTGAGGAGGGAGGCGAGTAGGAAGGCGAGGTGAGAGGTGGACGATGAGGCGGGAGGTGATGAGGGACGGCAGGGGGCGTGAGGCACGGTGAGAGGCTGGGCAGGGATGCGGGACGGGGTGGCGGGGGGAAGGGCGGGCAGCGGGCTAGACCAACACGTCGTCGACGACGGCGATCGTGAAGTGGTCGGCCGTGTGCGGGTCGACGAACGCCGGGACCTCGGCCAAGCCGATCGGGCCGATCGGAAGCCGCAGCCCGACACGGCCCCGCACGATGACACGACGACGGGATCGGAGAGGGGGGGCGGGGTGAATCTGAATCGACAAATGGGGTGGACGGAGGTCGGATCGGGAGGACAGCGGGGGGGAATGATGGGGAAGGGGCGGGGGACGCGGAGAGAGAGTGGAGGGAGGGAGAGGGCAGGTGAAGCGGGAGGGGTGGAGGTGTGGAGGTGGAGGGGAGCAGGGCGGGGATACGAGGGTGGACGCGTAGAGAGAGAGGGAGAGAGAGAGAGAGAGAGAGAGAGAGAGAGAGAGATGGACGGCGTGGAGAGGCGGAGAGGGAGGGAGGGCCAGACGGCGGACGACGGGCGGCGCGGCGTCGGCCGACGCAGCGGCGCGTCGACCCCGCCGACGACGGCCGACGGGCGACAATCGGAGCGGCGGTCGACGACGGCGACGGTGACGGCGCGACGGCGACGGCGGCAGCGACGACGACGCGACGCTGCCGAGCCCGCCGCCAGGCCGAGCTGACCAGCGCGGCCCGCGCCACCAGCCGCGCCCGCCGCAGGGTCCGCGCAGCGCCGGGCGACGCGCCGGCGGCTCTAGCGGGCGGAGGGGAGGGGCACGAAGAGCTAGGTGAGGGGTGAGAGAAGCAAGGAGCGAGGAGCGGGGGAGGCAGAGGAAGCTGGCCATCCCACCCTGCCACCCATAATCCAGCCGACCATCTCTATTCGCATGTGATGCCCCTCCATCGCGCCCGCCACCCGTCATCCCATCATCCCCATCATCTCCCGCGCGCTCCATGACACAGCGCGCAGCACGATGAAGCTAGGATGCAAGGCCGCAAGGCCCGTGGAAGCCGACGATGAGGGATAGCGGCCAGCCGTCACGGAAGGATGCAAGGATGCAAGGGAGTGGAAGGTCGGGGCTCGGGGGGGGGGGGAGTTGATCACACACACACGTGACGCACGGCGCACGAGCAGGATGCGACCAGCAAGGACGGACGGGAGGGACGGGGTGATGTGGCACAGTCAACCCGCGGAGTAAACCGATAAGGATGCACAGTCCGACGTTGTTTTCGAGCGGATCTGCCAGCGAAAGATGCAAGGGATGGGCCGAAGGGGCAAGGAGCCAAGGGTAATCTCGGAAAAAAGTGCGCAGCCTTACTCCGCGGGTTGAGTATAATGGATATGTGTGTTTTTCACAGCACAAATGCGGACCGAGGCCCAAACGATGTTGGCCTAAGGAACGGCAGGAGCGGCCCGCCGACGCGCTCCCACGCAGCACGCGATGCACAGGATGTAAATTAAAACCAATACGGATCTGGCGACGACTCGCGCTCACGACCAGCCAGCCGGCGCGCACGCACCTCGCTCAGCACCGACTCGTAGAAGGGCATGCGCTCGGCGTTGGGCTCGGCGTTGGGCTCGGCGTCGGGCGGCATGGCCGTGTCGGCGTCGGGCGCGGCGTCGTTGGCGCGGGGCCGCTTGGCGGCGGGCGTGGCGACGGTCTCGACGTCGGACGCGGCGTCGGGCGCGGCGGCCACGCCCGACGCGGCGACGGGCTTGGCACGGAGCGTGACGTCGGGCTTGGCGTCGGGCTTGGCGAGGAGCGTGACGTCGGGCTCGGGCTCGGCGATGGGCGTGACGTCGGGCTTGGCGTCGTCGAGCCTGGCGTCGGGCTTGGCGTCGGGCTTGGCGTCGGCCGCCTCCGCGAAGTCCAGGGGCTCGGCGAGACGCCGTGCCGCCGCGCGAGCAGCTGGCGTGCGGATCCGTCGCTGCGCCGCCCCGAACTCAGCGGGCGTCCGCGGCGGCGCGAGGATGGCGGCCCACGGAAGAGGCTCCGTGCTTGAGACAAGGCGGCTATGATGGTGATGATGGTGATGGTGATGATGATGATGATGATGATGAGCGTGATGATTGCGCTGGTGAGTGTGAAGATGATGATGAAGATGGCCCTGTCCCTCCTCACGCCATCCTCACGCCTCGTCCGCATCATCATCCGTGGGTGCGGGGCCGTTCGTGCCGCGGGAGGCCCTGACACCGCGTGGTACGGTAGACATTGGATAAGGAAACCGACCCAGTGGATAAGGAATCCAGAGTCTGGAAGCCAGCGGAGCTCCAGTAGTGGATGTACGTATCGCTGTCACCCCTCATCGGATAAGGAATCCTCCCACCCACATGTCCCCGAGATCGATGATGAGCAGATGCGATCAAATGGCGCACGAGCATCACCCAAGCACGTGCGCGGAGTGCCCGCGACCCGCGACACGCGCACGGCGCACGGCGGTGCCGATCGCGAGCTGGACCAAATCCGCCACCCGGACGGGCGGTCGGGCGTGTCGCATTGCGTCGCGGGGCCCACTTGGGGGCCCCTGAAAAGGTGAGAAGACACAACATCTTGAAACAAAAAAAAAACAACAACAATGGGAGGCAACTTGGAAGCCTCTCGGGGAGTCTTGGAGGCATCGTGGGAATCGTGGGTCGTCTGAAGACGATCGCGGCGCGGCAGTGGCAGCAGTGAATATGGCATTCGCTGCTGCCACTGCCGTGATATGTGACGGCGACGACGACGACAATGACCCCCCCCCCGACGAATGATAAAATTATAAGGTGCAGGCGGTGATGCCCGTCGCGCTTCCGCTGGACGCACAGGAGGTCACGAAATGTGGCGACAGTGCACGGGCGGCGGCAAGTGCGGGGCACGTGATATCGTGGAACGAGTGCGCAGGTGGCGTCGGCGGCGGCCCACGCCGCCGCGCCGTGACGACTGCGCCGCGCCGCGCCCACGGCGGCGGCCGCTTCACAGCGAATTTGGCACCGAGGCCGAGGTCAGCGACGGGTGGCTGCCCCCGCGGCCACTCGTCGATCCCGTCGCGCTGCTCGATGTGCCCGGGCGCGTGGCCGCCGGGCTGGCCGAGCTGGCGGTGGCCGACGACGTCGCCCTCGCAGTCGAAGTCGAGGTCGCCGTCGGCGGCGGGCTGCCCATCCCGCTGCCACTCGGCGAGCTCGCCGGACGCGCGGCCGCGGTGGCCGACGGCGGCGTCGCGCGGGCCAGCGAGGTCACAGCCAGCGACGCGCTGCTGGTCCTCAAGCACGACCCCCGCCACCGCCGCGACGCGCGCAGGAGCGCGCGGCATGAGGCCAGCTCGGATCTTGAGCCACAAATGGCTACGGACGGCGATGGCGCCGGCGGCGGGCTCGGGATCCCCATGCGTTTTGAAACGAAAAAACCTGTGCCTGTGGTGGGGTTGGGATCCCCATCGATTTTCGGTGATAAAATCGGCGCCTGCGGCGGGCTTGTACTCCCCCCAGTTGCTTTTGGTGGAAACAGAAATCGGCGCCTGCGGTGGGCGTGTGATTCCAATGTGTCGGTGGTGGGAAAAAAGGCGCCTGCGGCGGGCTTGGGATCCCCGACCGGAGGATAGGAGGATGACAGACAGATCGGAGAGGGGGGGTGGCGGAGACATGACGACGCGAGGAGGAAGGTGCGGGCGGGAGACAGCAGGCGCGGGCCTGCTCGTCCGCGCCGAGCGCCGCCGCCACCGCGGCCAGCGCCCGCCGCGGCACGGCGGGGTCCCCGAAGCCATTGAGGACGGAGGAGGCGGCGAGCGAGGGGAGGAGGCGGGAGAAAACGAGGGGCCCCGCCATAGCCAAAATGGCTGGAGGCATCGAACGGGGGAGATGTAAAAGCACGCACGGGAGAAGGAAAGGGAGAGGGAGGGAGGGGAGGGAGGGGAGAGGTAAGGAGGGAGAGGAAGAGGGAGAGCGAGGGGAGGGAGGGGGAGGGAGGGGAGGGAAAGGGAGGGGAGAGGGAGAGTAAACCGTGACGGAGGGGAGGGAGGGGAGAAGGGGAGGGAGGGTCGGGGGGTCGGGTGATCACCGCAAAAACGCAGAAATGGGGCCCAGGAAATAAGGTACGATGAGGGTGAGAAATGATGGGCATATGCATACACAGACCCAACATCCCAAGAACACACGCCCCCAGTTTTAATATCCAGTGTGTTTCGGATGTCACATTCGTGACGGCGGTGATCCAGAAAATAATAAACTGCAAATCTGGCGCATGCAACAACTGATTTTAGGGTGTCGGAATACGTAAACAGGTACCACGAAAGTTATGAACTATAATATTTTGCGAGTGTGGTTTTCACGAATCCGAGCGCGCGCCCAGCTATAATAGCGGATTCCACGATAGCTCAACGGCTCCAAATAGGCCCCAAACCGAGCGTCAGGAGGTCTCCCCGCGGCGACCTCCTGACGCAACTGGTCACGCCCTAGAGGCCACTCTGGACGTCCCTACCCAAGGACCCCGACACGGGACAGCAGCTGTACAAAACAGAAATCAACAACATCCAGTGGGACCTCCCCAGGGAGACACCCGGCGAGGCGATAAGGCGACTCCAAGTCACACTGGGACCAATGTTCACTGCGCCCGGCAGCAAGGGCGCGCTCGACTCGGCACGACCCGCAAACCTGCCACCTCTTCTTGGACTCCTTCCGCAGCCACAAGTGCGACGCACGGGTCGTCAGTGACGCGCTGGGCCTCGACGTCGACTGGACTCGGCTGCGGCAGCTGCACCTGGGTCGAAGCGGCGGAGTGAGCAGTGATCACCACGCGGCAAATGGCCACCCGAACAACCAGGCCCCCAGGAAGCGCAAAAAACAATGGTGGGCCGTCTCCCCACACTAGCCTTTCCTGCCCACCCATGTGGCATCGCACACGCGGGGGACAGGTGCGTGGAGGACGGTCACTGGCTGCAGGCCCGTTGCTGCCCTGCACGACGCGGCCTGCGAAAGGGACGCATCCTTCGCCACCCCCCCCCGGCGGAGGCGCAGGTACCCCCCCATGTGGCGCCTCCGACGCTGGCACACTCAGCGCTAAAGGAAGTGTATACTCTGCGGCTGTTGGCTGCCCCCCCAGGGCGAATGGAAGTGTGATCTCTGCGGCTGTTGGCGGCACCCCCCTCGCCATGAGAGAGAGAGAGAGAGAGATAGAGAGAGAGTGTGTCCCGCGACGGTTTGCTGCACCCCCCTCCTGCGCTGATGTTCTCGGCGTGCAGCTGCTGTCAAAATACTTGGATGTCCTATCATAGATGGGGCTCTCGCAGACACACTCTGCTGGCTCACACTTTGCATCGGCATCGCACTCGTGGGGGTCAGGTTCATGGACGGGGGTCTCTGGCAGCAGGCCCGTTGCGGCCCTGCTAAACGCGGCCTGCGGGAGGGATGCCTCCGGGCCTACCGGCCCTGGACGCACGCGGGGGCTGCTGTCCCTCTGGCCCGGGGCATCCCGCGGTGGGTCAACGCACCCTTGCATCCCCGCTCTGGCTGCCTAGGGCCTTTCATCGCCTCCCACCGTGCTCGCTGCGTCTTGACAGCCACCGGGCCCTGGTCTGTGGCTGCCGCGTGGGCAACCCCGTCATCCTATGCTTTGTGCGAGCTGCTACCTTCCACCACATGTGGACAGACCGTTACCTGCGAGGTTGCAGTGTACCGGCCCTTGGGCCAGCGTGTCCTCTCTCATCGTTGCAGCCCCGGCCACTCACTGCTTTCGGATACGATGAACGACGCACCGGACCACCCCGGCAGCGGTGTGGTCCGTGGAGTGAGTGCTCTGTAGGTACTTTGTATCTGCATCGCACTCGTGGGGGTCAGGTGCGTGGGGGGGGGTCTCTGGCCGCAGGCCCGTTGTGGCCCTGCTAAACGCGGCCTGCGGGAGGGATGCCTCCGGGCCTACCGGCCCTGGACGCACGCGGGGGCTGCTGTCCCTCTGGCCCGGGGCCTCCCGCGGTGGGTCAACGCACCCTTGCATCCCCGCTCTGGCTGCCTAGGGCCTTTCATCGCCTCCCCCCCGTGCTCGCTGCGTCTTGGCAGCCATCGGGCCCTGGTCTGTGGTTGCACTGTGGGCAACCCCCCTCGTCCTATGCTCTGTGCGAGCTGCTACCACGACATGTGTACATGTCGGCTGTTGGCTGCACCCCCCTTCCACCACATGTGGACAGACCGTTACCTGCGAGGTTGCAGTGTACCGGCCCTTGGGCCAGCGTGTCCTCTCTCATCGTTGCTGCCCCGGCCAGTCACTGGTTTCGGATACGATGAACGACACACCGGCCCCCGCCCCGGGCAGCGGTGTGGTCGGTGGAACGAATGCTCTGTAGGTACCTGCCGTTCCTCTGCCCACTCTGTGGTCAGTTTCAGCTTTGATACCAAAACATGTGTACATTGCGGCTGTTGGCTGCACCCCCCTTCCACCACATGTGGACAGACCGTTACCTGCGAGGTTGCAGTGTACCGGCCCTTGGGCCAGCGTGTCCTCTCTCATCGTTGCTGCCCCGGCCAGTCACTGGTTTCGGATACGATGAACGACACACCGGCCCCCGCCCCGGGCAGCGGTGTGGTCGGTGGAACGAATGCTCTGTAGGTACCTGCCGTTCCTCTGCCCACTCTGTGGTCAGTTTCAGCCTTGATACCAAGACATGTGTACATTGCGGCTGTTGGCTGCACCCCCCTTCCACCACATGTGGACAGACCGTTACCTGCGGGGTTGCAGTGTACCGGCCTTGGGCCAGCGTGTCCTCTCTCATCGTCGCAGCCCCGGCCAGTCACTGGTTTCGGATACGATGAACGACACACCGGCCCCCCCCCGGGCAGCGGTGTGGTCCGTGGAGTGAGTGCTCTGTAGGTACCTGCCGTTCCTCTGCCCACTCTGTGGTCAGATTCAGCCCTGACTGCGTTCCTGCGCTCCATGAGCTGGTCGCGGCTGCAGCTTACCTTGGCGACACTCGTGGCCGATATCCGCAAGGCGGCAGTGTACCGGCTCTTGGGCCTGCGTGTCCTCTCTCATCGTTGCTTCCCTGGCCTGTCACTGGTTTCGGAGACGATGACTGACACACCGGCCCCCCCCGGGCAGCGGTGTGGATCGTGGAGTGAGTGCTCTGTAGGTCCCTGCCGTTCCTCTGCCCGTCTCCACCGACCCCGCGTACGGCGACGGTACGGACTTCGCGCTGAGTGGTTCAGCCTTCAGCGTTGTAGTTTCGGTTCTCCCTGCCCGCTTTCGGCTAGGGGAGCTGCTCGGAGCTTGGCGCCGACAGGGCGACTTTCTCCGTTGCACTCGCACTGCTGTCTGCTTCACTTCGGTGTGGCCGGCGCCTATGTGCGTTTGCCTTAATTCGGAGCACTTTGCTCAGTGCATGTGCACTCCACGCATCGCGTGTAATTCGCCTAGTTCGCGTCCCGGACTTTGCTTTCGCCGCCTGACCGTCGTCTCGCGGCCGCGACCGAAAAAAGTATCCCCACCAGTGGGCGCTTAGGTAATTAGGTTTGGCTCGTAGCCCAGGCTTGACTTCGGACGCCGCCTGCGCTTTCGCTTGCGGCCGCGACGGGGAACAAATCCCCACCAGCCCATCCAGAAACGATACCCAGGCGAATAGAGATGCTGTTATGAGAGGTACTCGGAGGTCTCTTGGAGCCATCTTGCAGGAGCGGTCAAAACCGCCGCAAGATGCAGCTAATTCTGTTTCACACGCACAGAGCTTGAGACGCCTCGAGCCACCTTGGGAAGAAAGGGGCTCTCTTGGACTCTTGGGGTCCTCTTTTGGCCCTCTTGGCTCTTGGGGCTCTTTTAGGGGTCTTGGGGCCCTCTTGGGGCTCCTTGGGGGGTCTGGGAGGCCTTTTGGCGTAGTCTTGGGGCCCATGGCTTCAAGCCCCCCCCCCCCCCCTCGGAGGCTCAAAAAAAGCGTCTTGGGCCCCTCTTGTGCCGCTATTGGACCGCTCTTGGGCGCTCTTCGGGCCGTCTTGGGGCCCTCTTGGGCCTCTCTTGGGGCTCTCTTGGGCCATCATGGGGTCATCGTAAGGCTTGAAAAGACCATCGGAAGCGAAAAGGCGAGAATGCAAACAACATAGATGCTCCTTAGATTTTGGAGCCATTTTGATCTCTTGGGGGGGTCCTTGGAGGGCTCGGAGGGAACTTGAAACCAACTTGAGGCCGTCTTCAGCCCTCTTGGATGTGCGTCGGAGGCTATCTTGGGCCATCTTGAGCTATCTTGAGCCATCTTGGAGGCCATTTGGGGCTTTCCGAGGCCTTCTTGGAGCCATCTTGGACCAGAAAGGACGCTCTGCCACATCGCGGCCCCCCCTCCAGACCCAGGGGGGAGGTAAACCTCCCAGAACAGGGGGAGGAAGGAGGTTGGAAAAGAAAACGATATAAACCGCCTGCACCCTAAAGAGCTGGTGGGATTCCCCCCAAACCTTGTGATATCACCATGAGGACTGTTACATTTCATGTCCCGCCCGCCCAACCGACCGAACGCCCCACAATTGAGTTTAGATTCCACTTAATGTCCCCCCCCGACCGGCGTCGACGATGGTTGCGAAAGATTTCTCCCTAACCTTGTCCCATCAAAGAGCGAAGGCTTCATTTAATGTCGCGCCCGTCGCCGTCGTGGTCGTGGTCGTGGTCGTGGTCGTGGTCGTGGTCGAGGTCGTGGTCGTCGACGTGGTCGTGGTCGTCGTCATCGTCGTCGCGGTCGTCATCGTCATGGTCGTCGTCATTTCGTCGCCCCCGGCGCACGCCCGACTATATGTCTCTGTCGCTCGTTGTCGTCGCCGCCGTCGTCGCACAAGACGGACACACCCCAGACACACCCCGAACAACACGCTGGACACGCCAGACACGCCAGACATCACGGACACCCTGGACACCCCGGACAGCCTGGACACCCCACACCCCGGACACCCCACCCCCCTGGCCCCGGACCTCACTGTCTTCGTCCCCTCTCCTGGCCCTGCCCTCAACCTCCCCCCGGCCCTGGTCCCAGCCGCCCTGGCCGTCGCCCCAGTCTCTCCTCTGGCCCTGGTCCGAGGAGGAGAAGGAGGAGAAGGAGGAGAAGGAGGAGGAGGAGGAGGAGAAAGAGCAGGAGGAGAAGGAGGAAGAGCAGAAGGAGGAGGACGATAATTGTTCGTCGATTTTTCGTCTGCGTTCGAACTCAGACGGTTTTTGTTGCCTCGGGGGGCCCTTTCAGGCCCTGGGGCCATCAAAAACGGATCCGGGGTGAAAAACTACATACACTGGAGGAAACCCTTCCTGGAGGAAGGAGGCACATACACTGAAGGAACCCTTCCTTCCGATGAAAACTACATACACCGGAGCCTCCTGTCCCTCGCAGATCCTTTTTGTGGAAGAGCCAAGGCACGCGTGCCACTTGTCTCGCTCTTCGATGGACCCACACCAAGTCCCGCGACGAAGACGACACTTGCGCAGCTGGCGCCACCCAGGAAGGCAAGTTCCAGCATTAACCTGGGTAAAGACACCGATCTGCTGGGCCATCCGCTGGCAGCACCCAGGGAGGCGAGTCCTATTATAGACCTGGGTAAGACCAGACTCCGCTGCCCCCCCTCCCCCGCGAAAATTGAGGGGTTGGCGCAATGATGATTCTTTACTTGGGTAAGACCGCAATCCGATCGACCCTCCACAAGCTTACGAAAATTAGCAACGGTTTCGTAGTTGGCACCATTCAGGGTGGCGGGGTCTACTGCGGGCCTGGGTAAGACAGCACTCCGCTGGACCCCCCCCCCCACAACTCACAAATGCAACGGCAATTGCAAACTCGGCAACACCAAGATGGGGCGATGTCTGTAGCCCAGATCCGCTTAAGACCGCGCTCCGCTCGACCCCACACAAGCCTACGAAAGAGGCGACACTTGCGCAGGTGGCACCGCCCAGGGGGCGATGCCTAGCCTGGATTTGAGTGAGGCCACACTCCGCTGCCCGGGGCCCTCCCCCCGCCCCCCGCCACAGGCTCGCGAACGTCGCGACCGCTGCAGGCAGGCGAAGCCCAGTGTGGACCTCGACCAGGCCGCGGCCCGCCGGGACCGCCACTGGCAACCTTCAGGGTGGCGGGATCCAGTTCGGATCTGGGCAGGGCCGCACCCCGGTGGACCCCGCACGCGCACACTCACGAAAATGGCGGCAGGTGCGGGACTGGCGCCGCCCGTGGAGGCGAGGTGTGGCCTGGACTTGGGTATATAATCCGCCGACCCCTTGTGGGTCTCTAGGCGTGTGAGATAGTTCTCCCCCCATAGTCCCCCCCCATGGGACCCCAAACCGGCGATTCGACCCCCCCCCGGGCAGACGCCGAGCGACTCACGGGCCTCTTTTGGGCCCAGATGGGGCTCAAGACGGGCCAAGAAGGCCCCAAGACGTCTCCCAGACGGCCCACGAGGGCCCCGAGACGCCAAACGAGCGCTCCAAGACGCCGAAGATGGCCCCAAGACGAGCCAAGAGGCCTCCAAGACGGCCCAAGAGGCCTCCAAGAACAGTCCTCAGAAGGGCCGAAGAGCCGAAAATCATCAAATTCCTATGGGAAAACGTACATGCTCATCATGTACGACTTGTCGGCCTTTACGGCGTCAAAGACGGGCCAAGAGCACCCCAAGACCGCCCCAAGACGGCCCAAGAGGCCCCCAAGAGGCGCCCAAGTCGGCCCAAGAGGGCGCCAAGACGGCCCAAGAGGCCCCCAAGACGGCCCAAGAGGGCCCCAAGACGGCCCCAAGAGGGGCCCAAGAGGGGGAGCTTGAACCGACAATCCGAGCCTTCCGCCCCAAGACGGCCCAAACGAGCGCTCCAAGACGCCCAAGATGGCCCCAAGACGAGCCAAGAGGCCTCCAAGACGGCCCAAGAGGCCTCCAAGAACAGTCCTCAGAAGGGCCGAAGAGCCGAAAATCATCAAATTCCTATGGGAAAACGTACATGCTCATCATGTACGACTTGTCGGCCTTTACGGCGTTCAAAGACGGGCCAAGAGCACCCCAAGACCGCCCCAAGACGGCCCAAGAGGCCCCCAAGAGGCGCCCAAGTCGGCCCAAGAGGGCGCCAAGACGGCCCAAGAGGGCCCCCAAGACGGCCCAAGAGGGCCCCAAGGCGGCCCCAAGAGGGGCCCAAGAGGGGGAGCTTGAACCGACAATCCGAGCCTTCCGCCCCAAGACGGCCCAAACGAGCGCTCCAAGACGCCCAAGATGGCCCCAAGACAAGCCAAGAGGCCTCCAAGACGGCCCACGAGGCCTCCAAGAACAGTCCTCAGAAAGGCCGAAGAGCCGAAAATCACCAAATTAGTCTGACGAAAGACCCAACCATACGTAGTTGTGAATACCGCATTTGTGGATAGATTCCTCGGTGGCGCCCCCGGGCCACGAACCGAGTGAGGGGTGTGCCGAAATGGGGGGGTGGAACCGCATGCGAGCGCAGCCACTGGGGCCTTCGGTGGAGCTCCCTATGGGGCCACGAAACGTGTGAGGGGTGTGCCAGAATGGGGGGTGGAACCGCATGCGAGCGCAGCCACTGGGGCCTCGGTGGAGCTCCCTATGGAGCCACGAAACGTGTGAGGGGTGTGCCAGAATGGGGGGTGGAACCGCATGCGGGCGCAGCCACTGGGGCCTTCGGTGGAGCTCCCTATGGGGCCACGAAACGTGTGAGGGGTGTGCCAGAATGGGGGGTGGAACCGCATGCGGGCGCAGCCACTGGGGCCTTCGGTGGAGCTCCCTATGGGGCCACGAAACGTGTGAGGGGTGTGCCAGAATGGGGGTGGAACCGCATGCGGGCGCAGCCACTGGGGCCTTCGGTGGAGCTCCCTATGGGGCCACGAAACGCTGGGGCCTTCGGTGGAGCTCCCTATGGGGCCACGAACGTGTGAGGGGTGTGCCAGAATGGGGGGTGGAACCGCATGCGGGCGCAGCCACTGGGGCCTTCGGTGGAGCTCCCTATGGGGCCACGAAACGTGTGAGGGGTGTGCCAGAATGGGGGGTGGAACCGCATGCGGGCGCAGCCACTGGGGCCTTCGGTGGAGCTCCCTATGGGGCCACGAAACGTGTGAGGGGTGTGCCAGAATGGGGGGTGGAACCGCATGCGGGCGCAGCCACTGGGGCCTTCGGTGGAGCTCCCTATGGGGCCACGAAACGTGTGAGGGGTGTGCCAGAATGGGGGGTGGAACCGCATGCGGGCGCAGCCACTGGGGCCTTCGGTGGAGCTCCCTATGGGGCCACGAAACGTGTGAGGGGTGTGCCAGAATGGGGGGTGGAACCGCATGCGGGCGCAGCCACTGGGGCCTTCGGTGGAGCTCCCTATGGGGCCACGAACGTGTGAGGGGTGTGCCAGAATGGGGGGTGGAACCGCATGCGGGCGCAGCCACGGTGGAGCCTATCGTGTGAGGGGTGGAACCGCATGCGGGCGCAGCCACTGGGGCCTTCGGTGGAGCTCCCTATGGGGCCACGAAACGTGTGAGGGGTGTGCCAGAATGGGGGGTGGAACCGCATGCGGGCGCAGCCACTGGGGCCTTCGGTGGAGCTCCCTATGGGGCCACGAAACGTGTGAGGGGTGTGCCAGAATGGGTGTGGGAAGGGGAGGAGGGGGGAGGAAGGGGAGGAGGAGGAAGGAGGAGGAACGCGGGGCGACGTCTCTTCAAAACGAGGACCCAACACCACAGGATGGTTGCGAATTCCAATGGGAAAACGTACATTTTCATCATATACGACTTGTCGGCCTTTACGGCGTTGAAGACGGGCCAAGAGCACCCCAAGACCGCCCCAAGACGGCCCAAGAGGCCCCCAAGAGGCGCCCAAGTCGGCCCAAGAGGGCGCCAAGACGGCCCAAGAGGCCCCCAAGACGGCCCAAGAGGGCCCCAAGAGGGGCCCAAGAGGGGAAGCTTGAACCGACAATCCGAGCCGTCCGCCCCAAGACGGCCCAAGAAGGCCCCAAGAGGCCCCAAGAGGCCCCCAGAGGCCCCCAGAGGCCCCCAAGACGCCCTTAAGAAGCCCCAACAAGCCCCCAAGAGGGCCCCAAACGGCCCCAAAACGGCCCCCAAGAGGCTTCAAAAAGGCCTCCAAGAGTCCCGCGAGAAGCCCCCCAAGAGATCCCCGCGATCACCTCCTCCTCCTCCTCCTCCTCCTCCTCCTCCTACTTCTCCTCCTTATCCTCTTCCTCCTCCTCACGACCACACGCTGCACGCAACATTGCAGGAGAATGGTGCCGACACTGCATGCGACCCCAGAGAAACAACAACGCTTTTCGAACAAAGGGGTCGGCAGATGTGGCGTACGCCTATAGAATCTAACTCCGTTGGGCCCCAACAGACTCACGAAGAAACGCGGCACTCGCGCAGCTGGAACCGCCCAGGGCGGCGAGATCTGGCTTGGACATTTTTGAGACCGCACCCCGCTGGACCCCAACAGGCGCACGAGCGTGGCGGCATTTTGGGAGCTGCTGGCGCCTCCCGGGGAGGATGGGTAAGACCTAGCTTGGATCTGGGCGAGAGCTCTCCGTTTCACCCCTCCCCGCCCGTTGACCCCCCCCCCAAGACCCCCACACACACGCACACACACATTTTGCGTCGGCGGCTAGGCAGAGTGACTGCGCTGGCGGAAGGGCAAATGATACACACACACACACACAAGCTCACGAAAGCAGCGACACCAACGCAGATGGCACCACCCAGGGGCGAGAACAAAGTCGGTCATGGATACGGGTCAGACCGTACTCCGCTGGACCACGCATAAGCTCACGAAAGTGACAATAGTTACGGAGTTGTCAACACCCAGGGAGGCAAGGTCCAATTCTGATCTCGGTAAGATCGCACTCCCTTTGACACCACACACCCTCACAAACGTTGCGACAGCTGCACTCATGGGAGTACCCGAGGGGGGAGTCTAGTGTGGACCCCTTGAAAGCCGCACTCCGCTGGACCCCAGACCAGCTCACGAACGTGGCGACACTTGCGCAGCTGGTACCACCCATGGGAGCCACGCACCGATGGGCCCCCGCTGGACCCCCACGGGCTCACGAAAGTGGCCACAGCTGTGCAGTCGGCATCAACGAGGAAGGCGAGGTCTGAGCTTGGGTCTGGGCAAAACCGCATGACCCGCCCCAAGCCCATGAACGTGGCGAAGGTTGCGTCATTGGCAGCGCCCCAAGAGACGACGATTGACAGCGGTTGGCAGCACCCAGGGAAGCGGTAGGAGACAGGTAGGAGGTATGAGCCATGAGAGGAGGAAGAAGGGGAGAAAGTGGGAGGGGCAGAAGGAGAAGAACACCAAGGTGATGTGTAAACGGGAAAAGAGAGAGAGAGAGAGAGGAAGAGAAAGAAAAAAAAAGAAAAGAAAAAAAGAGAGAGAGAAGAGGGAAACGGGACGGGAGCAGCAACAGGCGCCGTGTTCGGAAGCAGCGCCCATCACAAGAAGGCAGAGTAGAAAGTGATGGATCAGATGACGATTGACGGGATGTACATGTACTGCTGAGGCATTTAATCGTATAGCTTTTTCTTGTCAAAATCTGTCCCAACTCCAGCTCTTTCCTCGTAAAATCTCTCCCAACCCCAACCTCCCTCCCCCCCCCGCGCTTTCTTTGTAAATTCTGCCCCGATCTCCAAATCCGCCTCAACACCGGCGTTTTCTGTTTTTTAAGTCACTCCCAAATCCCGATGATGCGCAATTGCAGGACGAAAAAAGAATTATTGCAACGATTTTGCGGTAATGTCATGTTTTGTTGCTGGTGCAGTATCTAGCCAAGACAAGAGCAGGGCATTGCATGGGCACTGCTGCATCACAAAACTCCTCACAGCACCGCGTCACACGATCGAGCATGCAAGTTGATCCGACAGGGCAGGGCGCACAACTGCGTATACGCATGCGGGGTGCCAAATGGGAATGCGATTTAAAGGGGCCATTTTGGAGGCCTGGAAATGGGCACCAACACCAACACAGGGAGTTGCCTCCACAGGGGAAAAATGATCCTAGATTTCGGTGCTGGTGGTAATATTTCGGCTACCTTGGAAGCCAGAATATTACCACCATTACAGAGATCGGGATCTTCTTCCCTCGGTGGAGGCACACCGCCGATATTGGTGTTGGTGTCAACTTCTAGGCCTGGTTCCCAGAAACTGTAGTTTACATAATGCCGCAAGAATTGAACACGCTCAGATGCCCTTCACACTAGAAGATGCTGCTGCACAAGACAGCCGTAAACACCACCTGAAACATCTGCGTGTGGCCGGTGTCGATCATCCCGAAGCTTACACGGTACCAGCCCTGCTGCCAGAGTAGACCGAGTAATGGGTAGGGGCAGTTCCTTTGCGAAAAACTCAGGCGCCATCTGGGCAGCTACAGATGACCCTTCGAGATCCGTGTTCTTTCCCCTTGAAAAGACAAACGCGCATGAGCCAATGGACAGAGAGCTCCGACAACGAATTCCTTGCCACTTCTGCACTGGGGTCGATCGTTCGTCCTGGAAGATGTTCTTGTCCTGGGGCCCGAACGCGGCCATGGAGGCCGACATGCAAGAAAAATGCCAGGGAGGAGGGGGAGAAGGAGGAGGAGGAGGAGGAGGAGGAGGAGGAGGAGGAGGAGAGGGAAGAGGAGGAGGAGGAGGAGGAGGAGGAGGAAGAAGAAGAAGAAACGATCAGCTGGATGCCTGGGACCCCCCCTCCCCGGCTTCATGTCTTCGAGCTGCGCGACCAGCTGGGAGAACTTCTCTGGCGACACGCTTTTCGAGGCGTCTCGCTTGACCTTCAGGGCCGTCTCCCGCATGTGCCTCCGGGCGCGGAAGGGAAGGGGGACGAGAGAGGACGCTGAAGTGAGAGGGATGGGGAAAGTGTGGGATGGCAGCGGTGAGGGCGGGTGAGAAGCGGAGGGCAACGAGAAGACGAGTGAGAAGACAGGGAGAGACGACAGGGACACGACGGGAGTGTTAGAGAGTAGAGGAGACGGGTAGGCAGGTGAGAGGAATAGGAGTCGAGAAGTCGAGGTAGAGGAGCAGAGCGGAAGATACAAAATCGTTGAAGTCGATGCTGTGGTGCCTTGGTTGTTTCGTCTTTCCGATTGTCATCTTTTCCCGCGTGTGGTCTCGGGTGGCCCGTGGGTGCTTGTTCGTGCGGTCTAGGTGTTCTGGTGCTCGAACATCGACCACGCGATGACGTCGTGGGCCGTCTGTACCCGTGTGAGGTCGTTGGGTCGTCGTTTGGTGCAAGTAGGTGTGGGTGCTGGGTGCCTGTATCGCACTGACGGATACGGGTGTTCAGTGAAGAGGGGAGGAGGACGAGAGGTAGCACAGAAGGACGAGAGATAGGGGCAAATGGGGAGGGGAGAACAGGAGGAGAACGAGGGAGGCAGTGGAGAGGGAGGAAGAGGGGAGGAGGGATGATGGGGAGGAGGGGAGGAGGGATGATGGGGAGGAGGGGAGGAGGGATGATAGGGGAGGAGGGGAGGAGGGAGGGAGAGAGGGGAGGGGAGGGGCGAGATGGAGAGGGGACGAGGACGAGAGCCGGGGTGGAAGGGGCAGGGCTCGAGAGCCGGCGGTCGGAGGCCGCCTCCCGCCCATGGTCGGGAGGAGGTTGGAAAAGGATAGGCCTGCGGATGCCATGGCAACGGACTCTCTGACAATGCTATCGATGAACTAACAATGTGTTTGAAATGTGCAAAACCTGTTCTAAACAGATTTCAAACATGTGTTTACATATCCAAAACATGCTTGGATCATTGAACTAAACATGTGTTTGAAATGTGTAAAACATGTGGAGGCCCACTTTGGGCGTCGGCGGCTAGGCCGGGTCGGCATTGGTGTGTGCGCATACCTTTTCGTTTCGCTGTAGGTTTCTGATGTGTTAAACATGTTCTAAACATGGTTCAGACATGTGTTTACATATCTAAAGCATGCTTGGCACATGCTTTAGACATCTGGAATGTATTTGGCAGCATGCTTCCTCTCCATGAACCGACTTCCACAAGGGCAGGCTTGCATGGAAACCAAACCGAACGTAGAGCCACAATGGAGAATGGTTGGGCTGAGTTCAAGCCTGCCTCGGCAACACCATCGACAAGGATGTTATCGTGGGGCATCGTGATCGACTCCAAGAGTCTCTGGGCTCTTGGCAGCAGCGCCTCGATAATTTGTCCGATACGGCATCACGCGCCAGAGCGTCTGCTACGAGGGCTTCGGCCACTAGTTCGGCGGCACTCCTCCAGCCGTCTTGGCCACGCCACGAGCTGCGCAAGCTTTGACTCGGCTACCCCTCTGGCCGCCCTGGTGTCCGCGGCCGACGACCCACGCGCGCGCGGCCCGCGCGCACCTGCATCCGCACGGGCCTACCGAACAGCCCTTTTCCCTCCCAAGCCAAGACCCTTCGCCGTCCTCAGCGCTGTCGGCCCTGGCATGAGACGACGGAGGACGGAAACGAGGAGGATGATGTAGAGGATGACGATTACGATGATATCGATGACTCTGCTGATTACGCGGATGATGATGGTGTGTGTTGATGATGACAATGGTGATGTGTTCAACCACACCGTAAACTTGGCCGGTTTCAAGACCGAGGGAGGACGATGAGGGAACGAAGGAGAAGAGGAGGAAGACGAGGCCGTGGGGGAAACAAAGACGACCCCAAAGCGCAGACACGACAACACGCGGGGGCCAGGAAAAGAGAGGGGAGGCGACAGAGCGACGAGACCAGGCAACAATGTGCAAAACGACAAGAGACGAGCGGGCCGAGATACGCGCCAGGGCGATGTTCTCCTTGGCATCTTTCGTGTTCGCCGACCATCCCAGAAATTTCAATTAACGTAATCATGAATTACAGCATGGGGAAGCCGACGATATCACAAGTCGCCAGGGCACAAGTCCGCACGGGCGCCAACATCCACTCCGCCTGGGACAGGAGGGCCACGACCCAGGAAAGCAGGAACCACATGTTCGTGGACAGCATTGTGTACACCATCATGTACAACACGGGCAGGCACTGCAAAGCAATCAGCACGAACAGAGGTGACCGACCCGATCGCCGTGACAGGATCCGAGAAGGGGTCGAGGAAGGCAGTATCCAAGGCCCGCTCACGGTGTCCCCCGAGACCCGCACATCTGAACCTGAAACGCTCCGCCAACCTCCCCACCCGTTGTACCCGACGTTCCTCCCAACGCGTCTGGACAACACCCATCCCCGTCGCACACGCGTCATAGGCAAAAACCTGCGAGGACCACGGCAGACGGAGCTCAGCAACGCATGGGGGCAGCAAACGGTAGGCGGCCTCGATTTCGGCACTAACACTTGGCCACAACTTTTTTATCTCTTTCATTCTCATAACAACACTTGGTGAAACGATAAGTGGCCCCAACAAACACGGACAACAGCGGACGACGGACCAAGAAGGCGAAGGTGACGTGGCCTACGAGCATTTCCAACTGCGCACCGCTCAACTTTTTCCTGCTGAGCGCACACTGGAGAACACTCCGAAGACGACTGTACAACCGCTCACTTAAACGTATCACCCCCCGTGTCCCATCGATAACCACTCCACCACTCCAAGCGGCTCGTCGGTATGGACGGCATCAATAAGCTCGTGCGTAACCAGGCCCACGGAGTCAAGGGCCTTGGTTGCGGCCTCGCGGGCACTCTGAACCTCAGACGAATCCAGCCCCAAGGCCCCCACGCTATCGACACACACATAACGTGCGAGCCTCATGCCCTTTGAGTCGAAGACGGCGTTCGGTGTTACAAGAGCGGTTATCGAGGGCATTTTCGGGGTTCAGGCGTGGCACCTTGTAGACAGTATTCTGCGCTGCCCTCTGCGTGAAGAACAGGCTCCATGAAAATCCCATTGGTAATACACGAAGACATGAGAACAGGTGCCCGTCCGGGGCCACCGAGGCCCCACCCAGTTTACCCACACCCAGCACCCCAGCTTCGATGGAAGGGAAACCGAAAAATTCGCATACAGGGCCGCTTATGCCAAGCCTGTAGAAACAGCTAGAGACGTCCCCCCTTAGATATGTACAGGGAGTCCCCGGGGCTTCCACCGTCGCGAGGGCCACACCAGGAGCTTTCTTGAATTCTAGATTCGCCGCCCGGGCATCGACAATGAACCGCAGACGGTCATCCTTCTGGGCTACAAAAAAACAAGGGACACTCCGCCCGGCGCGGCCGGCGCCAGGTCACTCTCTCACACGCGACATCTACATGGGCTCGGCTGCCCTCTCGGAGTCGTGGGTCCACGCAATTAAGCCTGAGGCTCGGACCTTCTCTCCTCCTCATCTCGGAGAAAATCAATTGGCAACCGCTCAAGCATTGAACGCTCTCGTTCACCCAACACCTCAGCTGCCAGAGGGCACTCGGCCACATCGGCTAAAAACGACGCGAGATCTTTCACAAACAGGCGCACCGCGCTGTCAGTCGGGCCGCGGCCCGCTTTGTGCCAGAGAACCGAGCGAGCTGCTGCAAATGGCGCGGGAAAAGAGGCATCCGCGTAGTGCGACGCAAGAGAATTTACATCTTTGTGCACCACCTCATGCACCGAACGAGTTGGGGCCCACGCCACGGGTAGCCTCGCGCCAGCCATTCAGATCAGAGCATCGCACGTCTCCCTCACCTCTTCTGCCGTCGCCGACGGGCCTGAACCCGCTGCGCCCAGCTCCAGGAGAGATCAAAACGAGGCGGCGGCTCGACACCAGGGAGCGGGAAAGAGAAGACTTTACCCGGGTGCCATGAGCCCAGACTAGCACAACCACGCTTCGACCAGTCCTGCTCCATCTCCAAGCCCGCGACTGGAGGTGCAGCACTAAAAGGCCTCTGGCCTCTCGCCCAAGCTTGGACCGAAGGCTGGGCGCCTCCTCCGCCCCCTCCTGCAGCTACTCATTGCCGCCGCCAGGCTTCCCTCCACGAAGCTTCCTGGCCTTGCGCGCATTGTGGCGCTGCTTGTCGACCTCTGCCTCGTCCTTCAGCCTGGCGGCCGCATGGCTCCGCAGCGCCGGCGCCGCGCCTCGCGCCCGACGCCCAAGCGGCCCAAGCCCCACGGAATGCTCGGAGCCCACCCAGACAGCAGCGCCGCAGGCCCGAGCTGGCGCCCATGATGAGATGGATCCCTCTTCCCGCCAGCTCGACGCATGCAAGGTTCCCGTGGTTGAGCTGGTCGACGGCGCCCGCCAGCTCCATCACAATGAGCAGCGCCTCCAGTTCGCGAGCGCTGCGATCGTTCTCCGCTATCTTCACGTCTCGCACAACTCGGCAGAAGAACGCCGTCGGGCCCCCACCGCGGAGGCGGATGCGCGCGGCCGCGCCGCCGCCCGCGGCCCCAAGAGGGGCCGGTCAGCTCTCATTGAGGTTCTCGACCGCGCTCGCCCAGGCGCGGCGTCCCAGACCACTGAGAGCGCACGAAGATCGCCCGCGTCTCCCGCGCGCGGCCTGGTGTCGCTCGAGATGGCGGTCTCAGCGCGCCCGCGGTCACCCCGCAGCTCCTCCTCCGAAACCCACCAATGCGGCTCCGGAGTGGCTCGCCAGCGCGCGGCCGCCCGCGATGATCCCAGCTGGAGGTGCGTCCCGGCGAGCGAGGCGGGCGATGCCGTGGCGGCTCTCTGCAGCCACCCACGCGCCCTGGGCCTGGCCCGCTGACTCCCCGCCTGCGCCGCCGGCGTCGCCGGCCGCCCCGCGGTCAGCCCCCGAGGCGTCGGCTGGCCCTCGAGACGGGCGGCGGGGGCGGCGGCGCCCTCGGGCCCGCCAGCGCCAGGCCAATTTCCGGCGCCGGGGGAAGCCGCGGCCCGGGCAAGCAGCGCCGTCGAGCGAGCTCGTCTCGATGGGCCCCCAGCACGACCGGCAACGGCGCATCCCGAAATCGGTGGCACAGACGCCCGGCCACCGCCAGAGCCCCGCCTTGAGCTCCCCCCAGTAGCCGCTCCCAACACGCCGCGTCGGGGAGCGCCCAGGACTCTAGGTGGCAGTCACTGTCGGGGGTCATCACCCCCACCTGCTCAGTCGCTCTGTCCGGCGGGTAGATCATCGAGGCTGACAGTTGAACTCCACGGCCGCGAAGTCCCCCTCGAACAAGCCATGCATCTCAGCGCAAGGGCGTGCCATCTCGGCTTTTCCCGCCGAGTCGACGACGCCTGCAGGGGCCCCAGCGCCGCGCGCCCCAGCTGCAGCGCGCGCCCCATGCACTGCAGGCGGGGCGGGGCGCTCGAAGCCATTGCAAGACGAGCTTGAGCAACGACGTTTGCGGACCCACGGACGCGCGCCAACTCGCTGGGGAAGTCCACCATTCACGCGCGCGCAAAACATGCCGTGCACAACATCATGCACAACGCAAACTGGCATAGCAAAGCAGACAACACGAACGCGCACAGCATGGCGCGCGGCATCACGAGCAGCACGACGTGATACATCGCGAACAGCGCCGTGCACAGCATCGGGCACCGCATCGTGGACAACACGAACTTGTACAGCTTCGCGAACAACGCGACCTTGCGCAGCACCGGATACGGAACCGAGCGCAGCAGCGTGTCCAGCATCAGGTGCAGCACGAGCACGTCCATCAGCATCGCGTACATCATCTCCCACTGCGCGAGCTGGCACATTGCAGGTGGAGTTGCGTACAACATCGGGTGCGTCATAGCGCGCGTCATCCTGCGCAGCAAGCGGGTACATCAACGTTGCGCACAGCGTCATGTACACCGCGACCTGGTACAACAAAACGAACGACACGTTCAGTTACAGCATGGCGCGCGGCATCGTGACCAGCGCGACGTGGCACATCGCGAACAGCATCGCGTGCAGCACGAAGTGGTACATCGCGGACAACGTCGCGCACAGCCTGGCGCGTGGCATCATGAACGGCACGAGGCGCACGCCGTAAGCACCATCTTTCGCAGCCCGAACTGGCGCAGCATCGCGAACGGCACGAACTGGCACAGCATCGGGCACGGCATCAGGTACCGCGAGAATTTGTACATCGCGAACACGAGCGGGCACACCGCGAACAGCATCGGGCACAGCATCGCGCGCAGTATCGAGTACAGTACGAGGGGCAAGACGGGCATAAACATCATCGTGTACAGCAAGGATGATAGTGCTGATCGTGATGATGATCCTGGTCATGAATGATGAGGACAACGACGACAACCATGGCGATGACGACGACGACGATGGCGATGATGATGATGACGGTGTTGTCGATGAGATGGATGGCAAGTCTGCTGGCGATGGCGGTGATGATGGTAATGCTGGTGATGATGATGATGCCGATGATGACGAGTACAATGCTGATGATGATGAAGAGGGTAGTGCTGACGATGACGATGATGATGTTAATGGTGATGGCGATGGCGATGACGATCGCGCTCTCCCAAAGAGTGGCAGCGCAGCGTCGCGCTCGCCCTCCGCTCCTGTAGACGCCAGCGCGCGCCTCCCTGCGCCCAGGGCCGGCCCCTCCCACGGGCGCGCGCGTCCGCTGCGCAGGCGAGGACAAAGCCACTCGATGCTCAACTGCGCACCACTACCAGGGGTCCTCGGGCCCCCTCCGCAGGGTTTCCACGCAGACACACCCCGAACTGCAAAATGAAATGGCAGCGAAGCGTCAGCCCCACGGCGGCCTAGACTCGCTCTCCGGCGTGTCGCTGTGCAGCCGAGCAGACTCGAGCGCTTTCTGAACCTCGAAGCGCTCCAGCTCGGCCTCATCGTCGCCCCCGTCGTCGGAGCCGTCCACCACCCGCTGGGTTCCCCCGTGGATGGCCTTCAGTTGCGAGATCCGGCACATGATCACGCAGCGCTCGGCCGCGCGGGTGCCGTCACACTTCACGGTGGTCTCGACGCCCTTCGTGGCGTCCTCCAGGCGCTCCAAGAAGTCCACCGCGCAAGTTGGCAGTGGAGGTGGCGTGGCAGAGTCGTCGTCTGCCTCCAATCGCCGCCGTGGCCGCCGTGAGCTCCTATTCGCGCATGGCATCCGCGCCGCGCTCCTTCTCGTGCTCGATCGCTCCCACGGTGTCGCTGTGCAGCCGAGCAGACTCGAGCGCTTTCTGAACCTCGAAGCGCTCCAGCTCGGCCTCATGGTCGCCCCCGTCGTCGGAGCCGTCCAACGCCCGCTGGGTTTCCCCGTGGATGGCCTTCAGTTGTGAGATCCGGCACATGATCACGCAGCGCTCGGCCGCGCGGGTGCCGTCACACTTCACGGTGGTCTCGATGCCCTTCGTGGCGCCCTCCAGGCGCTCCAAGAAGTCCACCGCGCAAGTTGGCAGTGGAGGTGGCGTGGCAGAGTCGTCGTCTGCCTCCAGTCGCCGCCGTGGCCGCCGTGAGCTCCTATTCGTGCATGGCATCCGCGCCGCGCTCCTTCTCGTGCTCGATCGCGCCCACGAGCGCCTCCTGGGGCCGCCTGCCACGGGGGCTGCCCTCAGCCACTCCGTGGCGATCCCAGCACGGGCGCTCCACGTCGCCACGCTGGTGCCGCGCTGATTGCGGAGCTGTAGCTGATCCCGCGCGGGCCCCGCTTCACCGCCAGCTCCTTCTCGCAACTGCCACTGCATGCCAGCCGCGCCCTGCTTCACCGCGAGATCGCGCGTCGCGATGATGCCATGGTCGCTGAGCTCCTTAACGAACAAGGAGAAAGGCGGCACCGCTAGCAGGGGGTCGTGGCAGTCCAGTTCCGCCCCGATCTCGCCGTCGCGCACCGCATCGGCCCCGACGGCCCTGGCGCCCGCGCGCGGCATGGCCGAGTCGGGCGGGCACTCGGCCAATTTCCGCGCGGGCGGGGCGCCGCCCTCAACAGGTCTGCCCGAGCTAAGGATGTTCACCCCGTCTGCGGCGAGGCCAGCCGCCGACAGCGCGGGGCGCGCCACAAGCCTGGGCCCTTTCTGGGCTCGGCGTAGCGAGCACGCCGTCGCCGTCCCCAGCGGCCAGGGCGCCAACGCCGCGTGGAGCGCCACGTTCCTCCGCACCGTGTCGACGGGCGACTCGATGGCCTTGCCGTGCACCATGTTCTTCAGGTGCACCGCCACCACCGCCAGGCGCTCCGCCGTGTCGGGGTCCCCCAGCGATTCCACCAACTTCTCGCAGCGGCT
The DNA here is from genome assembly GCA_963575745.1 of Prorocentrum cordatum. Taxonomy (NCBI): domain Eukaryota; class Dinophyceae; order Prorocentrales; family Prorocentraceae; genus Prorocentrum; species Prorocentrum cordatum. The sequence continues at coordinate 470,677 of CAUYUJ010007313.1, forward strand.
CCGCCAAAAGTGCACCGCCCGCTGCAGGTCGTGGACGAGCACGTCCCCCGACCAACGTACCCACGCCTGGCCGATGATGATGATAATGATGATGATGATGATGATAATGATAATGATAATGATGATGATGATGATGATGATGATGATGATGATGATGATGATGATGATGATCATGATGATGATGATGATGATGATGATGATGATGATGATGATGATGATGATGATGATGATGATGATGATGACGATGACGATGATGCAGATGCTGATGCTGATGCTGATGCTGATGCTGATGCTGATGTTGATGCTGATGCTGATGCTGATGATGGCGATTACGAAGACGAGAAGAAAGAGGAGGACGGCGAAGAGGGAAAAGAAAATGGTGATGATGATCCTGTCGCTGACGCTGACACGGAGGATTGGGATCGATGGCGCGCAGACCATTTGGGGGGCCGGGATCTCCCTCCCTAGCACACCGACGACGACATATGGAATGCTGCTGTCGAGCGGTGGTCGGTCTCTGGACCCCATGTTCCTCATCAAGGAAGGCCTACTGAAGGAGCAAATTCTAGACGAGGAAGAGGAGGATGAGAAGTAGGTCATCTTCCTGGCACTTCCCGTCGTCGGTCTCGTCGTCATCGGCCTCGTCAACGGAGTCTTTCTTGGTGCACAACTACAGCGAATAACACTACCTCCACTACCTGGTCACATGCTCGGAAGCTCATCAGTTCCACGACTTACTACGTCTACTTGTTTGAGGAATTGCTCACCTGTGCTGAGGTTGTTGCAACCGCAAGGTCGGATGCCATTTCTAGGGGTTACCACTCCCTCCTCCATTCTTCGGTCCCCACCCTGGCTGTCGGCGGGAGTTGGTATGGTGTCCTCCACGGCCTCCGGCATGTGACCACAACAGCTGGGGGTGGAGCAAGTCCCGCCAATGGAGCGAGTAATGCGTACTACTTGTTACGGCGTTGTACCTCCGGAGGTCACACTCTTCAGAATCTATATGTATACTGGTAAAGGTGATGACACTACTGCTAAGAAATCGGGTGCGCGCAAACATGGAAACTCCGCGATTTCCCATGTGAGCGGACCCGTCGCTAATCCACGCCCCCTTGATCCATGTTTGTGATCGCCTGAAGAATGCCCAGCTGCTGATGCGCTGCGAACTTCCTCCTCTCCCTCCTGCTCTCCTGCGGAACTGGGCGGCGCCTGGCAAGGATGACGGCTTGCTCCATCTCGCCTTGTGCGGCGCTTGGCCCCCCGACACATGCACACACACACACATGCTCGGCTGCGGGCGAGGGGAGGAAGGGAGAAAGAGATGGCCTCTTCATAAGGAGGAGGAGGAGGAGGAGGAGGAGGAGGAGGGAGGAGAAGGAGGAGGAGGAGGAGGACGAGGAGGAGGACGAGGAGTAGGACGAGGAGAAGGAGGATGACAAGTAGGAGCGATAAGGAGCGAGGAGAAGCGAGGAGGACCTCCTACGGGGCCACGAACAGTGTGAGGGTTGTGCCAAAATACGTGGCGGGGACGCATGGGAACGTCGCCACTGGGACCTGAGGTGGAGCTCCCTATGGGGCCACGAACCGTGTCAAGGGCGTGCCAACAGGTGGCGGGGACGCATGGGAACGTCGCCACTGGGGCATTAAGTGGAGCTCCCTATGGGGCCACGAACCGTGTGAGCGGTGTGCCGAAATGGGTGGCGGGGACGCATGGGAGCGTCGCCACTGGGGCATGAGGAGGAGCACCCTATCGGGCCACGAACCGTGTGGGGTGTGTGCCAAAATGAATGGCGGGGACGCATGGGAACGACGCCACTGGAGCCTTAGGTGGAGCTCCCTATGGGGCCACGAACCGTGTGAGGGGTGTGCCAGAATGGGTGGAGGGGACGCATGGGAACGTTGCCACTGAGGCCTCATGTGGAGCTCCCTATGGGGCCACGCACCGTGTGAGGGGTGTGCCAAAATGAGTGGCGGGGACGCATGGGAACGTCGCCACCGAGGCCTTCGGACAGAGTCCCTATGGGGCAACGGTGCGTGTGAGGGGTGTGCCAAGATTGGAGGCGGGGACGCATGGCAACGTCGCCACTGGAGCCTGAGGTGGAGATCCCTATGAAATCACGAAACGCGTGGTGTGCCGAAATTTGTGGCGGGGACGCATGAGAGCGCCGCCACTAGGGCCTTAGGTGGAGTTCCCTATGGGGCCACGAACCGTGCGAGGGGTGTGCCAAGATGAATGGCGGGGACGCATTCGGAATCTCGCCACTGAAGCCGTACGTGGAGCTCCCCATGGGGCCACGCACCGTGTGAGGGGTGTGCCACAATGGGTGGCGGGGACGCATGGGAACGTCGCCACTGAAGCCTGAAGTGGAGCTCCCTATGGGGCCACGAACCGTGTCAGGGCTGTGCCACAATGGGTGGCGGGGACGCACGGGAGCGTCGCCACTGGAGTGTGCCAAAATAAGCGGCGGGGACGCATGGGAACGACGCCACTGGAGCCTAAGGTGGAGTTCACGAAACGTGTGAAGGGTGTGCCAAAATGGGTGTTGATGATGGTGATGGGAGGAGGGATGGGAGGAGGGAGGAGGCGGGAGAACGCGGGGCGCTCTCTCTTCAAAACGAGGACCCAACACCACATGATGGTTGGGAAAATTAGCCTGGCGAAGAACCCAATCATGTGCAATTGTGACCGCAATTGTGGGTATCGTCTTCCGTGGAGCTCCCTCTGGGGCCACGAAACGCTGTACTGGGAGGTGAAACGGCATGCGAGTTCCGGCACCAGGACCTTTGATTGAGCTCCCTGGGGCCAAGAAAAGCTGTAATGGGTGGGGGAACCGCATGCGATTTCCGCCACTGGGACCTTCGGTGGAGCTCCCTCTGTGGCCACGAAGCGCTGTACTGGGTAGGGGAACCGTATGCGAACTGCGCCACTGGGACCTTCGGTGAAGCTCACCCTGGGGCCACGAAACGCTGGACTGGGTGGGGGAACCGCATACGAACTGCGCCACGGTGACCTTCGGTGGAGCTCCCTCTGGGGCCACGAAACGCTGCACTTGGCGAGGGAGCCGCATGCGAATTGCGCCACTGGGACCTTCGGTGGAGCTCCTCATGGGGCCACGAAACGCTGCACTGGGCGGGGGAACCGCATGCGGATTGCGCCACTGGGACCTTCGGTGGAGCTCCCTCTGGGGCCACGAAACGCTGTGCTGGGTGGGGGAACCGCATGCGGACTGCGCCACTGGAACCTTTGGTGAAGCTCCCTATGGGGCCACGAAGCGGTGTACTGGGTGGGGGAACCGCATGTGGACTGCGCCACTGTGACCTTCGGTGGGGCTCCCTCTGCGGCCACGAAACGCTGTAATGGGCGGGGGAACCGTATGCGAACTGCGCCACTGGGACCCTCGGTGGAGCTCCATCTGGGGCCACGAAGCGGTTTGGTGGGGAAACCGCATGCGGACTGCGCCACTGGAACCTGCAGTGGAGCTCCCTCTGGGGCCACGAAACGCTGTGCTGGGTGGGGGACCCGCATGCGGATTGCGCCACTTGGACCTTCGGTGGAGCTCCCTATGGGGCCACGAAGCGCTGCACTGGGTGGGGTAAACACATGCGGACTGCGCCACTAGAACTTTCGGTGGAGCTCACCCTGTGGCCACGAAACGCTGTAATGGGCGGGGGAACCGCATGCGGACTGCGCCACTGGGACCTCCGGTGGAGCTCCATCTGGGGCCACGAAACACTGCACTGAGTGGGGGACCCGCATGCGGACTGCGCCACTGGAACCTTCGGTGGAGCTCCATCTGGGGCCACGAAGCGGTTTGGTGGGGGAACCGCATGCGGACTGCGCCACTGGAACCTGCAGTGGAGCTCCCTATGGGGCCACGAAGCGGTGTACTGGGTGGGGGAACCGCATGCGGACTGCGCCAGTGGGACCGTCGTTGGAGCTCCCTCCTGGGGCCACGAAACGCCGTACTGGGTGGGGGAGGCTCATGCGAACTGCGGAGGAGGGAGGAGGGAGGAAGGAGAGGAGGGAGGAGGGGGAGGAGGAGGAGCGGAGTGACGCGGGGCGCTGTCCCTTCAAAACGAGGACCCAACACCACAAGATGCTTGGGAAAACGCGCGGAAATACGAAAGGGCGCGGGAACCCAAAGGAACGAGAAACAAAAGAAGCGCCATTCAAAAACCATCAAAACGAAACGAGCGCTGGAAACCAGAAGAGCGCCGAAAACCAAGACATCGCCGAAGACCAAAGGCGCGCCAGAAACCAAAAGGGCGCCGCCAACAAACAAGTCGCAACACTCGAAGGATGCGCAGAAAAACAATGGCGCGCCGGAAACCAAACGAGCGGCAAAAAACAAAGGAGCGCCGCAAACCAAAAGCACACCGAGAACCCAAATGGCGTCGAGACCCCAAAAGACCGAAAGCCAAAGGAACGCCGAAGACCAAAAATGCGCCGAAACCCGAAAGAGCACCGAAAACCAAGGGGAACCAACAACGCGCCGAAAAGTTAAAGAGCGCCGACAACCACAGCGGCGCCGCAAGCCAAAAGGACGCCGGAAACAAACTATGCGCCGAAAACCAACATGGCGTCGAAAACCAAAGAAGCGCCGCAAACACAAATTGCCGAAAACCAAAGAAATCGGAACAAACCAAGACGGCGCGGAAAACTGCAAATGAGCCGAAAACTAAAAGAGCGCCGAAAACCAAATGAGCGCCGAAAGCCAATAGGGCGCCAAAAACCTATCCGCCGGAAACAAAAAAGGCGCCCCAAACCACAAAAACACCGAAAACCAAAATTGAACCCTGAAAACTACCCAAAGAATCCACAAGTTACCGAAAATCCAAACGACGACGACCAAAGATGCGCCGAATACCGGAGCGGCCCCGCAAACCACATGGACGCCCCTTTCCCTCAGACGATCCCTGCTAAAAGCCCCCCCCCCCCGCCTCACTCCCTGGTCAGCTAAAGAAAAAAATAACTTAGAAAGCCCTCCCCCACCTGCGGCTGAAGGAAGGCTCCGAAAACCGAACAAACCGCCGACAATCAAGGGGCGACGAAAACCAAAGACGCGCCGAGATCCAGAAAAGCGCACAACAAACAGCAAAAAAGCACCCGAACACCAAGGAAGCGCCAAAGACGCCGAATGCGAACAGAGCGCCGAAAACCAAAAGAGTCCCGAAAATCAAAAGAAACCGAAAAACAAAGGGACGCCGAAACCCAAAGAACCTCCCATTTCCAGGAGGGCGAAGACAACCAAAAGGGCGCTGAAAACCAACCGAAAGGCCAAACACCAAACGAACGCCAAAAGCAAAGGAGAAACGAAACCCAACCGGCGCCGAAAACCAACCGAACGCCAAAAATCAACGAGCCGACGAACACCAAAATGAGCGCCAGAAACCGACGACGAAGCGCCGAAAACCCAAAGATACGCCGAATACCAAGCGATCGTCGAAAACCATGGCGGCGCGGAAAACCAAAACAGCGCCAAAAAACACAAACGCGCAGAAAGCCAAAGAGGCACCCAGAACCAACGGATCGCCGATCTCATCTGCGAAAGGGGGGGTACCTTCTGACCCCCCCTTTTTATAAAGGGAAGCCCTGGCGAACCTCGGGCTTCGGAAAAGGAAGGAGGGGGGGGTAGTTTTGAAGCCCCCCCCTCTGGCAAGGCAATCTCATATGCGAAATGAAAGGGGGGTGCTTCCGAACTCCCCGCCCCTTTGAAAGGCAAGCCCGCGCTGGCCTTGGGCTCCGGAAAAAGGAAGGTAGAATTTGAAGCTCCCCCACCCCCTTGGCAAAACAATCTAAGCTGCGAAAAAAGAATGGTGGGTAGTTTCCGAACCCCCCCACCCCATTGAACGGGAGGCACGGGCGAACGTCTGGCTCTCGAAAAAAGGAAGGGTGCTCCCAAGCCTGCCCCACCGTTAAATACGACACCCCCCACTACAAAAAGCAGACAAAAGGGAAGGATGGAATGGGTAGCTTCGGAGGGACCCCCCTTTTCCAAGGAAAGGGAAGGGATAGCTTAAAGCTGGGGTGCCCATTGTAATGCGGAGTGCGCCACAAGCGTGTTTTTTTTTTTTTTTTTTTTTTTTTTTTTTTTTTTTTTAAAAAAAAAAAAAAAAAAAAAAAAAAAAAAAAAAAAAAAAAAAAAAAAAAACCAAAAAAAAAATGGTGAAATTGATTTTTACAAACGAATTGACACATTCCATGCCCTTGAAAACATCCCACCCACCCACCCGCAACTTGGCTTGCAAAACCCACGCAGCGGCGTTTGCGATGAATGCTCGGCGTTGGCTGGTGCATCTCTGCGGCCGCGCTGAGCCACGCATGCTGCCGCGCTCAGCGGCCAGCTAGCTTGGCGCGACCGACGCGGCCGCGGCGGCGCTGACCGCTGGGCACTTCCCAGCGGGCACTTCAGTTCGAGTCGGTGACTTGGGCGGGCGCGGTACCATGGCGACGCCGACAACGGTAGACGCGATTATGCAAGCAGCGATGATGGTGACGATGGTGGCGATGACGACAGCAAGGACAATGACGGCGCCGACGTTGATCGCGCCCGCCGAAAACGATGACGATGTCCTCGCGTCGGCGATGAAGGCTTTGAATGAGTTCGGCACGCGCGCGGCCTACACGCGCGAGTGGCCCGCGTGGTATTATTTAACACGGATCGCGCCCCCCCCCCCACCCCCACCCACCCACCCAACCACACCCCAGCGCGCGCGCGAGGGTGTTCGCATGAATTCAACATGCGGCGCGAGAGGCCCGCGTGGAAAAATGTGGCGAACAACTGGAACAAACAACGGTTTTCTGAGGACTCCGCACGACCGCGAGCGCCAGATTATTTTCAAATCTTTTGTTGCGAAGCCATGTGTTCTTATATGTGCTCGTGACTCTCGATATATATATATATATATATATATATATATATATATATGAAATATAACATCTTACGACACCTACGATTGTTGCAGGATTTCGGCATGCGCGCGCGACGACGCGCGCGCGTGCACTTCGCCCCCATACGTTGCAAAGGGTTCATGCAACAGCACGCGCGTAAGGGCGTTCGAGCGAAATCGACATGCGCGCGCGAGAAGCCCGTCTGGTATCATGAAAGCCATGAACGTATGACGTTTGGAAGGCTGGCTTGCTAGAGGATTCGAAACAACGCGGGCGCGGGCTTTCTTTAAAAGCCCGTGTTGCGAAACCACGTGCTTTTACATGTGTTCGTGACTCTCGAGTTTGATACCCTTACGAAGACAAAGGTCCCCGAAAGGTTTCGACCTGCGCGCGCGACGACGCGCGCGTGCGCGCGTGGTCCCATTTTGCGCGATGGACTTTTGAAAACTGCTGATGTGTTGATAAACGACGCGCGCTTAGGATGGAGGGGGCCGAACTCCAGCCTGGCTCGGGACGGTGCGAGCTGAAATTGCACATGGACGATAGGGCAGAAGCACATGTACATGACAATGCGAAAAGGTGCCCCGGTTCACCCGGGGTGGGCGGGGTAGATCCGAATACCTTTTAAAAAGGAGCACATATGTGGTGCAATCGATGTTGCGCAGTTTACGCGGCGCACCCTGAGCGGCGCAATTGATTCTCACGTGCGATCTGACAAATTCCAGACCCTTGCAAACATCCCACCACCCACCCGCATCTCGGTTTGCAAAACCCACGCGGCAGCGCGAGTCGGCGACTTGGGCGGTCGCGTTATCATGGCGACGCCGACAACAATGGACGCCGTCCATCAAGTGGACCGTCTCGTGCTCCGCGAGGAGGATGGCCGCCCCTGCGGCCGCGGCTTCCTCGGGCGTCGCAATCCCAGAGATGTCGAGCCTCAGATTGGCCACCTCCGCACCCGCGGTGGCGACTCAGCACGAGACCCCGCCGGGCGACCCGCGGCGCAGGCGCGCCCCATCTCGCCGGGAAGACCTCCGGCGTTGAGCGCTGTGAACCTTGCGCGCATGTCCGCCTCGACGTTGCCGCGCCTGCCCCTGGCCGATAGCCCCTGCCTCCGCGCCGCGGACGGCGGCGCGCACCTTCGCGACGGCGAGGCCGTAGCCGGTCGCGCCTCCGCCGTCGTCGATTGCCCTCCAGGCGCGGGCCCGCGCGGCCACCCGCGCCGAGGAACTTCCGGCGGTCGCCGCTGGACCTCGTCCGAGCGCGCCTTCGACAACGCAGTCTGCGTCGAACTGCCCCGTCACTGGCGGGGCCGGCGCCGCCGGCAAATCCGCGAGCTCGGCCCCGTCGATGTTCTGGGGCGGCCCAGGCAGCGGGGCCGCCGCCGCCCTCGCGGCTGCCTTTGGCCCAGGATCGCGGCGTCGCCCCCCCCCCCCCCCGCCCCCCCCCCGGAAGCTGGGCGACTGCGCCGGCCGCGCAAGCGAGGGCGGCCCCCGCGTCGCAGGGCGCGCCGACCGAGCACAGGTCGCCCGTCACGAAGGGAAGCCCATCGCCCATGATCCACGGCGCGCCCGCTGGGAGGTCGCCAGCCGGCGGCCCCCATGCGATGGGGGGCTCGGCGAGCCGCGGACTCTCGAGCAGCGTCGCGACGGCGGCGCTGCTCAGCCTGTCTCTGAACTTCCCGACTTCAATGGAATGCCACAGGGGCGGCCACTGCCTGTGGCGAGCGCGATGACCGCGCCTCGGCGCGCTAGGCTCAAACTCGCAGGCCGCGCGCAGCGGGGGCGAGGCCAGCCCGCGGATGCGCCTGCGCAGGCTGAGCCACTGCGCGTTGATCAAAGGCGACCTCGCGAGCCCGATCTTCCGCGCTCAGCGCGCGCCAGCGCCTCGCTGCTGACGCGCTGGCCGCCGCCTCACCGAGGGAAGAAAGGCCCCCGTCTGGGCGTCGGCGCGCGCGTCATTGTCGAACTGCCTTAAATGTCAATTCTGAATCTCGCGCTCCGCGATCTTCTCGGCGCGCCAGGGCGAGCAATTGGCCGCGCCGAGCAGTCGTCGAAAGCCTGCGCCGCGGCGCCTACCCACTGGAGCTAAAGGGCAGCAGCTCCCAGAGGGACGCGGACGTCGCGCCAGATGCGGCCGACGCCAGCGTTCCGGTCGAACGTCTTCCTCAGCGCGTCGGCGGGGGGTCCACTTCTCCCGCGCGGCCCTGGCGCCCACGTGCACCAACCAATGGGCGGCCGCGTTGATTGGGTCGAGCACGCGGGGGCCTGTCCGCATGAACGCTGCCGCGAGGCTCTTGCCCCTAGGGCGTGGCCCCGCCGCTCGACGCGCCACGGCGCGCGGCTTCGCGAGCTCGCTGGCGTCGACTCCCGCGCAGTCGACGCCGGAACGCGCCGACGGCAGGGGCCCAGTGACTGAGTGAACGCCGCCCTCGCAGCCGCGACCCCGCCGCGCCCGAGGCCGAGGCGGCGCCTGATCTTCGGCGCTCTGCCCCTGCAAGAGCTGAGTCTCTGCTGCCGGATAGTAGCTCCAGCAAGCCTCGCGAACCCTCGCGCGGCCCACGCCCGGGTTTCTCGCCTGCTTCGCTCCGAGCGCCCCCAAGCAGTTGGCCGGCTCGCTGGAGATGTCGTTCCCGAGGTTGGCGCTGCCGCCCAAAGCCCTGGACTTTGTCGCCGCGACCGCGAGCTCGACCGCCGCCGGCCCTCGCGCGAGGGCGCGCGCGGCACCGATCAGGTCCTTCTCCAACTGCCCGGAACCGCCCCAGCGCCGCATCGCCAGGTCGCCCACAACAGCCGCTGGAACCACCATGCCGCGGCTGGCCACCAGCGCGTCAAGCGGCTTCAAGAGCATCAGCTTCACGAAATCAGCCGCGAAGGCGTCGCCCGCCAGCCGCCAGGGCGGTCTGCAGCGCTCTGACATCCCCCGCGATGCGCCCGTCGAGCGCGGGCGCACTCGGCGCCCTGTGCAAGACCACCTGCAGCTTGGCCGGCCACTTGGTGGCGGCCTGGATTAAGCGCGCGCGGCCCACCTGCTCGAAGGCGTTCCAAGAGCCGAGGAGGATCGACACGCTCGCCATGTCGTGGTCTGGGTTGGCGTCCCCCGCCATGGTGACCCACTCCGAAACAAGCCTGCTACTGCCCTGGCCGCCCTGTCACAGGCTCCGCCATCGGTGGCAGACAAAGAATACCTGTCGTTGTCCTACTACCACATTTTCATGATGGGCCTGCGCAGTCTGCCGTGAACCTGCTCGACCGCCGCCACCAGCGCGATCGGCCTCAGGCCCCTGTCCGCCTTCGGGATGAGGGCGAGCTTCGTCGCAAAGCAAGGGCATTCCGGCGCCTCCTCGATAAACGTGATAAAGGTCCGCCAGCGTTTCGATGCTGTCGTCAGACATCTAATTGAATTCCCTCGGCCTGATGGAATCGAAGCTGGACCTCGTAACCTCCTTGGGCGATCCGATGACATTCCTGAACTCGCCCACGGTAAGCCTATCTGGGCGCTGTTCGACGTCATCGGGCCAACGATGTTGCCGTTTGCCGAATTCTTGCCCTGGGCCTTGTACGTCCCAATAACTCGTCCACTCCGCCACCCTGCTGCGCTGGCCGGCCCCGCGTTCCAGCACCGCGGGATTGTGGACACCGCGTGGGTGCCCGCCCTTGACAGTTCGTTGTAGCCCAGCGTGGCTGTTTCGAGGTCTTTCTTGACCATGCCCTCGGTCCAGCGCGTCGCCGCAATGCTGATGGCCTCGAACTGATTGATTGAAAAGTCTGTCGCGCCTTGCCGCTAGGACCGCGAGGACCTCCTGCCGCTTGGTGGGGTTACCATACAAGGTAAGCCTTTTTGCGCTGCAGCGTCCTCAAGGCCCCGATTCTGGACAGTGGCGTCTTCGTCTGAGTTGCGCCCTTCAGATTGATGGCGGTGTTCCTGCACCAAGTGATGGCCGTCGTGACCCTTAGCGTCGAACTTAACGTCTTAGGAGGGGCTGGCGCAGCCAACTTGGTTGCCATGCTGCGATGGCGGCTGCTCCTGCCCGTGTGCTTGCAACGCTCGTGGTAGAGCGCGATCGCGTCGATCACGTTGATCCCCGCTGCCTCGATGAAGGTGCCCCACATCCCGTCGAGGTCGTCGTATCCCGCTGGAGCAGCGTCGCCCTGCATGTGGTGCAGCCTATGTGATGCAATCTGCGTGCGTCGGCGACAAGGCAGCGCCGTGGCGGCGACGGCAGCAACATAGCCGCCAGACCGAAAAACAGGCCCAGACGACGAGCGGCGACGAGGCAGCGACGAGGCGGCGACGGCGGCAACATAGCCGCCAGACCGACAGACAGGTTTAGTTCCCTAGAGGAGAAGTACGTAAGAACCCCTGAGTGCTAGCACTGTTTCGGGAACGAGTATATTAATACAAACGGCTGTACTCATTCAACTATATACACAAATAGACGAGCAGATACGCACATACGCGAACGTGCACGATATAATGCGATCAAATCCACTAGACATAGAACAACTATCGAGCACAACTTGAATTGCCCAGGGCTGTCTAAGTCGCGGGCGCCCCGGGAGAGCCCAAGACAGCAGAGACGGCCCAAAGACGGACCCAAAAGACCTTACGACGTCCCGAAGAGAACCCCAAGGCCGCCGAAATCGGCACATGATGGCCGCACGATGACCGCAAGACAGACCAAAATGCTCTGAAGACGGCTCAAGGGGGGCCCGAGGATAACCCCCAGAAGAGCTCCAAGAGACAACAACCTTGATGTTCCAAACGTTTGGGTGCGATATTTGCTTTCTCGCCGTCCCTCTCGCTTTCAGAGCCTCCAAAACGGCCTGGCCCAAACAGAGGCTCCAAATATCGCTCCAAGATTGCCCCAGTGGCACTCAGTAGGGCCCTAAGGAGGGCTCAAGACGGCCTTAAAGGGGGCTCAAGACAACCCCAAAGGACCACAAGGCGCCCCAAGAGGGGCTCAACAGCCCACGAGGGCCCCAAGACAACAGAACAGGATTGCCCCAAAACACCCTCAAGACTCGGGGCCCAAGACGGCCCAGTGGGAACGCCCCGGGACAGCCCACGACACCCCCGAGACGCCCTCGAGAGGCCCAGGACGGCCCTAGAGACACCCAAGACAGCCCAACCGACCCCCAAAATAGACTCAAAACGGCCCAGAGAGACCCCCAAGAGGGGCACACTCGCAACGTGGCGACTGTGTTCGGCGCCTCCTCGTGGGAGCGCGGGCCGTGCCCTCTTCGTTTTCCTGCGTGCAGTGCACGCTCGTCCTGTCTCCCCTCGCCGCTGCTTCTCTCGCAGCATGCGCCTCGCTCCGGGGAACACGTGCCGTGCTCGCGGAAGACCCGCTGGGAAGCCAAGTCGAGAGGTGCTGCATGCCCGGCAAGTTCGTAGGTGGCGAACAACGGTGCAATGCGACGTTTTCTGTTCTGCCGTCGGGGACGCCTTGCCCCCTGGGCGGCTACAGAGCTTGTACCCTTGCGGTGCCACGTAGGGGCATAAACTTTCCGGCCGCCTGGAGGGCAGGCGTCCCCGACGGCGGAAAGGTTTATGTTACACCGTTGCTCGCCCGCGAAAGTTCAATGTGTCAGTGATTCGTGGGCGCGAGTGTGCGCGTGTGCGCAAAAGGCCCTTGCCCCCGCTCCGCGCGGCCCGAGTGCGCACGTGGCCGCCCTGCATCTCAGAGGCATGCGAAAGGGGGGGAGAGGGGAGGGAGGAGAACGAACAACAGCAGAAGGCAGATGAAACGGCAACCCCCTTTCTTATACCATCCCCCGCGCCGGATAGTTTCCGGATCTTGTCCTTCAACTTCTGGACTTCGGCCTCGAGTTCCTCGCCAAAGGGGGGGGGCGAGATCGATGCTGCCCATGCACATCGAGGCGCTGCCAACAAGAAAATATTACTACCATAATCCCACCAGCCATCTTGGCGTAGGTGGTTTAGGGCGGCTCCTCTTCCAACCCCCTTTCTTCCCCTTCGGGGAGGGGGTTTACCCCTCCCCCTACCTCCTCCCCTTGACGGGGCGCCCCGCGAGCGGTCAGGGCGTCCAACACGGCCTCGGCGAGGAAGCCAAACTCATTAGTTTTACCAGGGTTTTGGTCACATTTTAGCCTCCTGGGGGGGAGGGCGCTAATTCAGGAACCCACCTTCTTTGATCGATCTCCTCCGAGATGGCCCCACGAGCGCTCCCAAGGCTCCCAAGGTGCCCCAAGAGGGCCCCAAGAGGGCCCCCAAGAGGTGGCCAGGAGGCCCCAATAGGCCCCCAAGAGGCCCCAAGGATGCCCCCAAGAGGCCCACAAGAGACCCCCAAGTGGCCCCAAGAGGCCCCCCAGAGGCACCAAGACGCTCCAAGAGGCATCGGCGACAATGCCAAAATCATTGATGTTACTAAGGTTTTGGCCACATGTTGTCCTCCTGGGGGGGGGGCACTGCTTAAGATGACTCCAAGAGCGCCTGGGAGAGCCCAAGATGACCTCCAAGATGGCTCAAGATATCCCAAAATGCCTTAAGATGGCTCCCACGATGCTCCAAGAGGCCCCAAGACCGCTCCAAGACGGCTCCAAGTGGCCAAAGAGCTCCCCCAGGAGGCCCCGAAGATGTCAAAATCCTTCCAAAACATCAGGAAATCAATGTGTTTGGCTTTCTTGCCCTTTCGCTTCCGATGGCCTATCCGAGGCCTCAAGATGGCTCCAATATGGCCCAAGAGGGCTCCAAGAGCGCTCCCAAGGCCTCCAAGAGCGTCCCAAGAGGGCCCCAAGAGGCGCCCAAACGGGCCCCAAGAGGCCCCAACAGGCGCCCAAGAGGCCTCCAAGATGCTCCCCAGAGACCCCCAAGAGGCCCCAAGAAGCTCTTCGAAACACCCAGGACGCTCTAAGAGGCGTCCAGGACCGCCAAGAGGCCCCCAAGACGCTCCAAGAGGCCTCCACTGGGGGACCCGTCCTCTGTGTGCTGCCCACTTCCCTGATCGAGGCAATTCCTCTGGGTATCGTTTCTGGATGGGCTGGTGGGGTTACACGAAGCGTTTAGAATTTGACCACCATCCTTCCGTTTCCTTTCCCTTCAGTTTGTCTTAACCGTTTAACCCCCCCAACCACCCCACAATAGTGGAAAATTGCTGTTTTTCCGGCGGCCTTAATGACGGACGGGGGTCCCACCAATAGTGGGGAACAACAATGGGAAATAATGATTTCTCCACGGCGCCCGCCGCACAACAACGACGACGACTACAACTACGATTACGACTACGACCACGAAACAATTGCGGCTACGACTGCGGCTACGACTACGAGTTGTAGATTGTGAGCAACGCCTTCGGCGAAGAATGTGACGACCTATACTGCAATCCTCTTACAAACGTGTTCGACATTCATCTCTCGTGCAAGGTAGGTAACCCAGAGGTCATGATTCGCTGGGAGGGGAAACCCAACACTGTCCAGCGCGGCGAATATTTGTGGAACTGAAATTTCCGCCGCGACGACGACGACCACGACGACGACGACGACGACGGCGACGACTACGATTGCGACTACATTCGCGATAACCTCACGATTACAATCGCGATTACAACCTCGACCACAATCACAACTACTACAACAACAACAACAACAACAACAACAACAACAACAACAATATATTTGTTTGGCCGTCCTCATGAAGGAATGCTCACAAATCCTCTCGCGCAAACGGAAGCCCACAGTGGATTAATCCCCGAGAAAAAGACCCCCTAACATGATCCACCCCGCACAACAAGACTGGGAAAATAATCTCCACCGCGACGACGACGACGATGAGGAGGCAGGAAGAGGAGGAGGAGGGGGAGGAGGAGGAGGAGGAGGAGGAGGAGGAGAAAGTGGAGGAAGATAACGAATAAGAAGAATAATAATAAAAAAGAAGAAAACTCATAAGAATAAGAAGAAGAAGAAGAAGCAGCAAAATAAAAAGAATAAACATTATACTAAGAAGAAAATATTTGAATTCAAAAAAATTAACCCAATACTTGGCCATGCGTGTAGTCTGGTTCGGACTTCGGATGCCACGCTTGACAGATCAGCTCACACTCAACATCCGACGATGGAAACCATCTTCGGGTCTCGAGGTGTCGGCCGTCACGCACCGTGCAATCTACAATCCAAACAATATCGGACGAAGCAGTTGTGGGCTATCGCTGGGCTGGGGATGATGCCCCTCGAGTCTCGCCCGAAACCGACAACACTGCCCGTGTCTGGCAGGGCGCCGAGATACCAACCCCGCCCTGAAGGAACGAAAAAAAGTGGTGAGCCCAGTCTGGCTCTGCCGGGGAAGGGGGGAGGGGGGCGGGGGTGGTACGCGGGGGGGACGCGCGACCTCCGTTTTCCCAGTTTGTTTTTACTTATGATTATTCGAGGGTCCCAAGGACCCTGGGACTCTCCCGTCGGGACTTTCCCAGGACGCCCCCCCCCCTCAGTACCCCCCCCCGGCACTCCTCGGGACTCTTCCAGGGCTCTCCCCTCTGGGCCTCTCCAGGCACTCTCCTCGGGACCCGTCCCCTCGGGACTCTCCCCGACCCCCCTCCCGGACATTTCCAGGCCCTTCCCCCGGACCCCCCCCAGGGCTCTGCCCAGACCCTCTCGCGGACCTTTCCAGGATTCGCTCCTGACCCCCTCGGGGGACCTTCCAAACACCTCCTCCCGAACGTCGTCGTCCTCGCCGTCGTCGTCATGGTCGTCATAGTCGTCGTCGTCGTTGCCTTCGTCGTCGACGTCGTCGCCGTCCACCGAATCCGGAGCGTCCCAGATCGGCGGCACTGGCCGGAGACCACTACTATATATATATATATACACACATACATACATTACATTACATTACATTACATTGCATTACATTCCATTACATTACATTACATTACATTACATTACATTTACATTACATTACATTACATTACATTACATTACACTACATTACATTACACTACATTACATTAAATTACATTAAATTACATTACATTACATTACATTACATTACACTACACTACATTACATTACATTACATTACATTACATTACATTACATTACATTACATTACATTACATTACATTGCATTACATTACATTACATTACATTGCATTACATTCCATTACATTACATTACATTACATTACACTACACTACATTACATTACATTACATTACATTACATTGCATTACATTCCATTACATTACATTACATTACATTACATTACATTTACATTACATTCCATTACATTACATTACATTACATTACACTACATTACATTACACTACATTACATTAAATTACATTAAATTACATTACATTACATTACATTACATTACATTACACTACACTACATTACATTACATTACATTACATTACATTACATTACATTACATTACATTACATTACATTACATTACATTACATTACATAGCATGGCATGGCATGGCATGACATGACATGACATGACATGACATGACATGACATTACATGACATTACATTACATTACATTACATTCCATTACATTACATTACATTACATTACATTACATTACATTACATTTACATTTACATTTACATTGCATTGCATTGCATTGCATTGCATTGCATTGCATTGCATTGCATTGCATTGCATTGCATTGCATGCATACATACATACATACATGCATGCATACATACATACACATATACACACATATATATACAAACATCGGAAACGAGAACATGATCTTTTCGACACCTTCATCATGAAGGCCGCGCATTCGTCTGGTGGGCGATGTAGATTTCGTGGTGTTGAAGGTTATCTGATCGATTATGGTGGGCATCGTGGAGGGCGCGAGGACGCCTGCAGTGCGCCCTCCACTGGAGGTGGTACACGTACAAATGCGAATCGGGGCACGAATGATATGGCGAATGCGAATGAAATCGCAATCCTGTCATGCGGCCGTCAGGGATAGAAAAACATCTGGTGGTTGCGATTGCGGTGCCATCGCCGCCTGCTTGTGAGGAACTGCCTATACCCCAGAGCATCGCGTTCGCATTGCGTGCCCGACCTATCTCTACCAATTATACTTAACCGTTTCGCTCCATCCGCTGGCCCATAAAGCCTATCGTTGCCGCGTGCTCGAGTCTCGTAGCGGCAGGCGGATTGTGTGGTGGTGCCAATGTGGCCGACTTCTCGCGCGAAGTGAAGTTGAGGAGACGCAGCCGTCCGCACAGCTGCTGTGCGCTCGCGCAGCCCGTAGGGATCAACAGGGCCTGAGAGAGAGGATGAGGATGAGGAGGAGGCCTCTCGATGGCTTCTTGGGGCATTTGGGGCCAAACTTGGTCGTGAACAAGACGCCTCGTGGGGAGGCTTTTTGGCGCCTTTCTGGAGGCCTCTCGATGGCTTCTTGGCGGTATTGTTTGAACCTCCTGGGGCCTCTCGGGGGCCGTTTGTGGGCCTCTTGTGGCCTCTTAGAGGCTTCTTGGGGGCTTCTTGGGGTCTCTCGGGGCTGAGAGCTTCAAATGTCCGTTCGGGCCACCCGTCTGGGCACCCTCTTGGAGCCGTCTTGGGGGGTTCGTGGGCCGTCTTGGCGGCCTCTTGGCTATCCTGGGGCCCTCTGGGGCCAGTTTGGGATCCTCTTGGGCGTCTCTTGGGCCATGTTAGGGCGATGCTGGGGCCTCGTGGGCCGTCTAAACCAAAAAGGCAAGAACGCCGAAATCCTTCAAAGACTCTCAGGGGAATCGTTAGTTTCTGCCTCTGGGGGAAGTCTCTTGGAGGCCTCTTGGGGCGCATTGAAGGCGTCTTGGGCTGTCTTGAAGCCACATTGGACGCTGTGGACCGATTGCTCGGCGGCCCTCCTCCTCCTCCTCCTCCTCCTCCTCCTCCTCCTCCTCCTCCTCCTCCCCTGCGGCGCTGCCTTCTCCCTCGTCTTGGACGTCGCGCCCATGACCTCGACCTCCTTCTTCAAGGCCTGCACGGGCGACCCGCAGGTCGCGGCACGCGCCCACAAGACCCCGCGGGACCCCCCTCCACATCGCATGTGTTCTGCAGGGCGAGGAGGACGTCGACGAGGGGAGGAAGAGGAGGAGGAGGACCAGGAGGAGGAGGAGGACGAGGAGGGAGGGAAGAGAAGAAGGGGGGGGGCGAGGACGGAAGCGGCGGGGAGGAGAAAGATAAACGGGATAGTTCATGAGTTCATGCGCTACTCTGTTCCATCGTACGTCGTGCGCCGTTCCTTCCTTCGATCTCCCATCTCCCTCCATCCCCATCCCTCCTACCCGTCCCCCTCAGCCCCTCACCCTTCTTCGGATCGAACGGTGTGATCTACGGCGTTCCGCGCGCCAAGGCAGCTTCGGCACGTATCCTCGCGCTCTCTGGAAGATGTGCAACGCCGAAAACAACAAGCCATGTTATTGGAAGGCATCACGTCGAGTGAAACAACCAAAAAAAAACGCCACTGCTGGGCATCACTGGCCCCCTTTTATCTTACGTGCACGAGCCTCAAAGGCAGCTCCCCACTGGCGCTGTACGCCGCCGTGCCCCGCTGGCACGCTGAGAGGCGTGGAAGCATGCCACGGCCTGCCTGGTAGACCGCCCTCCGTCTGCCCGCAGACTAATGCGTGCATCCCCCCACAGTCGGACTCGATTGGACAGGACTTTTTTTTGGTCTGCGGGTCGAGAGCGGGCCTCTTCCGATTAAGAGCTAGGCGGGGCGCGCAAAGCACAGATTGGGCAGGACACGCGAGAGGACACAAGACCCTTCCGAAGGCCACATTGCCGCAGGAATGTAGGAAGCATGGGTCGCGAGACCCAGGACACAAGGGTAGGTACCCTTGATTTGGCAGGGTCGGCCTACTAATCTGGGCCGACTGTACTCACCGAGGCAACTTCCTTCGTGCCCGCTCGAGGATGGTGCACTTCCCGAATGGCATCCAATGCCTGAACCCCTCTTCCACACACGCACGCTCGAGGATGGTGCACTTCCCGCATGGCGGCCAATGCCTGACCCCCCCTCCCACGCGTGCCCGCTCGAGGATGGAGCACGTCCCGCATGGCAGGTAATGCCCGAACCATCATTCCATGCGCGCCCGCTCGAGGATTATGCACTTTCCTGCATGGTTGCTGACTCCTGGACTCCTCATCCCACGCGCACCCGCTCGAGGATCGTGCACTTGCCGCATTCCAACGCGCTGCTCCCAAGCGCACCAGGGCACTCGAAACCACGATCCCTCTGTGAAGAACTATGAATATGCGTCCCGAGCTCCAAGACGGCCCGTGCAGGCAACCAAGGGCACCCACATGGCCCGATATGCCTCGAAAACGACCCAAGATGGCCCCAAAGCGGCCGAACATTGGTTCAAGACGCCCCAAGATGCCTCTTAGACGGCCCCGAATGGCCACAAGAAGACCTCCAACAGGGACCGAAGAAGCCGAAGTCATTGGTGTCCTCGGGGTTGTGAAATGATGTTCGCATTACAGCCTTTCCAGGATGCCGTCAACTCAAGACGGCCCAAGAGGACTCCACGATGACCCAGGAGGCATCCAAGACGGCCCCGAGATGGTCCAAGAAGGCCTCCCGTGGGATCTAAGACGACCTTAGAAGGCCCTTCGACGGCCCTTCGACGGCGCCAAGAAAGCCCCACGACGGCCCTAGACACCCACCATACGGCCAAAAGGCCTCAAGACGACACAAGAGAGCGCCAAGCCGGCGTAAGAGGGCCCCAAGACGGCCCCAATGGACCACCAAGACTGCCTCACAGGAAGCCAAGACAGCCCCAAGGCGACCAAAACTAGATTCATTGCCCTCATCATCATCATCATCATCATTATCATCATCATCATCATCATCATCATCATCATCATCATCATCATCATCATCATCATCGTCATCATAATCATGAGCATCAGCATCAGCATCAGCGTCAGCATCAGCATCAGCATCAGCATAGGCATCATCATCAGCAGCATCCGCATCAACATGATCATCATCATCAGCATCATCATCATCACCATCACACCACATCACTATCACTATCACCATCACCATCATCATCATCACCATCAGCAACAACATCATCATCAGCATCATCAGCAGCATCAGCATCAGCATCAGTATCAGCATTAGCACCATAACCATCATCATCATCATCCATCATCATCATCATCAACATCAGCAGCAACATCATCATCATCATCATCAGCATCGTCAGCAGCATCATCATCAGCATCAGCATCAGCATTAGCACCATACTGATCATCATCATCAGCATCATCCATCGTAATCATAATCATCAGCAGCAACATCACCATCACCACCAACAACATCAGCAACATCATTATCAGCATCAGCATCCGCATCCGCATCAACATCAACATCATCACAGGCATAACCACCATCATCATAAGCAACGTCATTGTCATCACCGCCACCGACGTCGTCGTCGTCGCCGTCGTCGTCGTCGACACTATCATCACCATCATCAACACCAACGCCAGCGCCGTCGTCGTTTTTGTCGCTTTCGTCGTTGTCGTCATGTTCGGCGTCGTCGTCGCCACCATTGACATCATCATCATCAGCATCATCCTCATCATCATCCTTATCATCACCATCACCATCATCATCACCATCATCATCATCAGCATCATCGTCATCACCATCACCATCACCATCATCATCACCATCAACAGCAACATCATCATCAGCATCATCAGCAGCATCAGCATCAACATCAGCATTAGCACCATACTGATCATCGTCGACAGCATCATCCATCGTCATCATAATCATCAGCAGCAACATCATCATCACCACCAACAACATCAACAACATCAGTATCAGCATCAGCATTCGCATCCGCATCAACATCAACATCATCACAGGCATAACCACCATCATCATAAGCAACGTCATTGTCATCGCCGCAACCGACCTCGTCGTCGCCGTCGTCGTCGTCATCATCAGCATCACCAGCATGAACACCACCGCCGCCGCCGTCGTTTTTGTCGTTTTCGTCGTTGTCGTCATTTTCGTCGTCGTCGTCGCCACCATCGACATCATCATCATCATCATCATCATCATCATCATCAGGATCAGCATCATCATCATCATCATCATCATCATCAGGTTCAGAACCATCAGCATCAGCATCATCACCATCATCATCATCATCAGCAAAAACCACACCATTATCATTATCATCAGTATCATCATCAGCCTCAGCATCAGCATCAACCATAGCATCAGCATCAGCATCAGC
Organism: Prorocentrum cordatum; assembly: GCA_963575745.1. NCBI lineage: Eukaryota > Dinophyceae > Prorocentrales > Prorocentraceae > Prorocentrum > Prorocentrum cordatum. Next base: position 491,800 of record CAUYUJ010007313.1, read on the forward strand.
ATCATCGTCATCGCCTGCGTCATCAATCATCACCATCATAATCAGCATCACCATCACCATCACCATCAGCATCAGTTTCATTATCATGATCAGCAGCATCAGCAGCATCATCATCACCAGCACCATCACCATTATCATCATCATCATCATCACCATCATCATCATCAGCAGCAGCAACAGCATCATCATCACCATAATCATCACCATCACCATCAGCATCATCATCAACAACAGCATAAGC
>CAUYUJ010007313.1:497040-519942 GCA_963575745.1 Prorocentrum cordatum
ACAAGTCATTTGTCCTTACTACGAGCGTTGACTGTACAGGGGAAACCCGAACTGACATGTCGAGGCATCCGCCCCAAGAGGATTGGCGAGACCGTCAGCAGGTCCCCAAGGGGCCCCTGAGAGGCCCCCATGAGGCCTCCCCATACGCCTCCAAGGGGCCCCGACATGCCTCCACGAGGCCCCCCGTATGCACCCAGACCTGCGCTTCTGCAAGAGGCCTCTGGCCCACAGCCCACGCAGTGTGGCGGGATGGGCCGAAGGCCACTAGAGAAAGCACGGGGAGAAAGAGAGAGAGAGAGATACAGAGAGAGAGAGAGAAAGAGAACAACAGATAGAGAGAGAGAGAGAAAGAAAGAACAGAGAAAGAGAGAGAGAGGGAGCGAGGGAGGAAGAGAGGAAGGGTCAATGGCTTTGGCATCGTTATGCCCCAGAAGAAATACCACTCTCAGGGAAGGGCCATCAAAAGCGACACACCCACACGAAACGCAATGCACGCGCGCAGTCCATAACAAGCGGAAGGCACTGACGAAACTCGATGAACGCAGCCACTATGCCCGACCATCAGCGTAGCAACCTCCGTCCTATACACCAGCGGCGGTATATCTTCACGTGTAAGGATGTAACTCCAGACAGCAACACAACAAGTCCGACATGGGCAACAAACAAGCTTGACCTGGCACGGTATGGCGGCAACGTGCAAAACAAGAAAGCTGAGGCGGATGGCCGAATCCACAAAGACGGACCAGCGGCAAGGATCAGGGCATGCGCGCTCCTAGTGTCTGCGCATGCACCACTGGCGGCGATCGCGGACAAAACGTACTGTCTCACGTCTCACGGTGAAACTGAGGGAAACGGGAACTCCTGGCTTATTGCGATCTCTCCTGGAGGTTTGGACTTCCGCCACCATGCCGCACCGCCGCGACGCTTGCGACTCATCTCCTTCCAGAACGCCAGAATATCCTCGGCCAGTTCGTCTCGCCGCAGGCAGACAGGCCGAGATACGCTGGTAGCTCTGGTGACCTCTCCGCCTGTCACACTAAAGCTTCGGGCAGGAAGGACACGCTGCCCCGCGCAGTCTCAGCATGCAGCGTCTCGGCGTGGACGACCCCAGCCAGCTTGACAAAATATGATTGCTGCATGATACTGGAAAACGAAACATGGCATCCTCGTCCCCCCACGCGACGCCAAGTCGCCACTGAATGTAAAGCGAATTGCTGGCCACCTGACTACGCTGGCAAATCCACATATCCATGTTATCCTGATCCTCTAGCATCTCGCCCTGGCCGCCCTCCGTTCTCGCAATACGGTCAGACCCAGCCTGCAGTCCCAAAGCACCAAGCAGCCAAAGAAAACACATGTCCTTCTCGCCGCGAACTTCTCGCACAAGGGCTGGTATCACACATGGTCACTGCGTCCACCCTCTTTCACCATGTTCCGCTACGGTGGTCAGCCACATGATGACGACTGCAAGGTCCGACGTTCCCTTGCAATCAATGCAAGGTAAATAGCTCACGGGAAGTGAGGCGCTGTACCCAACGCGGGCTCAAAGAGGCCTTCGCCCAGATGGACGACGACAATGACGAACACGGGCTACGGGCCACCATGCCAAACTCGGGGATACCCCCTGGATCATCCTAGAGGACCCTACAGGGCGCGAGGAAAGGGGAGGACTGTGAGGGGGGGGGGGGGAGGATTACCAGAGGAAAGTAGGAGGAGGAGAGCCCCTGGACGCCATCGGCTCCTGTGCCTCCACCAGCAGCTGCTTCTCCCTCTCGTGCACGGAGCGGACCCGCTGGATCTGGCGGGCGCTCGCGCGCGCGGGCCGCCCTCCCGCCCTGCCTCGACGCCGGCGGGCACGCGGGCACCGCCGTGGCGTGGCCCCCCTTGCCGCCCCGCAGCCTCCCGAGCACGCTTCGCGCCGCGCAGCCCTGACGGGTGCCCGGCGCCCGAGCGATCATCTGCTGAGACCCCCCCCGAACAGAGGAAAAACCCGAACCGCGGAAAAACCCGAACCGAGGAAAAACCCAAACCGAGGAAAGACCCAAACCGAGGAAAAACGCAAACCGAGGAAAAGCGCGAAATCTCCTCCAGGGTCGGGGGGGGGGAGTCATGCGGAGACCGAAAGCGAGGGCCCCAGGGCCCCAGGGACGCGGCCGCACAGGCCTCTGGCGGGGACGGGGGCCCCTCCCCCCTCGCCTCCCCTCCCCCTGGTCCCTGCCCCCTCCTTGTCCCCCTCCCCTCCCCCACTCCTCCCTCCCCCTTCTCCTCCCCCTCTCCCTGTCACCCCCCCTTCTGGTACGGCCCTACGGGCCACCCGAAGAAGCCCTGGGACATACCACGAGTCCCCAAGACGGTCGAGCGACGCTGCAGTCCCCAAACAGACCAAAGTGTTTTGGGAGCCCCTGGAAGGAGGCAGGAGCATGGAAAGCAACCCTGGCGCCCTAGCGGGATCCAAACCAAGATCTCTCTGGGCCCAAGGAAATAATGCTGTCACATGTTTCGCAACTCTGGGCCCAACGGACGATAGCTGTCATATGTTAGATGTTAGCCCGGTTCGGGCAAAGGAGATGGAGAGGGCTGTGGCATGCTAACGACATGTTCTAAGACCTGGGGAGGAGACATCTGTCACTTGTTGGCCCCAACTTTGGCCAATGGTCGGGTCACATGTTACCCCTCCTTCTGAACTGAGAAGGGGAAAGCTGTGGCATGTTCCCTCCTTCTACTAGGCTGAAGGGGAAATAAGGTATCACGCGCGATCCCTTTCTATGCCAAAAGCGGGAGAGCTGGAGCCGTGACGTGACACAATTCACATGTTAGCCTCTCCTGGGCCTTGGGGAGAGCACTGTCACATGTTAAACCCTTCTGGGCCGAGGGGGATGAAGCTGTCAGACGTTCAAACCTTTCTAGAACTAAAATGAGGCAGCTGACACGTGCTGCCCTTTCTAGGTTCAGAGTAATTAATATTACTATCACACTATACTCACGCAACCACTTACACCTATTGTGGACCGAAAGGGGGAGCGCTGTCACACATTAGCACTTCTGGGCCAATGGGAAGAGAGCTATCACGCATTACCCACTTCTCGACCAAGGGGGAGAGCGCTGTCACATGTTACCATACTCTGGGGCAAGACGAAGAAAACTACCATTTTCTGGGCCAATGGGACAGAGCTGTCACAAGTTGTCCCTCTCTGGGCCGATCAGTCGATAGGGCCAAGGCGATACAATACAATGAATTGTAATGCAAAGGAAGACACTTGCAACGCAATGCAGAGCAAAGCTGTTCAAATGCAACACAACGCAATGCAATGCAAAACAATGTAACTCATCCGGGAATCACGCTGTGGAACCCCAGGAACCGTTGCATGGCGTGAGATAGCATAGCAATACGTTGAGAAGGAACCAAACGACCTGGGGAAACACCGAATAATCCAACGAACTACCCGAGGAACTCGGGGAACTTGGCCTGGGAGGACGCCGAAGCCACCCGGCCTCTTGCACAGAAGAAGTTGGGCCCCCTTTTAGGCAAAGCCTAGATGGGGAGACGTCCCTAATACTTGTCCATGTGCTCGTCGTACCACAAGCGGCCCAAGATCCCCCCAAGACCAGACTAAGACCCCGAAACGGGCCAAGACCAGTCCATGATTCCCCACGACTCCCCAAACAGTCTCAAGACCACCTAAAGGACTACCAGAGGCCCCCAAGACAACCCAAGAGGCGTCGAAAAGGCTCCCAAGAGTCAACGCGACAACCATGCCACTATGCAACGCCACGCGGCCATACCATGGTACAGCGTTGCAACGCCTCTTCGCCATGCCATGGAGCAGCCCAAGCGGAAGCATCACGCGTCTCAATATGGTATCAGCCTCGGCACCAGCCCCGACGTCATGACCCCCGTCGGCATGTCGAGACACCCGTGCGAAGCTCTAGTCGGCGACCTGTTAGAATTCCATCAGCAGAGAGCAAGAATCACCAGACCCAAGGTGAAACTGCTACTCACGAAACGCAACCCCCACAGCAACCTCTCACGCATCAACTGGCCCTGTGACTGTCACTAACGATATGAAACTGAACGAGAGGAAAGGGGAAAGGAGTGGGAGGAGGAGGACCAGCAGCAGGAGGGCGAGGAGGAAATGGTTGGCGTGATTGCCAAACTTAGCTGCCTCGCGCACTGGCTGGTTAATACACACAGCAGCCCAGGGAGCGCACCATCCGAAACGCACCAGAGAGTAAGCCCATCACTCGAAATTAAGTAAGGGAATCAGACAAGGTGCAGAAATGATGGAATCAGGCAAGGTGCAGTCGAAGTCTGCCCACTCAGGAGTATTAGACAGGGGACAAAGCCTGTTTTGGGCCTCAGTTGCGCCTCGGAGCGCCCGAGGAATAACATAGGACCTGAGGACCCCCGAGCCCCTTGCTATACCAACATGCTGTGATCCGACGTGTCGATTGTATACAACATTGCTGGGGGCTCGAACTATAGATTCTGCTCGAGGGCGGAGGGTTCTGGCGGAAACGGCTCATGGACCCCGGGTGCTCTCCCAAAGGACAAGCTTCTCGTCCCCACTTGCGCTTTGCCGCCCTGGGCCCCGAAGAGCCGGAACATTGCGAAAAAGATACCAGGACCCCTTCATCAAGGAGAAGCGGAACAGTCAGGGGCTCATATGCAGCCCAGCTCTGCAAAGGAGTCAGCAAGATCTCAGTGCTCAGACCTGTGGTGAGAGCTCTCTACTCACCGAACTTCGCGCATCGCGCCCTGCAATGCGCGACGCGCGGATACCTTCGCGCCCTCGCGCCGCCGCCCTGGAAACAGACGCCTCTTCAACCCAAGCCGCGACGCGCGAAGCGCGATTATCTTCGCGCCTCCTCCTCCTCCTCCTCCTTCTTCTTCTGATTATTCGTCTTTTTCTTCATCATCATCAGCAGCATCATCAACATCATCATCATCATCATCACCACCACCACCACCATCATCATCATCATCATCATCATCATCATCATTATCATCATCATCATCATCATCATCAGCATCGTCATCATCATCACCACCACCACCCATCATCATCATCAGCATCATCATCATCAGCATCATCATCAGCAGCAGCAGCATCATCATCATCATCACCACCACCATCATCATCAGCAGCAGCAGCAACAGCATCATCATCATCATCATCATCATCATCATCATCATCATCATCATCATCATCATCATCATCATCATCATCATCATCATCATCATCATCAGCATCATCATAGCCTCCTCCAAGCCTCCGCCTCCTCGAAGCCTCCGCCTCCTCCAGGCCTCCGCCTCCTCCTCCACCCTACCCCCTCCTCCAAGCCTCCGCAGCGCCACACGAGACGGACGGCAAGCGCGCTCCTCCTCCTCCTCCTCCTCCTCCTCCTCCTCCTCCTCCTCCTCCGCCTCCGCCTCCTCCTCCTCCTCCTTCTCCTCCTCCGCCTCCGCTCCTTCCTCCTCCTCCGCTCCTCCTCCTCTTCCACCTCCTCCTCCTCCTCCTCCTCCTCCTCCTCCTCCTCCTCCTCCTCCTCCTCCTCCTCCTCCTCCTCCTCCTCCTCCTCCTCCCCCTCCGCCTCCTCCTCGGCACCGCATCCTCCCCATCAGCGCCTCCTCCTGTGGCCGCGGGGGCGGGGGCGGGCCTCCGCCTGCTCCTGGCCACTCTGCGACTCGGCCTCTCGGGCGGGGGGGGGGGCAGGCGGAGCGGGAAACGCGCGGGGGGGAGCAGCTCTGCTGCTGAGGCTCCTCTCATCGCTGCCGCTCGAGCTCACACGCTGCAGCACTCCCGTGGCAGGAACGCTCGAGGCTGCCTGTTCTTGTCCGCCCGCGCGCGCGCGCGGGCGGCGTTTGACGCTCCACGGGCGGGAGCCTGCCCAGCAGCACGCCTAAGAAACGCAGGGTCAGAAGCAGCGGCAGGATCAGGAGGTTCAGTGCCCACAAGGGGGGGGGGGGGTCAGGGGGGGGCGGAGAAGGAGAACGGCTGGGGGGTCGCCCACCAGAGGGACAGTTGTCGGACCCCTCCCTGGGAACTCCGTCCCTCTGGGGCGAGCTCCCGACAGGGCGGCCCCACCCCCCACCGCGACCACCCGAGCTCCAAAGCCTCGGGCACAGCGCAGGCCCTGGCTCTCCGAGCCATGGCCCCCGATGGATCAGGAGGAGCAGCAGCAGGAGCAAGAGCAGGAGGGCAGGAGAGGGGAACGGGGAGGGGAGGTCGGAGACGAGAAGGGAGGAACAGAAGGGGGAGGGGCACGAGATGGAGGGGCAGTCGGAGCAGGAGGGGGGAGGACGAGGAAGAGCAGCAGCAGCAGCAGCAACGCCAACCAGGTGAAAAACAGCTATTGATTACCGATTGCAGCAGACGGTGTGAGCGTGGTGATCAGTCTCCGGCGCAACTTCATATTGGCCGAGGGCTGGGCAGAGTGAGTTCTCCCCTTTTTTTCATATGCACACATTGCAACTGCACCACGTCGTGATTTGGGCATTTGTATCTCGAAATGCGCTGCCAACTATAGAGACGGTCTCGCGTCTCGTAACATTGTGGCTCCAGCGGTTTCGAGGGACATGGGTCGCGCAAGCATCGAACACGACCCCCGCTGGAATAGTAGCTGTTCTTCGAGCAGACTGCAACGACAGAGCCACCGATGCTATCAAAACCAGACCACCGCGCGCCCGAATTCCTTGATTGAAGGACTAAACACGGATGCTTCGTAGCCCGTCTGGGCCCACACAGGCTCATGTTGGGGTATGGGTCGAAGATTTGGGGCCTCGGAGACAAGCAGAGCACTGCCAAGCCCTGCATACTCTGCACCACTTGCGGCCTGGGCGAGCTGCTGTCTCGCCCAAGCCAGGCTTGACCCAGGGGGCGTCCAGGAGGTTGATCCTCGGCCACTGCCTGTCAGTGCACCTCGGCAGCTGACCTCGCAACCGATCGCGCCATGCTCGAACTTCCTCGGGACCGAATCGCTCTCGGCAGGGCGACGGGCCGGATGGGCTTGGCGCCCGAGGTTGGCAAGGCGATCGGCGCGCCTGTCGCGGAGCCTCGGACCATGGTCGCGCCGCGGGAGGCCGTCGCCCGTCTCCTGGCGCCGCATCCTCCACGCGTCCACAAGGCGACCGCGGCCCCTCCTGGCCCGCAACACAACACGAAAGCCGCATGATCTAGCTGTCGTGGGAAAGAGCGAGCGGCTTTGCCGGAGCCTTACGGGCTCGCAGCCAGCATGTACCTTTGTCGGACCTCATCGCGAGGCGGGGATTTATCCATATCCACCGCCTGGTGCCCCAGCGGGCGGTGGATATGAATATATTTCGGCCCCCAGGGGGCCCGAATGTGTCCACATCCACCGCCTGCCGAGGCTCCGAAAACTGACCCTCCACGCGGTGTTCATGCATAAATTCCCGCCTCGGATGTCGGACCTCCTAGCATGCGCAGCACGGCCGCAAACATTGTTGCGTCGGCGGCTAGGCAGAGGGTGACCGCACTGGCGATGAAAGGCACAAACGGGGGTTCCGTTGGAGCGAATTGCGCCACCATGCACGAAGAGGAGGGAGGCAGGACGCCGAGCGTGTGGCGCACGGCCACAAACATGCCGTGCTCACCTTCCTGAGGCGGGTCTGGGGCCAGGGGGCGCAGAGAAAGCCTCCTCCAAGGGACCCCGCGGGATCTAACGCCACACAACCGAGGCAGGCACTGGAAAGCTCGGAGGCGATGAGAAAGTAGGCTTGCTAGGACAACCCAGAGGCGACAGACTCGCAGGTCAGAGCACGAGAGCTCCCCAGCAGTGGAGAAGCACAGGACGGAAATGGTGTCATGGTAAGATTGGCTCAGAATACGTTTCAAGGTTTGCAGCGTATCTAGCGGCCCTCGTTCCGCTGAACGTCAGGGAAATCCTGGAAATCCTGGATATCTCAGAACGTATCATGATCATGACCTCTTGCTCCTCTGCCAGCATGTCGCGCGGAAGGCCCCCACCCCCTGGGCACCGCGAGGACCAGCAACTCCTGCCGCCAGCGCTCCCGGCGCGGGCCAGAAGCACACCCTGGCGCGACAAGACCAAGCGCGTCAGCCGCACGGCCCCCCGAGGATGCCGCGGAGCGAGGCGACGAACCCGCGCTGGCGGACCTCATCGAAAGGTGGAGATGCGCGGCACCGCCTCGAGCATCACATGGCGGCGCGCAGAAGGGGGTAGGGGGGGAAAAGGTTTCTCAGAAGAAGGCTGCTTCTTAGGAGGCGCCGGCCCTACACCTACAAACAAGGCCCGCACCCTCTAAGGGAGGAGGGGTGCTCCTGAGAAGCCTTCCCCACTCCTCCTACGCCCCTCTGCGCGTGACAGGATTACGCCAGGTGCAGCCACATCCCGGACGAAGCACACAGCACTCGAACATGTCGCGGACGGTTTCGAGGAGATCAGCGCGTCCGCGTCTGGCGGCCCCCGCGACGACCTCCCGCGCGGGGCCCCCATCGGCTGGACCGCTGCCAAGACCACCCTGCGCTGATGCCACCGCCGCGGTAACCGCTGCCGCCAAGCGCATGCTGGCTTCGCCACCACGGTGGCCTGGGCAGCGGCCGCAGCGATCGAGGTCGCCGCGCCAGGCGCCGCCGCGTCGGCCCAGCTGACACCCTCGAAGCTGCTGCACGCCTCCTCCTGCCTGCCCCTTCCAGGCGTGGCCAGCGCCGCGAGCCACGAGCTCGGTGCCGCCGAGCACGCCGCCTCTTCCGCACAGCCTGCGGGGCACCTTGCGCGAGCGTCGCAGGAGCATCGGGCGAGACAGCACCACCTCCAACGCCTCCGCCGTCAGCGTCGGCCTCGGGTGGCACCCGGAGGACCGCCACAGCGGCCCTGACCCGGAGGCTTGGAAATGGACACCAACACCAAGACAGGGAGGGTCCTCCACTGGGGGAATCAGATCCTAATGTTTGGTGCTGGTGGTTGTACATTGGACACCCTGGAAACCCGAATAGTACGCCGATCACCGAGGTCGAGAGCATCGTCCCTCAGTGGATGCACACTGCCGATATTGGCGTTGGTGCTACGGCAGGCGTCGCAAAGACAGCGTGCAACAACGATCTCCGAAAAGCACGCCGTCCCCCGAAAGAAGGCTTCCTCTGTGCACGCTGTCCCTGTGAGGCGATCCCCCTGCCAGGGATCCTCTTGTGCACGCTGTCCACCCGCCATGGGCTTCCTCTGTGCACGCTTTCTCTTACCAGCCTCGAACGTATCCCTATCCCTAAGATTGACACGCCAAAAGGCGATGACAATCTTAGGGATTCGCCCTCAAAAACTAAGGGAATCCCTAAGATTGGCATCGTGATGAGGAGGTGCCCAGCATAGGGATAGGGATATGTTCCGGGCTGGTAATTCTCCCCAAGATGGAGGGACAGCGTGCAGGAGGCGGGCCGGCGGCGCCACATCGCGCGCTGTCTCTGCGACGCCAGCCGTAACCCTCAGAGGCCTCCCAAGTGGGTCGGAGCAGATGGGGTCAAAGGATCGCGCCGCATCGGTGACGCCGGCGTGGAGAAAAACGGACTCCACACATCGAGCCGCGTCGCCGATGCATCGGCGACGCGGCGCGATCCTCCGACCCCATCTACGGTCGGACCTTGGACAGAAGAACATCCTTCAAGAGCCTGAGACCCTCCGCCAGCCCAAACTGAAGAACATCCAAGGGCGCCCTCCCCCAGGATTCACAAGAGCGTCCCACAAACACGAAGAACATGAGGGTACCCTCCACGAACCGATCTCGATCTTAGACCTTGGTCCGACCGTCAGGGCTTAACGACTTCTGCCGTCCCTCGACTCGCGCTGGCGCAGCCACGACTTGTTCCGACTTTCCTGTGAGATCTCTGGATTTACCTGGGTTTATCTGGATTGACCCGGCTGTACTTCTCGATCTATCTGCATTTACCTTCATTTGCCCAGGTTGATCCCCACACGTCGATCGGCGAAAAGTCGTCCAGCCCGAAGGGAAAGAGATTCGAATCAGAGCCAAAGAGTTCCCCAACATCAACAAGTGAGCGACGCACAACAAAAACTGGTCTCACGCGCAGTGGCACGGCGACCCTGCGCGAAGGCTCACGCGGGCCGCCAGCGCGGCAGGCCACGTCGGAAACGAGGGCGCCCACGCGGGACCTGACGCGGGCAATGTTCGCGGCAAATGTCGGCGACATCGAACCCGTTTTCTTCCGTCGCTCGAGTGAGCGCACGGTGACACCGCCGAAACATGGGTGCCATCGCCAGAAAGTCAAGCTCCACTCCGTGGCAGCAGGCGCAGGCTCCTGGCACATGACTGCGCGTAGACCCTGGAACCAGCTTCTGAGGCAGGGTGGCGCTCGGCTCACCTGGCACCCGCCTGGCAGCGTCGGGGAACGAATCCCCCGCCGTGTTGCCCAACCTATACGCACAAGCGATGGAGGAGCCAGCACCCACACTGCTGCAAATGCACAGGATACGTGTCGCCTCCAAAGGATGGCGCGCCGAGCCCCCTACCATGGGGCTGAGAAATCGAACTCCCAATCAGAGCCAAAGAGGCTGAGGCGACGGCCTCCTCCTCTTCCTCCTCTTCCTCCTCCTCCTCTTCCTCCTCCTCCTCCTCCTCCTCCTCCTCCTCCTTTTCCTCCTCCCCATCCTGAGGCGAAGGAGGAGGACGAGTGGAGGCGGGCGGGCAAGATAGGAAGCATACTTAGAAGGGGGGGGGGGCCGAAGTACAGAAGGGCAGGGGGGAACTGGGAGGAGAGAGGGGGAGGAGGGAGGAGAGTTGGACAGATGGGAGGAGCGAGAGGGGAAAAGCGAGGGGGGTGCAGGGAGGAGAAGGAAGGACGCGGCGGGAGAGGCTGCCTTATTCAGCTTGTGCAAGGCTTCGTTCAGCCTCGGCAGCGCCACACGAGACGGATGGCGGGCGCGTTCCTCCTCCTCCTCCTCCTCCTCCTCCTCCTCCTCCTCCTCCTCTTCCTCCTCCTCCTTCCTCCTCTCTCTCCTCTCCTCTCCTCCTCCTCCTCCTCCTCCTTATCGTCGTCCGCCTCCTCCTCCTCCTCCTCCTCCTCCTCCTCCTCCTCCTCCTCCTCTCCTCCTCCCCCTCCTCTGCCTCCTCCTCCTCCTCCTCCTCCTCCTCCCTCCTCCTCCTCCTCCTCCTCCTCCTCCTCCTCCTCCTCCTCCTCCTCCTCCTCCTGCTCCTCTTCCACGACCCCTCGTTGCCTCTCGCCTGTTGTCCTCTTCCGTCTCCTCCTCCTCCTGGCGTCAAGGGGCTCCGGAGGGCTCCAGATGGTCCCCAGATGGCCCAGGATTGATTGACTCAGATGAAGCCCCGAGGACGCTGTGCAATTGCACACCAGTTATCGGTGCCTCCCCATGGCCCCCCTGGGCTGGCAGTTATGATGAAGCCTTTTCTGGAATTCGCTGGGTGCCCCACGAGGGCCCCATAAAGCTTCAGAAAAACACGTTGAAGACCCGGAGTGGGCCCCAAATATTGTGTGCAAGTGCACACCATACTCGGGAGCCTCTTGGGGACTTTCTTGGATCCCCTTCGGGCCCCTTTCGGGTCCCACAAGGCTCCGCACACCCTGCGCGCGGCGTGGTCTGCGCAGCGCGCCCGCGCGTGCTCCCGTGGCGCTGCCGGCGGCTGCGGCGGCCCCGCCGGGGCTGGCGGGTGCTCCTTCTCTGGCGGCCCCTCCTCGCCTGGGCTCGCCCCCTGGCTGCGATGGGCGCCCGCGCGCCTGCGGCGCTGTTGCTGCTGCATCCTCGCCTTCGACACCTCCGCGCCCGGGCGGCGCTCTTCGCCCCGCAGCCGCTTCAGCCCCGCTGCGGACTTGCAGCGGGCCTTGCAAAACTGGCAGCGCCACGAGGAGCCCGCGCCCACGGGCGAGGTGGCCCCTGGACGGCGGCCGCCAGCGCCTCGGCGGGACCCCGCTCCTCGGCCCCCCGCCGCGGCCACCGCTGCGGCCGCCCCCGGGGCCGCCAGGGGCACGCGGAAGCTGGCGACGCGCTCCAGCACGCGCTTGACCCACTTGCTGCGCGCCCCAGCGCGCGCCGCGGCCCAGGCGGGCACGGGGCAGGCCGTTGCCCTCATCTTCGCGCACTTGTCGGCCTCGTCGTTGAGCACGTGTTTCGCCTGCTGCTCGGGGGGCATCGCCTCGCGCGGGCCTTGATCTTCACCGTCGCGAGGTTCTCGCCCCGCCCGAGCTGCCCGTCCCCAGGCAGGTCCCACAGGCGGAGCCACAGGTAAGCGGCCACTGAGCAGCCGCCGCAGCAGCGGGCACGCCCTGCCAGCAAGCCGTCGACCACCGCCTCGTTACCAATGATCACCTCCGCCAAAAAACCCGCGTGCTGGACCGCCACGATCAGCGCCCGCCCTGCACGCCCTGGGGGCGGGCAACGGGCCCTGCAGGCCCCGCGCTAGCTCGCCGCTGTCGTTGCACACCACGACCGCCCCGACCCCTCCCCCCCCCCCGCGCAGCCGCGGTCACCCGGGGTTAACCATCGAGCCGTCGGCGACGATGTCCCCGCTGAAGTGCGCGGGGCCGTCGGGCTTGACCCAGAGGAGCTCGGCCTCGGGCATCTGCAAATCCACCTCCGCCATGGGGCCCTTCACCAGGCCGCGCGACCACAGCCAGGAGTCTTGCGCCGCATCGCCCTGCGCGATGATGTCGCGCAAGCTCGCGTCAGACTCCAGACCGGCGAGCTTCTCGCGGATCTCCTCACACTCGGGAGCGCGGCAGTGCCAGTGCAGATGAACGTGGGCACCCTCCTCTGTGCCGCGCAAGGGGCACATGGCGCCGTCGGCCCTGCCCTCGGCGAACAGGGAGCGCTGCTGGGGAAAGCCGCCGAGAATGGCCACCTTCGCGGCGCCGAGGCGGTGAGCGGTCCAACTTCTTGCGCGCGGTTTGCCGCAGCGCTGCGACCCATGGGCGCGGCCGAAGCGCCTCCCGAAAGGGGGCGCCAGCCCAGGCATCCAGCTTGGCCTCGACGATCACCTCCTTGGCCTCGCAGATCACGTCATGCGGGGGGCGACCTCGCTCAGGTTGAACCGCTCGGTGCCGATCTCGAGCTGGCGGTGGTCGCTCATGTGCCATCCTCTGTCGTAGCACGTGACCAGGGTGGCTTCCGCTGGGCCTATCACCTCTGCCCACCGCTCTTTGGACGAGATGTTGGAGCGCATGGGACCCGATGATGCGACTGATGCGACCTTGCTTGGCCCACGCACTCAGCATGCTCTCGCCCATGTCGGGGTGGCCCCAACACGAGCGCGCCCGCGTCGTCAGCGGCGCCAGCCCACGCGCTCTGCCACCTGGTCTCCTTCAATCGCCGCATTGAGCGTCGCCGAGCGAAACGGCCCCGCCCCCGCCCTTGCTGCCCTGAGCTCGTCGTTCAGAAACTTCTGGACTTGGAGAGGCGCACTCTCGCACGCGGTCCCGTAGACGAGGGAGGGGGCCGCGCCCTGGCCCACGAAGCGCCCCACCTTCACCCCGCGCTTCCTGAGCCAAGCTGCCTTGCGTCACCTCGAGCGGGCGGCCGCTAGGCGCCGCTGGCGGCGGGCGCGCCGACGATGGGCTGGCTGTGGGTTGTAGTCGACGCCCAGCCACGCCTCCGTGCTGCCCTCGAAGATGCCCAGCCGCTTCATGGGCTCGCGCAGCACCTCCTTGGCCTCCGCGGTGCTCGTTACGAACATGCACTTGCCGCCAGGCCCCCTCGCGACGGGGAGCCCCATCACCTCCTCCACCGCGACCACCAGGAACTGAGCGCCCCATGAACTCCGTCCTGAGGTGCTTGGCGGAGTGGAGCATCATCAAGGCGATGTCGTCCACGTACTTCACAATGCGTAAGAGCACGAAGCCCTTGTGCACCAGGTCCAGGGCAGCTTGCACGATCAATTGGATCCCGCTGGCAGCCCTGTCTGTGTGTCTGTGTGTCTGTGTGTTTGTGTGTCTGTGTGTCTGTGTGTCTGTGTGTCTGTGTGTCTGTGTGTGCGTGTGTCTGTGCGTGGGTGTGCGTGCGTGGGTGTGCGTGTGTGTGTGTGTGCGCGCGTAAGTGCGTGTGTGCGTGTGCGTGTGTGCGTGAATGTGTGTGTGTGTGTGTTTGGGTGGTGTGCGCGTGGTGTGTGTGTGTGTGTGATGTGTGTGTGTGTGCGTGTGCGTGTGCGTGTGCGTGTGCGTGTGCGTGTCCGTGCGCGTGCGCGTGCGCGTGTACGTGTGTGTGTGTGTGCCTGTGCGTGTGCGGTTGCGAGTACGTGTGCGTGTGCGGTGGCGTGTGCGTGTGCGCGTGTGTGCGTGTGTGTGTGCGTGCGTGTTTGTGTGTGAGTGTGCTTGTGTGTATGTATGTGTGTGGATGTGCGTTTGTGTGTTTGTAGGTTCGTGTACCTGTATGTGTGTGTGTGTCTGCGTGTCTGTGTGTCTCTGCGTTTGTGTGCTTGTGTGTTTATGTGTGTGTTGCTGTGTGCGTGTGTCTGTGTGTGTTTGTGTGTGTTCGTGTGTTTGTGTAGTTGTGTAATTGTGTTGGCGTGTGCGTTTGTATGGTTGTGTGTACGTGTTTGTGTGTTTGTGTGCATGTGTGCCTGTGTGTTTGTGTGTTCGTGGTTGTGTTTGTGCGGTTGTGTGTACGTTTGTGTGGTTATGTGTTTGTGTGTTGGTGTGTGGTTGTGTGTTCGTGTGTTTGTGTGTGTGTTTGTGTTTGTGCTTGCGTGTTTGTGTATGTGTGTATGTGTGCCTGAGTGTTTGTGTGTTTGTGTGGTTGTGTGTGTATGTGTGTTTGTTGTATGTGCTTGTGTGTTTGTGTGTGTGGGTGTATTTGTGTTTGTGCGTGATTGTGTGTGGTTGTGTGTTTGTGTGTTGTTGTGTTTGCGTGTGTGTGTGTGTGTTTGTGTGTTTGTGCGTGTTTGTGCGTGTTTGTGTGTTTGTGTGCTTGTGTGTTTGTGCGTTTGTGTGTTTGTGCGTTTGTGTAAGTATGTGTGTGTGCGTAGTCGCACGCCGACTGTGGTGTCATGTCGGGGTCACCGTGGCATTGTGGGCATCTCCTCCTCGCCCGTCTTGCTCGAAATTCGCCGCTGTTGGCCCACTCTCCCACTCATCCGCATCTCTCGCCTCCCCCCTCATTTCCCCCTCTCTCCCCCTTTGCCCCAGATCCTCCTCTGGGGGTCCTTGAGGCTTGCTGTCAGCGCCAGCGAGGTGGCAGGTGACTGTGCGAGGCCCCTGACAGAAGCCATAAAGTGCGTTACACAGAATCCGCCGAAAACCCCCGAAACTGCTTAGCCTTGCTCTCCTGTGCACCCTCCCTGAGCACTTCATGACCACCTCCCTCAATCGTCCCTGGTCGCCAGTTGCCTCAGTCAGTGGGGTGAGGCGCCCTCGGTCCATTTTCATGCTCCCTCTCGGGAACTGGCAGCGGCCCTCGCACCGCGCGCCACGACGTGCAATTGCATGCCGCACGTAGGGTTATGCTGTGTCCCCCCATGGGGTCTTTCCGGGGCCTTCTTGACGTCCCCTCCTCCCCTGCCCGAGCTCGTCGCTGTTGCTCCGTGTCCCGTCACCATTCCTCTTTTTCCCTCCCCATCTCTTCCCCCGGCCCTCCCCCCAAATACCACGTCCCCCCACCTGGCGATGGTCGGCGCCAGCCTGCTGGCGCCGACCAGCCCAAGAGCCTCAGACGGTGGAGCCCAGACCGCTGGATCAGAGCTGGGGTGCCTCGCAGTCCCCTCCGGAGAATTTGGAGTCCCACCCCGAGGTATGGCCGAAACCTATCGCCGGGATCACTGGAGACGTACCCACTCATGGACAGGTTCCGTCATGGAAGCTGGCATGGACGAGGGGTCTGTGGAAACAGCTCCTCCCCACGGTGTCAGCAGATGGCCAATAGCGTTCTGCCCTGCCTCAGGCTTCGAAGATCTGGTAGCCGCCTCATCCTGAAAGATGGGTTTAGTTACCCATTACGCCTACAGCGAGCTTGGTAATCATCCTGCTCCTCCTCCTCCTCCTCTTCCTCCTCCTCCTCGTCCTCCTCCTCCTCCTCCTGCTCTTCCTCCTCCTCCCCTACGAGCCATTCGTCCATCTGTGTTCTACCCCGCGTCATGCTCTCCACTCCTGTCATCGTCCTGAATGATTATTTCCCCGCCGGTCCATATTCCACTTCTCCGCTCTCGACATAACTCTTCCTGTCGAGGTGCTGTAGCTGCAGTGGTCTGGCTGATGGGGCAACGTCGGGCCTACCCTCCAACGAAGTGCCACGCAACATCTAAGGCAAGGACGAGGAAGTATTCAGGACTCTTGGCCCTGCAAAGAAAACTCTAGGCGCATAGAACACTCATGATCCGTCACCGTCTGCGCGGTGCAAACTTGTGGGAATCAAAAGCTTTGCTCTCGATATGAATAAAAGCACTTACATCCCAAACTTGATCGGACAAGAACGGGAAGCGCCGCTGTAGTCTAATGGGCGTATTGGGCGAAGAAGAAAAGGAAGGCGAGGACAACGAGGTGTCGATGACGAGGACGACGTGGCGAACGTGAGGATAGCGAGGAGGAGCATGAGGACAACGAGGAGAAAGAAAAGCACACGGACGAGGACGAGAAGAACGAGGGCGAGTACGAGGAGGAATGCGGAGGGCGATGATGACGACGACGACGACGACGACGACGACGACGACAGAGGACAGAACGAGGCAATTGGAAAAAGACGTTGCTCCTGGCGCCGCGCGGGGTTCTCTTGGGGCCTGTTGGGGGCTTCTTGGAGGCCCCTTGGGTCCTCTTATGGGCTTCTGGGGTCTTCTTGGGCTGTCTGGGCGCGTCGTGGGGTTCTGTGGGAGTTTTCTTAGGCCGTCTCGGCGCTGGGGGCCTCCTGGGGCGCTCCCGTGAGTCTCTTGGGGCCTTCTTGGCCCTTCTCGGGCCGTCTTGGGGTTCTTGTGAGCTGTCTGGGTGGCTCCTGAAGCGCTCTTGGGGGTCTCTTGGGGTCTTCTTGGGGCGCTCTTGGGCGCTCCTGGGGCTCTCCGGGGCGTCTTTTGGGCCTCCCTTGGGCCGTTGGAAAGCCCTCCAAGAGCGATTCGAACACGACGTCGATGCGGAGTCCCCTCTTGGGCCGATTTTTGGAGGATGTCTTGAGCGAAACTGCCATTTTTCAGAAACCTTTCTGGACAAGAACGGGAAGCGCCGCTTCTCTGAGCTTGCGTGCGCACGCGCAGGGCTTTGCACACAACGTGGAATGTGTGGACATGGGGTTGGTCGTCGCTGGGCTTCCCTAAACGCCCAGATGGTTGCCATCAGTAGCTTGTGTTGAGTGGTTGCCTCTGGTGCTGCGCGTGGCCTGTATGCGTGTGTGCGTGCGTGTGCTTGTGTGTGCGTGTGCAGGTGCGTGTGCGGCTGTGTGCGTATGTGTACCTGCGTGAGAGCGTGTATGCAGTATGTGTTCTGGGGGGGGCGGGACGGGGGAGTGTGCGGTGTGCGTGCCGGGTGTGTGCTGGGCGGGCGGGCGGGCGGGGGAGTACGGTGGGCGTCAGTTTTAAACCGCATGGCCGTTTTAACGTGATGATGCTAACGAGGATGATGACAATGTGATGATGATGCCGACGATGATGATGATGATAGTGGTGATGACGAGGATGATGATGAAGACGATGAAGGGTACCTTGGACCGTCTTGCAGTGCTCTTGGAGATTCTGGGAGCCCTCTTGAGCCCCTCTTGGACCGTCTTGGTGATGATCATGATGATGATCATGATAATCGCGATGATGATGATGATGATGATGATGATGATGATGATGATGATGATGATGATGATGATGATGATGGATGATGGATGATGATGATGATGATGATGATGATGATGATGATGATGATGATGATGATGATGATGATGATGATGATGATGATGATGATGATAGGGTATCTTGGACCGTCTTGGAGCATTCTTGGACAGTCTTGGAGCCCTCTTGAGCTCTTCTCGGACCGACACGTTTCGCAAACTCCCTGGATATCACTGTTTTTCGAGGATGTCTCGAGCGAGAGCCCCATTTTGAACTGAAGACGTCTCGAAGCAGCTCGTCCACTATCACATTTTTTCGAGGATGTCTCGAGCGAGAGCCTCATGTTTAAGATTTTGACGGATTCGCGAGATCCGTGGAGATCTCACTTTTTCGAGGATGTCTCGAGCGGGAGCCTCACTTTTGACTTAAAACGTTTTAAAACAAGTCCTTCAAGATCCCACTTTTTAGAGGATGTCTCGAGCGAAACGGCCATAAAAGGGGGAATCCGCCATTCGATCCCCCCGCCCGATCCCGAGCCCGTGGTCCCTCGCGTCTCTGTTCTTTATTAACTCGTAGGAAGCATGGCCTAAGAAACTCCCACCACCTTCTCGTTCCGAGAAGGCGCTTCCCGTCATCCGCCAGCGCAGTTTCCAAGTGCGCCCCGTACCCCGTCACTAATTTCTACCACCAACAAACGGTCCACGCCAAGGGCGCTTCCCGTCATCCGCCGATCCCAGAGGCGTGCGAGGGAACGTGACCAACATTGACCAACACAATTTCTCGCCCCCACGGAACCTCTGTTCTTGGGACCTCCTCATTTTTCCTCATCCTCCCCCACCACCCCTTCACGCAACCCCACACGTACCCCAAAGTCTTTCAAAACCGTTCCGGGGAACAACTGGCCCGACAGCTTAGCCAAGCGCTGGCCCAGCTGTCGGCCACAGAGACGCTTACAAAGGGGCAAGGGGCGGCGGTGATTCAACGTGGGCGACTTTGATCCACAGCCACTGCTGCGGACCAAGCTCCTGACTCGGAGGAATTGATATGCGTGGCTGTCCTTGTCAAAAATCCAGCCGCCTACACATTTTTCCGGTTCACAACACGTGGCTCCCCAGGCAGCAACCGTAAGACCTGCCCAAGTTCTGAAGCACTTGCGCATCGCTGGAACATCCCAGCTGGTTTGCTAACATCTTTATAAATGTGTGCGACTGCACCCACGTGGCCGTTCATTTGAAGACACAAGCCAACGTCGGCATGCGATATCGCTCCGTCTCGGCCAGCTATAAGCTCTCTGCATAGTGGCTTCGACATATCGTCCTCCCAGCGCAAGGGCCCCGAGGTGCTGGCAATAATAGTTCTTAAGCATGTCAAATGATGAATCTGTCCGTCGCATGCTGCGCTTGATGGGATGGCCACCAGAACCAGCCGCGTTGCAGGCAGCAGTCTTGTGCCCTCTAGCTGGAGAGTCAGTTGCACGTTCGATGCCGAAAACGCTCCTGACGCATACATGGTTGAACAGTTTGGCAGCAATATGGGGCTGAGGATGCCTGGCACGATTGCACCGATTACTGATAGCCTGGGATACCAAGTCCATGGGGCATCATTCTGCAACTTCCTCTTTGCAAGCGAATATGCGATTGCTCCAGCAGTTGAAAGCGCCACCCCGACGGAGCCCAAAGTAGTCACAGGTTCATGCAAAATAACAATCGCAGACATGATAACAACCACACGCTTCATGGAGTTGAGGACACTGTGCGAGATTGGTTGCATCAGCGATAAGACCCAAAACGATGACACTTGATACACCAGAAAAAAACCGCAGGATTCTACAAGTATCCCACAAATCTCAGAACTGGATACTTTACTTAGAGCATCAGCCCATGCATCGAATAATGATTGCAAACGAAACACGGATAGCAACGTAACAAACGGCAGAGATATGGCGCTGCCAAGAACTGTCAAACGGAACAGTTGAGTTGTTTTTCTAACTGTTGGATCTTCACCCAAGTCCCCAATGCGGCCATACTTTGAAGCACGCACATTCCTCAAAGCGAAGCATACGTTCGAGGCCATGGCGCAGGCCAAGGTCGACATATCGAACCCCCATGAGTTCGCTGTCAAGCACACACCAAGAACACTTGGGACGAGTGTCAGATATGTAAAAGGATTCAAACAATCCCCCAACAACAGTGCTGAAAAAAGAGCGTTGACGACAGGCTCCACGGATTTGACCACGTGTGTAAGCGATACATGTCCAAATGTAAGAGCGGCCTGGGTTGTTATTTGGCCTGCTGCGCAGTGCTAGAATATCACCTCGGGACACGGACGGGGTTGGAAGAACGCCGCACCTCCAGAGACATACTGCAACCACTACTCCGAAAGCTAATTGGGCCCAAGCAATGATCACGGTCGCATGCAACGATTTCAACAGCATTTTGTTTACGATATTGTACCTCACATTTGATGCATACCATATGAAAACGTATACAGCTAATAGTGGCCAAGTTCGCTTGGCGTCCATTCTCACCGAGCTTCCCACGACAAATGTCGCGAGCCAGAATTAACCAGCCACACAAATGTTGGACGCATCAAGAAGCGGCTGAAATGCGTGCCGCCTTGAGAACAAACAGGCTTGAGCCAAAATGGCTACGGACATAACTCTTGCTGTCTCTTCTCTCTCCTTCCCAGCCTACATTGGCCGACTCGCAGCGCGGGACATACTTGCGAGATTGGAGACAAGCAGCGCATCGAAAGGAAGGCGGAAAAGATCATGAGGAAATTACGATCAGCCATCGGAGCGTACGCGGTTTGAGGCATGTCCTCTTTCAACCCCCTTCCCCTTCGGGTAGTGGGGCATCCCCCCCCTGACCACGCTGGAAGACTTCCCCCCCGTCTAGCGAAGCGTCCTGGGGGTCTCGGAGGCCCTTCGGAGGCCCTTCGGGGGCTTCCAGCGGCCTCCTGGGGCTCAAGGGCGCTGGAGGTTGCTGGCCTTGCAGAGATCGGAGGGGCCCGGGGCCCCGAGAGACCCCAAGGTGGCCCGACGGCCAAGAGGGCCCGTCCGAGGCGGGAGGGCGCACGCGAGGCTGAGCAGCGCCACGGGAGGAGGAGGAGGAGGAGGTGGAGGAGGAGGAGGAGGAGGGGGAGGAGGAAGAGGAGGATGACGAGGAGGAGAGAAGAGGAGGAGGAGGAAAGAGGTGAGGAGGAGGTAGTAGGAGGAGGAGGAGAGGAGGAGGAGGAGGGGAGGAGGGGGAGGAGGAAGAAGGAGGAGGAGGAGGAGGAGGAGGAGGACGAGGAGGAGGAGGAGGAGGAGCCCCTCCCCAACGGAGGAGGAAGGGCAACAATAAGGAACAAATAGATGGCGAGGGAAGAGACGGAGGAGGAGGAGGAGGAGGAGGGGGAGGAAGAGGAGGATGACGAGGAGGAGGAGGAAGAGGAGGAGGAGGAGGAGGAGAAAGAGAAAGTGGAAGGGACGCCTGCAGTCGCTCATCGCAGGGCCCCTGGCGTGGCTGCAGCCGACACGCCGCTCCTGAGGTGGGGGTTGCGGAGAAGAGGGCCCGAAGCGGAACAACAAGGCCCGAAGAAAGTCCCAAGATCCCCTGCCTGTCTGCCTGTCTCGGTCGCGGGAGGGCTGGGCTGATGTGTAAGCACGCAGGACATGGCGTTGCTTGCCGATCATGTGCAGTGAAGGCGCTCAGTAGGAGGAGGGCCCACAAAGGGCTCCAAAGCGTCAGCGTCGTCGTCGACGTCGCCGCCGCCGCCGTCGCCTTCGCCCCCATTCAGCGTCGACGGCACAGGCCGTAAGGCCTTCGGAATAAGTACACAGAGCATGATGTTACTTGCCCACCGCATGCGATGAAGGCGCTCAGACGGGGGAGGTGCCACCAGGCCGTTCGGAGCAACTACCACCACTTTGTTCAGATGCTCGTAAGTCCAAACGATGCCTTGCCGTGCGCCACAAGGAGTCCAACATGTCATTGCACGTTGGGCTCAACGCCAGGACGTCGACAGGATGTAGGAGAGGGTGACAGAGAAGCAGGAGGAAGAAGAGGAGGGAGGAGGAGCTGAGTACTCAAGGGCAACAATAAGAAACAAATAAATGATGAGGGAGGAGACGGAGGAGGAGGAGGAGGAGGAGGAGGAGGAGGAGGAGGACGAGAAGGATGAGGACCAGGAGGAGGAGGAGGACGACGAGGAGGAGGAGGAGGACGAGGAGGAGCAGGAGGAGGAGGAGGAGGGGGAGGAAAAGGGGGAGGAGGAGAACCAGTCTAAAGCCAAGAATCATCCATGATGTTGGAATGAACCATCCCTCCAAGCTCCCTCTTCATAGGCCTCTTACAAGGGTTCATTTCAACTGAGGGAGCTGCTTCGTTGGAAGGCAACCGTTTGAAGACCTTGAAGCGTGCCAAAACATTGTTCTCGGGACTGCAAAAAACTGTTATCTTGTGTTGTTCTCGCCGAGGCAAGCCCCGCGACTTCCTGTTCGGCGTGGATTTCTGTGTTCACGTATGAGGGGAAGAGGAGGGGTGCCATGATTTGGAGCTTTGGAGCTCAGGAGGAGGAGGAGGAGGACGAGGAGGAAGAGGAGGAGGAGGAGGAGGAGGAGGAGGGTGGGGGGGAGGAGGGTGGGGGAGGCAACGTCAGCGCGCAGGAGGAAGGGCACGGCGAGGGAGGAAAGGTACCAGCATCCCCCCGGTACGTACACTTACCTTTATCAAAATCCGAATCATCCTCACCCTCGTCCCTTTCAGTTCTCGGTTCGGCTTAGCGCCTTGCGAGGCCAGCCTGCTGTGAAAGATGAAAGTGTGGCGGCACGACGGCATCCACACTTGATCATGGTAGAATACGACTGGTAAACCCCATGCATGCTTCAAGGGCCAGTGCCCAAACCTCGAAACAAGATTCTTCTGCGACCTCATCTACACACACTCCTTGCCATCGCTGGGACGTCCATTCCCAGTGCATGTGCCAGTTTCGTGCGCATAGTTTTCGCTAAATGATCAAGGATGCTCCTCGATTGTCCTCGCCGTGGACAAAAAACACACACACACACACACACACATACGTCCGAACGATGCCAAGACCCATGTCACTGTGACCGCGCAAGGAACTGTGCCTGGCCAAGGCGCCTCAGCAGCCCGTGCAGCCGCTGAACAGGCCAGGCCTCGCCCCCC
>CAUYUJ010007314.1:0-22500 GCA_963575745.1 Prorocentrum cordatum
CACACACACACACACACACACACACATGGACATGTAGATCCACTACCGTGATATGTGGCAGGAAGTCAAGTGTCATCAGAGGCCTTCGGCCTCTCTGCACAGTAAATAATCCAAAGACTACGCCTCAGGCCAAGCATTCACGTAATCATTTGGCGCTCCTGGGCGCCTCTGGACGCTCTCGGGCGTTCCCAGGCTGTGTTGCGTGACTTTGCCAGCGGCCTCGGGATCGTGGTGAGGAGCCCGAGCTCATAAGATGATTACAATGCTCCCATGACTAATCCTGAGGTTCTCTGCAAAGCCTCTTGAGCTGGCTTGGCGACCTCGGGACCGGCCCAACATGGTAAATTAAATGAACGCGTGGCGACTATCACTAGGACCGCCGAGTACAAAAGAACATGTTAAAATACCTGGGGCACTCCTTGAACGCGTCGCCACACAACATCGGACCACGACGACTTTTAACGAAAGTGGAAACAGCTGCACCATTGGCAAACCCCCAGGGAAGCGCGAGGTCTTGTCTGGATCCCTGGACCTCCCAGGAGCCCACGAACATAGCGACTGTTGCGCAGTTGGCAGCCCCCCCAGAGAAACGCGAGGTCTCGACACGAAGGTGGCGACAATTTCGCAATTCGAAGCCCGCCTAGGGACGGGGAGATCACATTCTGATCTGCGCGGGACACCACTCCGCAGGACCTCCGAGGGGCCAACAGAGTGGCTGCAGCTTCACAGTTCGCAGCACCCCTCAGGGACGGCGTGGTCACATTCTCATCTGCATGGGACGTCACTCCGCTGAACCTCCCAGGGGCCCATGAGAGTGGTGACTGTTTCGCAATTCGCAGCCTCATCAGGGACGTCGAGGTCCCATTCTGATCTGTGTGAGGTACCACTCCGCTGGACCTCCCAGGGGCCAATGAAAGGGGCGACAATTTCGCAGTTCGCAGCCCCACGAAAGTGGCGACAACTTCGCAAACGGCAGACACCCTAGCCGCGCGAGCAGGAGTAAAGAGAAAAGCGAGGAGGCAGCGGGGAGAAAGAGGAGGAGGAGGAGGAGGAGGAGGAGGAGGAGGAGGAGGAGGGAGGAGGGAGGAGAGGATGGAGACCACAGTGCTAGATTCAAAACTAGAACCCACAGCGGAGGGTTAGGAACAAAGCAGTTTACCATGATAGTGGTAAACATGTTGCAGAAGCCCTGGGAACGTGGCTGGGGGTCCGCACTGCCAACGTGCCCTCAGACGGTCCCGGGAGACCGTCCTCCCTCTGGGCCGTCGTGAAGCCTCGAAGACCGAACCAGGAGGCAAAAATCGTTGAGACGTGTGCAGCTGCTGATTGGTGCTGCTCTGCAGATCCCACGTGAGGCCCCTCCTCAACACAGCAAGAGAAAGGCTCTCGAGGGCCCACGGCCAGGCCCGATGGGCACCCGAGAACGACCGCCGAGGTGCACAGCGCCGGCTCTCAGACCCGCGGACGGCCGAGGTGGCCGCCCAATAGGGTCTCCAAGACGGCCACGGTGGCCCTGCAGGACATCAAGCGGTCAAGGTTGACTACCTACCAGACAACCCCAACCCAACCCGAAGACCCGAATGTGACCCGAATTTCGGGTTGGGGGGGTACGGATCCCACGCGTTTTTTCAGCGTTCCCCGACCCCCCCCCCCCACCGGAAATGGAGGGCAAATCGAGGGTTTCGGGTTGGGTTGGGGTGGTTTGGTGGGTGGTGAAAGGTGGCCCGAAATGACGATGGCGGAAAGGATGGTTAACAGCAGGACGCGCAGGACAGAACATCATGACGACGACGGAAATTGTGGCTTTCAAGACGGCCAAGATAGCCCGAGGACGGCCCAACGTGACCCCGGGACAGCCCAAGAGGCCTCCGAGAAAACCCGAGATGGCCTCAAGACGGCCCAAGAGGCCCCCCAGACGCCTCAAGAGGGCTGCAAGAGGACCTCCAGGCGGCCCCCAGGAAGAAAAATCATCGATGTGCCTTTCGGGTTGAATTGTTCTCGCGTTCTTGTCTGTTCCATCTTCCGAAAGCCCAAAACAGCCAAAGAGGTCCCCAAGACCGCCCAAAGAAGGCCACAGAGGCCCACAAGAGGACCCCAAGACGGCCGAAGATGGCCCCAAAACGATCCCAAGACGGCCCAAGAGGGCTCCAAGACGGTCCAAATTGACCCCCCAAGCACCCTGAGACGGCCCAAGAGAGCCCTAAGGTAGCCCAAGCGTCCCCCAAGAGGCCTCCAAGAAGCCCAAATGTCCCGACAACAAAAACCCAAGAGAGACCCACGATGACCAGAGAGCCCCTCCTCGGTACTCCTTCGGTAGTTTCCCCAAGCGCTGGGGGAACACGCGGCACACAAACGCGGCCGCACCTTCGTTCGATATTTCACAACACGGGCGCTTCCAGAAGGCAGGGGGCGGCGGTGATTAGCCGGGGGCGCTCTCGATAACTGTGAACACAAATGCACAAGCAAGACGGGCGCACGTGTACATGCCCACAAGTTCGCGTCTGCGCATGCCTGCTCACAGAAGACGCATACACCCACATCATCACGAAGTTCCTCCTGCTCACCCGCCACGCCGCTTGCACCGACAGCCTCGCTTCCGCCGTCCCCCTCCATCGCCGCCCCGCGGACTCCTTGCTATCGATGATTTGCCGGATGCCTCTGAAGATCCTGCTGATGTCTCTGGTGAGGACCGGCAGCAGGATGAAGGATGGCTTGTGCTCCCTGGCGGCGCACGAGGACTAGCAGGAGGAGCTGGGAGGCACTGAACCCAGAACTTCTTTAGTGAAGGGGCCCTGGGACACACAAATAAATACACACAAATAAGAATATTCCCCATATTTTCCCATATTTTCTGGGTTTTTGTCTCCCCCCACACTTCCCATATTTTCCCATATTTTCTGGGGAATCGCCGATTAATTGTGTCTGTGTTTCTTTCCCTCTTGATTCAGAGGCTCCCAGGGGCCGACGCGGGGGGAACCAGAAGACGCCGATGCCGCGACTCCCCAGACCTCGCCCGGGGGCGCGTTCTGGCCAGGATCTCGGGGCGAATCCAGCCGTGGCGACGCGGGCCTCCCCGAAGAGGCCCCAAAGAGGCGAGAAAGGAGCGATGGTTCGGCACCTTTTGCTCCATTGGGGAATCGAAGGTCAACGCCCAGATTGACAACAACAACAACAACAACAACAACAACAACAACAACAACAACAACAACAACAACAACAACAACAACAACAACACCAACAACAACAACAACAACAACAACAACAACAACAACAACAACAACAACCACAACAACAACAACAACAACAACAACAACAACAACAACAACAACAACAACAACAACAACAACAACAACAACAACAACAACAACAACAAAATCTTGGAGATCTGGGTCCTCAGCCCCTGCACGGTAGAGGGGCTTGTCGTGACCCCCCCCCCGGGAGGAGCACCCCTCCCTGGGAGAAGCTTTCGGCTCTAGAGCGCCATCGCCGCCGTCGTCGTCGGCGGCGGCGTCATAATCGACATTGTCGTCGGCGTGGTCATAACCGTCGTTGTCGTCGGCGCGGTCCGAATCGTCGTCGTCGTCGTTGTCGTCGTCGGCGTGGTCATAATCGTCGTCGTCGTCGTCGTCGTCGTCGGCACCTGATGGGGTCGGCGGCACCGACCGTCGGGCCTTCGCAGTCCTCAGCCCCTACCCGACGGGGGAGGCCCGCCTGGCGCCCGCGAGGGGAGCGACCCCGCCCGTGCCGCGGGGAGGGACCCCGCTGTGGATTGGCGGCGCGCACCGGGGGGTGAAGGGGGGGGGGAGGGCTTCTTAGAAGGAGGCTGCTTCTTAGAAGGCGCCGGCCCTACATCTATAGATGAGGCCCGCGCCTTCTAAGAAACAGGGGTGCTTCTAAGAAGCCCTCCCCCCTCCCCCCACCCCCCTCTGCGATGGCTGGGTGGACCCGCCTCCCGAGGGTCGCGCCGGCGGCAGGTCAGCGGCGCGGCGTCGGACCCGTCGGTGGCAACTCCACGAGAGCTTTCCATGCCATCGCGTCGGCTCTTGCGTGTCGGCGCAGATCGACGCCAGTCGAGGCTGATCGGCGCTGGATCAACGCTCATCTACGCTAGCCGGGGCTGAGTCGGCGCTACCTCCTCGACTCCCAGACGCTGATCGACGCTAGTCGACGCTAAAGACGGAATTCTGAGGGTACACCGGGATCCCATGATTTGCTACCGAAGGACCCTAGGCGGGCATTGAAAGAGGTTTCCACTGGGGTCTC
Organism: Prorocentrum cordatum; assembly: GCA_963575745.1. Classification (NCBI taxonomy): domain Eukaryota; class Dinophyceae; order Prorocentrales; family Prorocentraceae; genus Prorocentrum; species Prorocentrum cordatum. Next base: position 4,264 of record CAUYUJ010007314.1, read on the forward strand.
GGCCGAACCCGCCGGCCAACCAAGAGCCCGGCGAACCCGGTGGGTAAAGCCTAAATCGCCTCCGAGGCGGCCAAAATGGGCCAAGATGGGCGAGAAGAAACAGGCCTTCCGCGAGATGGCACATCGACCTGACGCTGTGGCTTACGCGGGCCGCCAGCGCGGCACGCCAGATTCGAAACGAGTGCGTTGACGCGCAACCTTACGCTGGATACTTACGTGCCAATGTCCGCGCAGTCGAACCCGTTTGTCTGCGTCGGTCAGATGGGCCAGCGAGCACAAGCGGGTACTGGGAGGAGGAGGAGGAGGAGGAGGAGGAGGAGGAGGAGGAAGAGGAGGAGGAGGAGGAGGAGCAGTGTAGGCCCAAGATTCAGAATTAACCATGCTGCAGTGCACCCTCCTCGTCGCAGGTCTCGTCCCTGAAAGCTCCTAAAAGTATCCCATTCTACCTCAGGAAGCCCCCCCCGTTGACCGACGGACGCCCGCGGGCCTGGCAGTCGGGCGAGATCCCGTTCGTTAATGCACCCACATTCGAGCCTTCCAGCCTCCAGGGAAACAAACCGATGTGGTCATAAAGCTCACAGAGGAGTCCAACGATACATCCGTCTTGGGCATACAACCAGGCGCTCCACTCTACAAAGGAGCCGCCCTCCACCCGTGTAGCCGTTCCACACATTTGGCACCAGCTTGAACTTCGGGCCATCAAGTTCGATGACGTCTCGAATGGAAGGCCTATGTTGAAACCCACCCGCCCTGCATCGCTGTAACAGCTGCGAATAGTGAAATAAAATGCGCGCGGTGCTATAGCGAGACAAACTGAAAAACGGCCCGATCTACATAAGTGCAACGATCGCAAACTTTTGAAATACAGCGAAGGGCCCTTTTTGAAAACGCACACCCCACCCCATCCCGCGTCCATGTTGCAACCGCCCGAAACGTTTAAGACGAGCGCGCATTGCCCCAAAGGCAGAGCCCCATGTTGAAAACGGCCTGTGCTGCCTCCGTGCATCTGTTGGAAATGTCAGGCATGAAGATGCAGAGGGGGAGACAAGCGAAGAACCCAGCCCGCGCTAGCGACACGCCTGGTAGTGCGACGGGGAGGGGGCGACCTTACATGAAGAGGGACGCAGCGTTCCCCAGGCACCCCCCCCCCCAACGGCTGCATTGGAAGGATCGGGGCGGGGCGGCGAGAGGCAGGCGGGCGGCCGCCTGAGCAGTCTCTTGAAGACCTCCTGGTGCTCCACTCGCCGTTCCTCCTGGTTGGAGGGGGAGGGCCCTCCGTCGGAGCCAGGGAGCGCGGCGGGACGGAACAGGACAGGTCAGGACAGGATGGGACAGGGGGTGACAAGGAGCGGCGGACAGTCCTCCTCCTCCTCCTCCTCCTCCTCTCCTCCTCCTCCTCCTCCTACTCCTCCTCCTCCTCCTCCTCCTCCTCCTCCTCACCATCAGCATCATCATTATCATGATCATGAGCATGATCATGAAAATCATCATCATCATCATCATCATCATCATCATCATCATCATCATCATCATCATCATCGTCATCATCATCAGCATCCTCATCATCACCACCACCATCACCATCACCATCATCAGCATCATCAGAATCATCAGCATCATCGTCATCGTCGTCATCATCATCAGCATCGGCGTCAGCACCAGCATCAGCATCATCATCATCATCATCAGCATCACCATCATCAGCAACAACCCCACTATCACAACCACATCCACCACCACGGTCATCCGCATCATCATCATAATCAGCATCATCAGAATCAGCAGCATGATCAGCATCATCACCGTCATCATCAACAACAGCAGCATCAACATTAGCATCAACATCAGCATCAGCATCAGCGGCATCAGCATCAGCATCAGCATCAGCAGCATCAGTATCAGCATCAGCAGTATCAGTATCAGCATCAGCACCAGCATCGTCATCATCATCATCATCATCATCAGCATCATCATCAGCATTACCAGCATCAGAATCGTCATCACCGTCTCACCATCATCGTCATCACCGTCATCAGCATCGCCATTAGCACCATCGTCACCATCATCATCATCATCAGCAGCAGCATCATCATCATCTTCAGCAGCATCATCATCACCATCAGCAGCATTAGCATCGTCATCGTCAGAATCGTCAGCACCATCACCACCACCACCACCACCGCCATCACCACAACTACTGTCAGCATCAGCATCATCATCATGGTCATCAGCATCAACACCACCACAACACCTAGTAGCAGCATCATCATCGTAATCAGCATCAGCACCACCATCATCAGCAGCATCATCGTCGGCATCAGCATCAGCATCGTCCTAATCAGCAGCATCATCATCGTCATAATCGCCACCATCATCACCATCATCATAAGCAGCAGCATCAGCAGCAGCATCTCAGTCATAATCATCATAATCAACCTCATCATCATCAGCAGCATCATCACATCCTCTTCTTCATCATCATCATCATCATCATCATCATCATCATCATCATCATCAGCATGATCATCATCATCATCACCATTATCATCATCAGCATCAACATCCTCATCATCATCCTCATCATGATCATCATCATCATCATCGTCATCAGCATCAGCGGCATCATCATCATAATCAGCATCATCAGCATAATCATCACCAACACCACCACCATCATAATCAGCATCATCAGCAGCAACATGTGTTTCATCATCATCATCATCACCATCATCAACATCATCATCAGCACCATCTTCATCTTCATCTTCAACATCCGAATCACCCCCGCCATCAATACCAGAATCATCCTGAGCACTGTCGTCCACAGTGTATGCATCGCCACCATCATCGCCATCACACTCGCATCACCACCATAACCACAATCGACAATGCATTCGTGCTCAGAGCCTTCATCCCTCATCAACCGTCTTCGTCGCCAAACTCACCACCACCACCACCGTCATCATCAACGTTTGAATCACCATAACCACTGTCAACACCATCATCGCCGTCACCATCACGTTCATCACTATCACATACACCATCATCACCACCATCATCATACGCATCTGCCGCCCTTCGTCTGGCCCTCTCCATCCGCTTCCTGGTTGGCTTGTTTGTCGTTTTTGTCGTGTTTGTTTTTTCGTCGGCCAGGCCCCCACTCCCCGTCCCTCTGAGCCGACACAAAGGAATTCGATGTGAAGGCCTCACAATAGGGATCAACTTGTAGATCCGCCACAAAGGGAATCCTTTTGTAATCCGCGAGACAAAGAACCAATTTATAATCCGCCACACTGGGAATCAGATAGTAATCCGCCACAGAAGGAGTCAGTGTGCAATCCGCACGAAAGGAACCAAATTGTAATCCGCAAAAACTTACCCGGGAATCCCCAAAACCCTTCCGCGAGCCTTGTTCCAGGGCACGGGGACACAGCATGTTTGGTCCCCCAGGTTGGCGTTGTGGCTGTTTTTGTCTTTGTCGTTTTTTTCGTCGGCCAGGCCCTCACTCCCCGTCCCTCTGAGCCGACACAAAGGAATTCGATTTGAAGGCCCCACAATACGAATCAATACGAAAATGCGCAAACGTTGTAAAAACATAGGATTTCTTTGCTTCCAAGTTGGCTGTTGGGGTTGTTTGTTTCTATTGAAAACCACATTACAATTAGAACCACAACGTTGCTGGTCCCCCTGGTTGGTTGTTTTGTCTTGTTTGTCTTTTTCGTCGGCCAGGCCCCCACTCCCCGTCCCTCTGAGCCGACACGAAGGAATTCGATGTGAAGGCCTCACAATAGGGATCAAGTTGAAATCCGCCACAAAGGGAATCAGTTTGTAATCCGCGAGACAAAGAACCAAGTTGTAATCCGCCACACTGGGAATCAATGTGTAACCCACCACAAAAAGGAATCAATGTGCAATCCGCCACAAAGATAATCAAATTGCAATCCGCAAAAACGTATCTGGGAATCCCCAACACCTTTCCGCGAGCCGTGTTCCAGGGCACGGAGATAAAACCCTTACACCCCCCCCCGCCTCCCCCCCCCGCGCAGAAAAGAGCGCGGGGACAGCCGCGAGGCAGCTGCGGGACAGCGGCGCGGCCGTGATGCCGAGGCGAGGGAAGGGAAGGGACGGCCGCAGCACCGCGGTCGAGAAGCGGCTGCACAGCGGTAGCACTGCCGCAGCACAGCGACAGGGTCGCATCGGGACCAGACGCGGCTCAAGGGGGGGTTGGAAGCACGAACCCCTTAGACCACTCACGCCCGACAGCGCTGGTGGGGTTTCGGCGCGAAGCGTCTAGAAAGCGAGCTCACGCGCGCACTCGTGCATTCATCCGCGCGCTCGCGCGTGCTCGCGTTCAGTTGCGCGCGCTTGCTCGCGCGCGCAAGCGTGCATTCCTGCCCGCCAATCACTGGTCACATGTGTCTCGATTCCTTGACCTACCAACGCGTGCTTTCGCCGGTGCTTGCAAGAGCCCCCGTGCCCGGCAATTTCTATACATTCTCAACCAACAGGGATTGCGTGCATTTCCACGTGCCCATGCCGTTTCGCATCGTGTTCTGCATGCTTGCACTTGCGTGCCATGGTTTGCCGTCTGAGCGCTGTCTCGCCGTTTGCCCTCCACGATGACTTCCCACCTGGTGTCCGCCAGGTCCATGCCCGTGCCATTCCCTGCCACTAAAGTGCATCCAAATGGTATCCTCTTTGGGGAGGGGGTTCCCCCCTTCCCCTCGGGTCTGGAGCCGCCCCCTCGCGATGGGTTAGAACGTCCAAGATAGCCCAACACGGTCCCAAGACTGCCCCAGATAACTCAATATGGCTTCCAGGATCGCTGCAGATAGCCCACAGTGGTTTTAGATAGCTCCCAGCATGCCTCAAAAACGCTTCAAGACCGCCCCGAAGCAGCTCCAAGCAGCCACGGCGCCTCCCAAGGAGGCCCCCCAAAAGTCAAAACCGTATACAAATCGCGTGTAAAACATGTTTGCGTTGTTTTCGTCTTTGTTTGCGCCCGATGGGCTCGCCAGGGCTACAGAGGGCTCACACATGGCCCGCGCGTTCCCCACGGGGGCCCCAAAAAGACCCCGAAACGGCCCCACGAGAGCCCAATCGCGCCCCGAGGGCGTCCCAATACGGCCCCAAGAGGCGACGTTGAAGGCCCCGGCAGGGGGGGGGGCAAGTTAAGACCCCCCCTTTGTGGATCGACGGCCTCCAAGATTACGGGGCGTGAAAACGACCACAGCCACTGCTTTTCTTTTTGTTGCCGCCTTCCAGCCCGCAGAAACAAAGCAGTGGTTGTGGTCATGTTCGTTGAGCTTGGCACCAGGGAAATTGACCACAACCACTGCTTCTTTTTCGGCCGGCTGGAAGGCGGCGCAAACAAGAAGCAGTGGCTGTGGTCATTTTCCCGTCCCGCAAAGATGGCCCCAAGACCCAGCAGGGCACCCAGAGCCTCCACGAGGGACCCAAGAGGGCCCCAAGAGGGCCGCAAGAGAGCCCCATAGAGGGCCCAAAGGCCCCCCAAGCTGGCGCCGAGAGGGCCCCACGGTGGCCCCTAAGAGGCCTTCGAGGCGCTCTCCGAGCGAAAAATCTGCAAAAGCTGACGATGGTTGACTAGTGTGGCCGCCGCCGTCGCCATCGCCGTACGATGACGCGAACAGTGTCCTCCTTTGCCACTGCAGCTATAGTGACGATACCGATGGTCTGAAACAACACGAACTGCTGCGCGCTGTTTCGAATGACGACCAAAAGGACATCCTCAGGAAGCCCGAGAAAACGCCACGACTGCGCGAGACAGCAGCAAGACAGTTAGGGACAGCCGCGGTACAGCCGAAGCAAAGCGGGCCGTTGGGCGGCAAAGCCGCGGGACAGCCACAGAACAAACGCGGGACAGCCGCGGAACAGCCGCGGAGCAGCCGCGGGACAGCCACGGGACAGCCGAAGCCAAGCCGAGGCAAAACGCGGTCGAATTGCGTGGAAGCACAGGAATCGCCCTCAACGAAGTTGCCTGGCATGGAGGATCGCACATGGCTCGCGAGAAGGAACCAGAGAAGGAGCGAGAATGGAGGAGAAGAGAAGAGGAGAGAAGAGGAAGGGGGAGGAGGTACGAAGAAGGAGGGACGAGGGAGGTGGGAGAAGGAAAAGGAGCCCTGGATGGGGCCCAAAACAACCCAAAAAGCCAACCGAAGTGGCCAGCGAGGACCATACGGCTCCGAAACACACCTGCAACCTGCAAAACGAACGGACCGTTCGAGACATCTGGGCGCGAACGGGCCTGTGACACACCCTCCGTCGGCAGAGCACCTGCCCGCATCACCAGGCACGATCGAGCTGCGTCCAGCCCTGGCGACGATAAGTGTCCCGAGAGCAGTCTGACTGTCTGACAGCAGTACGAGCATTATCCTTCCTCCCTCTCGTCCTCAGTAATCCTGCTACTCCTCCTCCCCCTCCTCCTTCGCTTCGCACACTTCAACGATTGCCCGGAATTGCGGGGATGTCTCATGCGAAACTGGCTGGACCCCCCCACCTCGCACGCGGCATCTCGTTGCCTACAATTGCGGGAACGTCTCAAGCGAGACAACAGACAGGATCACCTCATGGGCGGCACCTTACGACACGGACGAGGCAACCTTCACGGCAACCCCGGGCCCACAACTTGTAAGGATGTTTCAAGCGATATGTGCCAGGCCACCTCTCGCGTAGCGTCTGGAAGCCCAGCGTTTCGAAGATGTCTCAAGCGAAACGGGCCAGACCATGTCAAGTCTGGTCGTCTGGGAACGCAGACTTGTGAGCATGTCTCATGTGAAACGGGTCGAACCACCACGGCATGTTGCCAATGTCTCGACGCGCTCGTTCTTGCTGCCACAATGCCCCCCAGTACCAGCTGGACGACCCAACCCGTTGAACGGAAACAAGCGAGAAGTTCCCAGATGCGTTGAGGGGACACTTTCTGGCCCCCCCGTCGATTCTTCAGACCTGGACCCGAGGCCACGAATCTTCAGAAATAATTTGAAATGCGCGCTCCCCCCTCGAAGATTGCAACAGTGGGCCAATCGGGCCAATCAGCCGGGCTGCCAGGCTTGGGGAGCGCGCATCCAGGAGCCAGGCTTGGACAGTGGGCCAAATCAGCGGGGCTGCCAGCCTGCGAACCGACAAGTAGAAAGACGAACCAACCGAACAAGCGCAGCCATGCAAGCAGTTCTGCGGTGGACAAACCTCCCTTTAGTAAACCACCCCTCTAGTGAAAACGGCCTAGGGCCGAAACCGACGGACCTGGACCCGCAAAAGTGACGGCCGCGACGCCCCCTCGCGAACCGAAAGCGGCCAATTCGCCACTCGACTTGTCAGGGTAGGAGGTCTATGCAAAGCGGGGATTTACCCATATCCACCGCCTGGGAACCGACGTCCTGGTGCCCCAGCGGGCGGTGGACATGCACATAGTTCGGCCCCCGGGGGCCCGAATATGTCCGTGCCCACCGCCTGCCGAGGCTCCGAAAACTGACCCTCCAGGCGGTGGTCATGCAGGAATTCCCGCCTCGGAGGTCTGGCAACCTCCGAGCAATCAGGGCGGGCGCCGGCGGCAGAGGGCGAAGCCAGCCCGATGACAACTCCGCCCCCCTCGGGGGCGCCCGCCCTGGGGCGGCCGAGGAAGCGATACCCCGACCTGCCACCGGTCAGGGATCTTCTGACCCGGGTCCATCCAAGCGCCTCCTCCTCCTCCTCCTCCTCCTCCTCCTCCTCCTCCTCCTCCTCCCTCCTCCTCCTCCTCCTCCTCCTCCTCCTCTCCTCCTCCTCCCCTCCTCCTCCTCCTCCTCCTCCTCCTCCTCCTCCTCCTCCTCCTCCTCCTCCTCCTCCTCCTCCTCCTCCTCCTCCTCCTCCTCCTCCTCCTCCTCTGGGTCAATCCAAAGTTGGGTCAATCAGGCCCCGCAGACTCCTGCACGATCCTGCAAGCTCCTGCGCCAACAACCAGGGCCACCGCGAAGGCTCCTGCAGGATCCCGCTGGATCCTGCACCCAAGCCCGGGCCGGGGCGACCCTGGCCCTGCAGGAGCCTGCGCAAGATCGGGCGCTCTGGCTGACCCCCATATGCCTTGACCCCCGCCCCAGGGCTCCCGACACCGCAGGGGCACAGCATCTCCGGCGCCGCCCTGGGCCGGGGGTCCACGGCGGCGGAGAGAAGCCGCGCACGGCCGCCCGCGGGGGCCGCGGCGGCGCGGTCCTGCAGGCGCTTGTGCCCCCTCAAGAAGCCCAGCTTCTCGGGCGGCAGCTGCGGGCGGGAAGGCCGCCCGCACGGCGGGGCAGGACGGGGCACGACGGCCCGCACCGCGCCGCGGCGCGCTCCACGGCGGAGCGCTCCGCGGCAGCTCACGGGAGCCTCCCTCTGTGTTTGTTGCCGGCGCTTGCGGCCCCTGCGCGTCGGCGCCGTGCCCTCGAGGCACGAGCTGGAGTGCCCTCGGGCCCTCTGCCCTGTCCCCTGGGGCCTCAAGCCTCGAATCCCTGGGGATTCCTTCCGGGGCCTGGGCCCAGAGCTGCCAAACACCTCCCAGGGCGCGCCGCGTGGCCGGTGGGTTCCAGGGCGCGGCGTCGCGTGATCACTTCGGGCCCCGAGAGGGCCCCAAGGCGGGCCAAGAGACGTTCCCGAGAGGCCCCCAGGACGGTCTCAAGAGGGCCCCGAGTCGCCGAGAGAGCGCTCCCAGACGGTCCCAAGACGGTCTCAAGACTGGCCCCGAGATGCCCCCGAAGACGCCCCCAGAGGCCTCCAAGAAGCCTTCCAGGAGGCCCCTGGGGGCAAAAAATCGTCGATTCTGCGTCGGTGTTGGAAGGATTGGCTCTCTCGCCCTTTCGGCTTCCCGACGCTCGGCCGAGGCCGCCAGGAGGGCCCCCAAAGGGCCCAAGAGGGCCCCAAGACGGCCCCAAGAGGCCTCCATGGGGGACCCGCACGAACATCTCACACCGTCGGCCCCAAGAGACCCTCCCCCCATTCCTTCCCTCTCCCTTCTCTTCCCTCCCTGCCCCTCCCTTCCCTCTCTCTCCCCTCTCCCTCCCTCCCTCCTCGCTCCCTCCCTCCTCGCTCCCTCCCTCCCTCCTTCTCTCTCTCTCTCTCTCTCGCTCTCTCTCTCTCTCTCTCTCTCTCTCTCTCTCCTGTGCCCAAGAGGCCCCCGAGAGCGCTCCGAGGAGACACAAAGAAGTACGCACGAGGACTCTGACCCACAATCCAGGCACGGTGGCGGGATGGGCCGATGGCCGTTGGACCTGGGCAGGCACGGGAACGGAAAGAGCGCTGCAGGAAATGGCCCGAGAGGGCTCATGGCACCCTTCGCCCTGGGGAGCCGTGGCGCTCAGAGCTTGTTGCGTCACCGCTCTCTGTTGGGAGCCCTGGTGTTCAGAGACTTTTACGTTGCCGCTCGCTCTTGAGAGCCTTGCGGTTCAGAGCTCTTTACGCCACCGCGCTCTGGGGAACCTTGGTGGTCAGAGCTTGTTACGACACCGCTCGCTGTGGGGAGCCATGGTGTTCCTTGGCGTCTCTGGGGCTTCTTGGGAATCTTCTGGGGGCCCTTTTGGACCGTTTTGGGACTCTTGGGCCGTCTTGGGGCCAGCCCAGTCCCCATACCCAAGCAGCCCAGACCTCACGCCGCCTCTTCGGGCCCCCTTGGGAGTCTCTTGGAAGCCTCTTGGGGCCCTCTTGGGGCTCTCTTGGGGCCGTCTTGGGGCCCTCTTGGGCTGTTGTGGGGCCCTCTTGGGCCGTCTGGACGCCCTCTTGGACCGTTTTCGGCCCGGGCTTCGCCCCACACAGGAACGTCATCACTCGTACCTCGCTCTTTCCGTCACCTGGGCTGGGACGGGAACGGAAAGAGCGCTGCAGGAACTGGCCCGAGATGGCTCTGGGGAGCTGTGGCGTTCAGAGCTTGTTGCGTCATCGCTCTCTATTAGGAGCCCTGGTGTTCAGAGATTTTTACGTTGCCGCTCGCTCTTGGGAGCCTTGCTGTTAAGAGCATGTTACGTCACCGCGCTCTGGGGAGCCTTGGTGTTCAGAGCTTGTTACGTCACCACCGCTCGCTGTGGGGAGCCATGGTGTTCTTTGCCGTCTTTGGAGCTTCCTGGGAGTCTTTTGGGGGCCCTTTGGGACCGTTTTGGGACTCTTGGGCCGTCTTGGGGTCAGTCCCCACAGCCCAGTCCCCATATCGCCTCTTCGGGCCCCCTTGGGAGCCTCTTGGGGTCTTGGCGCTTTCGAGGGGCAATCTTGGGGCCCTCTTCTTGGGCCGTCTTGGGGTCCTCGTGGGCTGTCTGGGCGGCCCTCTTGGACCATTCTCGGGCTGAAAAGGCGAGAACCCCAAAAACCATGAAAAACCTCAGGTAACACAATGTTTGGCCTCCTGAGGCCCTCTCGGGGACCCTCTTGAAGGCCGTTTTGGGACTCTTGGGCCGTCTTGGGCCAGCCCAGTCCCCACACCCAAGCAGTCCAGTCCCTACACCGCCTCGTCGGGTCCTCGTGGGAGCCTCTGGGGGGACCTCTTGGGGCTCTCTTGGGGTTCTCTTGGGACCGTCTTGGGGCCCTCTTGGGCTGTTTGGGGGGCCTCTTGGGCCGTCTGGGGGCCCTCGTGGATTGTTTTCGGCCCTTGTGGGGGCCTCTGGGGCCTCGTGGGCCGTGTTGGGCCCTTCTGGGCCCGAAAAGATGAGAACCCGAAAAACCTTGAAAAATCGCATGGAAATCAATATGTTTGGCCTCCTGCGGCCCTCTCGGGAGCCCTCTTGAGGGCCTCTGAAGACGTCTCGAGGTTCGCTTGGACCGTGTGGAGGCCAGCTGAAGCTATTTCGGGGCTATCATTGGGCCGTTTTGGGGCATCTTGGGTTGTCTTGCCGTTTCACTCGAACGAATACGAGGAGACAGGCAGTGGCAGCCGCCCGGGCGCCGCTTCACTCCAAAAAAATACCAGGGACACGGCCCCCGGGCGGCCACGACAGCCCATCCCCGCGCGCATCGCCCCTCCCCCGGACCCCTCCCTGGAGGGCTTCGCCCCAACTCAGCGTACCATCGCTCGTACCTCGCTCCTTCCGCCACCTGGGCCGGCACGGGAACGGAAAGAGCGCTGCAGGACCTTGCCCAAGATGGCGCATGGCACCGTTCGCTCTTGGGAGAGCCTTGGCGTTCAGAGCTTGTTGCGTCACCGCTCTCTGTTGGAAGCCTTGGTGCTCACAAAATTTACGTTGCCGCTCGCCCTTGGGTGCCTTGCTGTTAAGAACATTTTACGTCACCGCGCTCTGGGGAGCCTTGGTGTTCAGAGCTTGTTACGTCACCACCGCTCGCCGTGGGGAGCCATGGTGTTCCTTGGCGTCTCTGGGGCTTCTTAGGCGTCTGTTGGGAGCCCTTTTGGGCCGTTCTGGGACTCTTGGGCCGTCTGGGGTTCAGCCCAGTCTCCACAACCAAGCAGCCCAGTCCCTACACCGCCTCGTCGGGTCCTCTTGGGAGCCTCTGGGGGGCCCTCTTGGGGCTCTCTTGGGGCTCTCTTGAGGCCCTCTTGGGGCCCTCTTGGGGCCATCTTGGGCCCCCTCGTGGGCCCTCTGGGCGCTCTCTTGGACCGTTTTCGGCTCCTTTGGGGGGCCTCTAGGGCCGTCTTGGGACAATATTTGGGCCGTCTGAGGCCTGTCTGGGAGCCCTCTTGGACCGTTTGCGGCCCATTTCGGGTGCCCCTGGGGCCGTCTTGGGACCATCTTTGGGGTCTCGTGGGCCGTATGGGACCCTTTGGACCCGAACAGAGGAGAACCCGAAAAACCTTCAAAAACCGCAGGAGATCCCAATGTGTTGGGCCTCCTTAGGCCCTCTCGGGGGCCCTCTTGAGGACCTCTGGAGCAGTCTCGAGGCTCTCTTGGACCGTCTGGAGGCCACCTGAAGCTCTCTTGGGGCCGTCTTGGGGCCCTCTGGAGCCGTTTTGGTGCCTTCTTGGGCCGCCTTGGGGCCCTTGAGCCGCTTCACTCGAAAAAATACAAGGAAACCGGCCACGGCAGCCGCCCGGGAGCCGCTTCACTCTCAAAAATACGGAGGAAGCGGCCCCCGGGCGGCCATTACAACCATGCTCGTCCCCCCTGGACCCTCCCTTGGACCCCTCCCTAGAGGGCTTCGCCCCAACTCAACGTACATCGCTCGTACCTCGCTCTTTCCGTCATCCGCCGCCCCATTGTTGATTTATGACAGGTGCACAGCGTGCTAAACGTCTGGTGGTTGTTGGTTCTTTTGAAGGCTCTCCCTGGGGCTTCGGCCCAGTGCGCTGGCCACCCGGAAAGCTGCTTCAGACCTGGTTGCCAAGGTTTCTCCTGCTCCAGATGGCTCCAAGATGGCCCAAGATGGCCTCCAAGACGGCCAAGATGGCCTCCAACTTCGCCCAAGATGGTCCAAGATGGCCTCCAAGACGGCCCAAGAGAGTCCAAGATGCCTCCAAGTTCGCCCAAGAGGTCCTCCAGGAGGACCCGAAGAGGCCAAAATCATTGATTTCCCTTAGGTGTTTGAAATATTTTGGCATGTGCCTTCCGACAGCCCAAAACGGCCCAAGACGCCCCCAAGGTCGCCCCCAGAGCGCCCGAGAGGCCTCCAAGATGGCCTCATAACGGCCCAAGTGGCCATCAAGACGGCCCCAAGAGGGCCCCAAGGCAGCCCGAGAGGCCTCCAAGACGCCCAAGATGGCCTCCAAGACGGCCCTGGAGGCACTGAGAAGGCCCAAACACGGCCCAGAGAGGCCCCCAAGACCGCTTCTGACTGCATCAGACGTGCCAGGAACGCCCAACGACGGCCGATGGGGCACCCAAGAAGCTCCCAAATGCCCCCCAAGAGGCCCAAGGAGGCCTCCAAGGGGCCTCCAAGAGGCCCCCAGGAAGCTCCCAGGAGACCACAAGAATGCCCCCGTAGGCTCCCAAGCGCCTCCTCCTCCTCCTCCTCCTCCTCCTCCTCCTCCTCCTACTCCTCCTCCTCCTCCTCCTCCTCCCCCTCCTCCTCCTCCTCCTCCTCCTCATCATCATCATCATCATCAGCAGCAGCAGCATCAGCATCAACATCATCAACAGCATCATCATCATCATCACCCTCCTCCTCCTCCTCCTTGTGTCCTCCCGCTCCTCTTCTGATCAGTATTATTCGTATGACTCTTCTCATGCTCATCAGAAACCATTAGTTGCTACTCTTGTTAGTATGCTTCGTAGTAGTAGCAGCAGTAGCAGTAGCAGTAGCAGTAGTAGTAGTAGTAGTAGTAGTAGTAGCAGTAGCAGTAGTAGTAGTAGTAGTAGTAGTAGTAGTAGCAGTAGTAGCAGTAGTGGTATTTAGTAATAGTAGTAGTAGTAGCAGTAGCAGTAGCAGTAGCAGTAGCAGTAGCAGTAGCAGTAGCAGTAGCAGTAGCAGTAGCAGTAGCAGTAGCAGTAGCAGTAGTAGTAGCAGTAGCAGTAGCAGTAGCAGTAGTAGAAGTAGTAGTAGTAGTAGTAGTGGTAGTACTAGCACGATCCTTGTTTGCGGATTATTGTTTTGGTATTAGTACTCGGCGTCGCAGTAAAGATTCGACTGGTTCGTCAATCAGTCTGATTAATGTTGGCATGAAAAAAGATTCGTCGCAGTATTTATACTAGTAGTCGTAAGTATAAGCGTTGGTATCAATATCATTGTTCCTAGTTTTAGTGTTACTGGTAGTGTGACTCGTATAGGTAGTATTAATGCTAATAGTAATATTAATGTTCCGATTGTTATTCGTACAAGTCTTATCGATAGGATTAGCACTCGTCGGCTTAATCCAGTCTTCTTATTATTATGGGTATTCGCATTGATATGTGTTTTGTTAGTCGTCTCATTCTTGATTTTAGTAGTAGTCTTATTATTATTTCTCCCCCACGGTTCCCCAAAGGGTCTCCACAACTGCTGGGGGAACATCTAGTCCGATAGCTTTGCCGAGCCATGAACGCAACGTTCCGCCACATAGGCGCTTCCAAAAAGACAAGGCGGCGGTGATTCGCCGTAGGCGTCTTCGATACAAGGCTCCGCAAGATTCCAACGATTTGCTGTCGAAGGAGTGGGTGGAAAGCACCTCAGCACTCAGAGATAGAACATGGCAGCGTCGCACGCCGATGGAGATATGCAAGGCCGTGTGTTGCTAGTCGCCTGACGGAGGGGCCCCCGAACCCTCACCCTCAACAAAACAATTCAAGAAGGGGGGGGCATGTCATGGCTTGCGACGAACCCGCCTCCCTGGGAAGCACACCAAGGACCAAGTGGACGATATCGTCGTCGTCGTCGTCGTCGTCGTCGTCCGCCAGGGCTGGACCCCCCCCCACAGGGCTACCCGACACCCGACACTCCAGCTTGAGCGCCGCACCTGCCCGACCGGCACGTCAGGGTGGCCCGTCCGCCCGACGCGCGCATCAGGGCCCGCCCGCCCGACCCGCCGGTATGCTTGCAAGCCCGCATGCCAGCCAGCGGTAACACCCCGTCCGCCCGTCCCCTTGGGGGGCATCTCCCCGCCCGGCACGCCCAGCAAGTTCTGCCCGCAAGACTCGCCCGTCCGTCCAGGGTGTCCAGCCAGGCGCTCGCCCCAGCCATCCGGGGCCCTCAACATCAACAGAAAACTGGCGGCAGTGGCCAAAGCAAAGGCAGAAGTTTGGGACGACGCCGAGATGGCCACCGTCACCTGCTGCTGCTCCTCATCTGTCCGGCAGCGCCGTGCCGTCGCCGTCGCCGTCTTCGTCGTCGTCGTTGTCCCCCGCTTCGTCGACGTCGTCGTCGTCGCCGTCGCCGTCCTCGTCGTCGTCGTCGTCGCCGTCGTAGTCGTCGTCACCGCCGTCGTCTTCGTCGTCGTCGCCGCCGTCTTCGTCGTTGTTGTCGTCGCCGTCGCCGTCGCCGTCGCCGTCGCCGTCGCCGTCGCCGTCGCCGTCGCCGTCGCCGTCGCCGTCGCCGTCGCCGTCGTCGTCGCCGTCGCCGCCGTCGTCGCCGCCGGCGCCGCCGTCCCTGGTCGCCCGCATCGACTCTGCAGTCTTCTCGCCGGCGCCCCTGCCGCACCCTCGCAGCGTCGCGCCTCCGGCGACCAGAACTCGGCGAAGACCTGCCGCACGTCCACGGGGTCGCCCCAGCTGTTGACCAGCGCCAGGGTGGCTTGGCAGGGGGCCGGGGGAAAGCAGAGCCCGCCTGCCGTCTCCTCCTCCCCCCCCCGCGAGCCGAGGCACGTCCGCACGAGGCCACCCACTGAACACCAGGATCAAGGCGAGGGCAGAGACCCACCGTCGCCCCCTCGGCCCCCCGCTGTCCCAGACAGTTCCTCCTGGTTCCTCGGCGGAGGGGCAACGACAGGGAGGGACTGGCACGGGGGGGTATGCATCGACCTGGAGTCGGCGATGCATCGCCGATGGATCGGCGATAGGACCCCGAGAGCGAATCTGCACCTTCCTGGGCGGGGTGGGGCTATCGGGCCCCAATCGGCGGTCAGTGGGCGATTAGGAGTCGATGCATCCCCCATAGGCCTATCCCCCCCTATCGTTGTCCTGAAACGGCCGCCTCCTCGTGCCCCTTTGTCCTGTGACCACGTGTGCTCCGCCGGCGCAGCGATCCAGCTCCCAGAGGCCACGCTGCGCGCGGGAGCGAGGGAGGATGAAGGGGAACTGGGACACACAAATAAATACACACTAATAATCAGATGCCCTATATTTTCCCATATTTTCTGGGTTGTTGTCTTCCCCCCCACTTCCCATAGTTTCCCATATTTTCTGGGGAATCGACGATTAATTGTGTCTGTGTGTTTTCCCCTCCTGAGAGGAGAGGACGAGGCGCAGCCCGCCCTGGACTGGCCTCTGCAGAGGGTGCGGGGCGCGGTCTGCAAAGAGTGCGTCGGGGATCTGCTGTACGACGACGCCGGGACGAGGATCAATGCTGGCGAGGACAAATCGGGAATCTCTGAGATCTGGCGGCTCTGGAGGGTGTCTCGGGCGCCGTGGCCGTCTCAGAGCGTCCTGGAACGCTCTGACAGAATTTCGGAACACTCTGGAACGGATTTATCCTCGTCCTAGCCTCGTCCGATACTGATCCGGGTCAATGCAAACTCGGTCAGTTAGGCCGTGCAGGATCCTGCAAAATCCTGCAAGATCCTGCACGCTGACCCAGGATCCGGAACTCCAGGCAAGCCCTCGACAGTATCATACCAGGGACCTTTGGTATGACACTGTTGCGGGCTGCTTCGGGAGGAGGAGGAGGAGGAGGAGGAGGAGTTCTCATGGAGCCCGCTTGGGCCTTTTCGAGCCTCTCGGTGCCCTCTTGGGGCCCCAATTCAAGCATTTTCGACGCGCCGAATGATCGACGCGGCTTGCGCCTCTGCCTCATCTGGTTTCCTGGCACTTTTTTTCTGGATTGGGCAAGGACTTTTGACAGATTTAAACACGACGAATGTTTTTTCCAAATTCAGACACGACGAAAAAAAATCAAGCACGACGAATGGTTTACCGCACTACGCCGATTTGGAATTCCAGAAGGAATGGCCAGTTTCATAGCAGGTATATATTCTGAGCGCTTCTTCATCCTAAAAAGACGAAGCAGGCAATTCAACAACAAGAAGACAATGAGCTGGGATCGCTCAGGGCTGCCCGTTGTCCCTATATTCATTTACAATGATTCAATCGGTGATGTTCTTCGACGTCGACAACCACATGGGAGAATTGACGGCAACTATCCAAGAACCATCTTTTCATTGTGGCCACGGACCTTTCGTACGCAGTCGACACAGTATTGGCGAGCAGCAGTACGCACAAACTACAATCACTTCTGAACACTGTTATCGAAGAAGGGGCTGCCTACGGGTTAGAACTGAATTGGGACAAGACACTTGTTACGCAAATCAAGCACAACGGGTGTATGCTTGATCCGTCTGGGAACCTTCTCAAAACAGTGGAACCGACAAGTTACCTCAGAGGTTTAATCAGTGCAGACGTGTCCGCAAAAGCAGAACTTACTAGACGAGTCGGGGAAGCAAAAAAAGTATAAAGCGATACAAAGATGTTGGTCGCATGCGAACATACCCAGGAAAAGGAAGCTGGAACTTTCCAGTGCGATCGTGCTGCCAAGGCTTCTCTATAACATCGAATATGTATTTGTGGCAAGCCAACAAACGTCGTTTGGACGGTTTCCACGCCCGATGTCTGAGAAAAATCATGTCCATCCCATCTTCGTTCATCTCGAGAGTTTCCAATGCGGAAGTCTTGCAAAAAGCATCCCAGCCCCCTCTGAGCGCAGTTTTGCTTGATCGGTAAACCAAGCTGTACAATAACGTTTGCGCCTTGTCCTCTGACCATTTACTTAGGATTCTAACGTGCATGCCAGACTCGCGTGAACACAGAAACTGGGAATTCAACCACAGGCCTGGGAGGCCCAAACAACAATGGGCTCGTTGCGTGCGCGATTGCATGGAGGATATGTGGCTCGTATTTCGCCGCCCCGCCTGCCCTCCTCCCTTCCTCCGCCTCGTCCTCCCCCTCCCCTCTTCCTCCCCCCCTGTGCCGGCACGCATTTGGCGTGCCTTGTGTTCTCCTTAGTGCGCATTTGGCGCGTCTGCCTCCATGCATTCTTACGCGCACTTGGCGTGTGTTGACCACGCGTCCCCATGCAAAACTGCAAACAGTTTTGCGTGCCGATGCGCCGTGTAGGCGCCTGGCTTCTGTCTGTCTGTGTTCAAGCATTTTCGGACTCTCAGAAAGACCAGAGAGAGCTCCAAGAAGCCTCTAAGAGAGCCAGGAGAGAGCTCCAAGAGGGTTCCCTGAAGGTACCCGACAGTATCAGACCAAGGCACGATGGCGGGATGGGCCGTGGGCCACCAAATCCAAAAGGGCCTGAAATCACCCGAACGCCCCAAGAGAGCCCCCAAAGGGCTCCCACAGAATTCTCCAAGAGACGACCAGGCTCGACACATTGAAAAATACGGGAAGGAGGACGCAGGGGCGGCCGGACGGAGGAAACATAAGGGAAGGGGAGACGGGGAAGTGCCCCAGTCCCCCTCCCCTCCCCCTCCCCCTCCCCCTCCTCCTCCTCCTCCTCCTCCTCCTCCTCCTCCTCCTCCTCCTCCTCCTCATCCTCCTCCTCATCCTCATCCTCATCCTCATCTTCATCTTCATCCTCATCCTCATCCTCATCCTCATCCTCCTCTTCCTCTTCCTCCGCCTCCTTCTCCTCCTCCTCATCCTCCTCCTCCTTCTCATCCTCATCGTCTTCCTTTTCCTCTCCTTATTTCTCTTCCTCTCCCTC
>CAUYUJ010007314.1:27500-32500 GCA_963575745.1 Prorocentrum cordatum
CCCCCTGTGGTGTCGAGAAAGTGCCACGCCTGCTAGCCTTTGCGCCAGTGTCGTGGATAGCGGCCGAGCTGAGAGACCACCCCCTGCGCACCCCCTGTGGTGTCGAGAAAGTGCCACGCCTGCTAGGCTTTGCGCCAGTGTCGTGGATAGCGGCCGAGCTGAGAGACCACCCCCTGCGCACCCCCTGTGGTGTCGAGAAAGTGCCACGCCTGCTAGGCTTTGCGCCAGTGTCGTGGATAGCGGCCGAGCTGAGAGACCACCCCCTGCGCACCCCCGTGTTGTCGCGCCACGCCTACTTTTGCGAGAAAGTGCCACGCCTAGGCTTTGCGACAGTGTCGTGGATAGCGACCGAGCTGAGAGACCACCCCCTGCGCACCCCCTGTGGTGTCGAGAAAGTGCCACGCTTGCTAGGCTTTGCGCCAGTGTCGTGGATAGCGGCCGAGCTGAGAGACCACCCCCTGCGCACCCCCTGTGGTGTCGAGAAAGTGCCACGCCTGCTAGGCTTTGCGCCAGTGTCGTGGATAGCGGCCGAGCTGAGAGACCACCCCCTGCGCACCCCCTGTGGTGTCGAGAAAGTGCCACGCCTGCTAGGCTTTGCGCCAGTGTCGTGGATAGCGGCCGAGCTGAGAGACCACCCCCTGCGCACCCCGTGTGGTGTCGAGAAAGTGCCACGCCTGCTAGGCTTTGCGCCAGTGTCGTGGATAGCGGCCGAGCTGAGAGACCACCCCCTGCCCACCCCCTTTGGTGTCGAGAAAGTGCCACGCCTGCTAGGCTTTGCGCCAGTGTCGTGGATAGCGGCCGAGCTGAGAGACCACCCCCTGCGCACCCCCTGTGGTGTCGAGAAAGTGCCACGCCTGCTAGCCTTTGCGCCAGTGTCGTGGATAGGGCCGCGGTGAGAGACCACCCCCTGCGCACCCCCTGTGGTGTCGAGAAAGTGCCACGCCTGCTAGGCTTTGCGCCAGTGTCGTGGATAGCGGCCGAGCTGAGAGACCACCCCCTGCCCACCCCCTTTGGTGTCGAGAGAGTGCCACGCCTGCTAGGCTTTGCGCCAGTGTCGTGGATAGGGACCGCGGTGAGAGACCACCCCCTGCGCACCCCCTTTGGTGTCGAGAAAGTGCCACGCCTGCTAGGCTTTGCGCCAGTGTCGTGGATAGCGGCCGAGCTGAGAGACCACCCCCTGCCCACCCCCTTTGGTGTCGAGAGAGTGTGCTGTGCTGAGCTGAGCCGTGCTGGGCTGTGCTGAGCTGTGCTGAGCTGAGCCGAGCTGTGCTGTGCTGAGCTGAGCTGAGCTGTGCTGTGCTGAGGTGAGTTGAGCTGAGCTGAGCAGTGCTGTGACGAGGGGGGGAAGAGTGAAGTGTGTGTGTGTGAGTGAGGGGAGGAAGAAAGAGAGAGGAGGGGAGGTGTGAGGAGACGCGGGGTGCGGCGCGGCAGGGAAGAAAACCAGAACCCCGCGAAGCATGTGGGGAAAAATGATCTTCTCGGCCCACTCCTCGATGCATTGGCACACTTCACCATGCCGCCATCCTTTTCGGCTCGCAGCCTCCACGGCGACCTCGCTGCGGCGCCAGACCTCGCCCCCGACCGCCTTGCCCACGTCGGCGTGGCCCGCCTCGCTGGTGAAGCCGCCGAGCCCCGCAACCCGCGAGCGCGTTGCCCTGCCGACCGCAAGCATAGGGCCCCGCGGACGCGCTCCCTGTCCTCTTTGACCGCCTGCAGCTGCTTCGGCATGCCTCGTTTCAGCTGCCGCGGAGCAGTGCGGCCATCTGCACGTCGAGCTCCCCCGCGTGCCGACAGCCGTCCGCCGAGCAGCTCTCGTACTTCACCTGCAGCCTCTGGACCTCTGCTTTGATACTTGCTGCCGCCACCTCATCCGCCTTCGGGCTTGCACGAGCCTTGGGGAGCACCGCCGCCCGCTTCACTCGCGCGGTCGCATTGGCGGCCTTCGCCTCCCTGAATTGCTCCTTGGTGTCGACCACCCCGTCCGCTTCCTCCGCAGCATAGTCCTCCTTCACCGCCGCGTCGCGGGCAGCCTCCTCGGATGGCGGCCGCCACCTCGGCGGCTCACCGACACAGCCACCCCCTCGCGCACCGTTGCACCAGCTCCGCCGCCGCGCACCGCCGCACTTGGGTCCGCCTGCCAGCGTCCGCCGCCGCCCATGCCTCCGCCGAACGGGTGGCAAGCGCACGGGCGACATCCCAGTGCTCGTGCCTCCGACGGCGCCCCACCTTGCCCTGCACAGCCTGCCACCCCTCGGTCGCCACATCCCGCCTGGGGCCGCTGGGTGCGGCGCCCTGCCTCCCCTCTTTGGCCCTCCGCGGACTCGTAGACCTCCTTGAAAGTGTCCTCAGACTCCTGTTTCTCGTCGCCCTCGCCGTCGCCGACCCCCTGCTGGTCTTCCGACTGATTGCATGCTGCGCCCTCGCCCTCCGCGTGCCCGCCACGGATCATGACGAGGATTCGCTGGCCCATCTCGCAACCGAAGGCGCCATGGTCGGTCCGCTCAGCAACGGCTGGCTGGCTCTCCCAACGATGGATTACAATCCCCACGATCGGGGCCTCCAGCGGCGCTGTATCCGCCGCCTTCGGCCAGCACGCACAGCCGAAGCCTAGGCACCATGCCCCGCCTCCTGGGCGCATAGGTTGCCCTCCTGCTCCGCACCGTTGCTAGCTCCTCTTCACGGTGTGCACCGCGACCGCCTCGCCCTCCCGCAGCCGTCTACCATCGCGCCGCCCGCGCCCGCGGCGCTCGTCCCTGCCCGAGCGGCCCAAGCGGGCCTCTCGGGCAGAACCTTGAGCCAAAATGGCTACGGACGACGACGAAGACGACGACGACGACGACATTGACGTAGACGTGGACGACGACGACGACGACGACGACGACGACGACGCCGCCGCCGCCGCCGCCGCCGCCGACGACGACGACGACGACGACGACGACGACGACAAGGACGACGACGACGACGACGACAAGGACGACGACAAGGACGACGACGACGACGACGACGACGACGACGACGACGACGACGACGACGACGACGACGACGACGTAGACGTAGACGTGGACGAGGAAGACGGCGACGTCGACCTCTACCGCTGCCGCGGCGCCCGCACGGGGCGGGGTGGGGGAAGGCGCCGGTCCTTCTCCAGGTGCCACTTTGGGTCCTCCAGGAGCTCGTCGAATGCCTCTGCGTGGGGGGGGGGGGGGGGGGCGACCCCACCAGTCGTCGTCGTCGTCGCCGCCGCCGCCGCCGCTGGCGCCGTCGTCGTCGTCGTCGAGGGGGAAGGCATGGGGAAGGACGGGACGGGAAGGGAGAGGAAGAGCGAGGAGGAAGCAAGGAGGAGGGATGAACTAAGATGGAGGAGCAAGGATGGACGAGGACTGCAGCCAGGAGAGGGGATGAGGAGGAGGAGGCTTCGAGGAAGCAGAGGGGAGGTGCGAAAGGGGGGCAGAAATATTCCTCCGCGTAAGTTTCCTCATAATCCTTCCCATAACTGCAGTAATCGTCATCAGCGTCATCATCATAATATTCGATCATAATCACCACTGCCGACATCATCAAAGCATCATGTGATCCTCACTGGTCATCATGCGCATCACCATCATTATAACAATGATAACCATAAAGTGAAGTAATGATCATAACACTACGGATAAACAATAACAATAATATGAATAATGGTGGCACTAATGAGAATAAAAATAAGAGTAACAGTCATAATAACAATTGAAATAAGAAACATCGACATCAGCATCATCATCATGAGCATCATCCTCATCATCATCATCAGCATCATCGTCATCATCATCACCATCGTCATCAGCATCATCATCATCAGCACCATCACCATCATCATCAGCATCATCAGCAGCAGCATAAGCATAAGCACCAGCATCACAATCATCATCAGCATCAGCATCGCCACCACCACCACCAGCATCATCACCAGCAGTATCGTCACCACCATCACAATAAACAGCAGTATCAGTATCATCATCAGCATCAGCATCATCATCAGTATCGTCAGCATCATCATCGCGCTCATCATAATCATCGTCATCATCATCATCATCATCATCATCAGACTCAGCATCATCATCATCGTCATAATCATGTTCGTCATCATCACCACCACAACCATCGTCATCCCCACCACAACCATCATCACCCAACATCATAATCAGAATCATCAGCATCACCATCGCCATCGTCATGATCAGCATCGCCGTCATCATCATCAGCTTCATCATCATCGTCATCACCATCATCGTCATCGAAACTATAATGAGCATCGCCATTATCATCACTATCGTCATCACCAGCACCAGCATCATAATCATCATCAGCAGCAGCAGCGGTAGCAGCAGCAGCAGCTGCTGGGCGTCGGGCTTGTCGCGGGACTGGCCGTCGGGCCATTCAGGCAAGTTTCGCATCACAGCCTACACCTCAGGAGCAGCGGCGCGCTGCCCCCCTCTGTGAGGCAGCGCCGGCACGCGGGCTCAAGGTATTCATCTGTGACGGCGTTGTTGACCTCGGATACGCATTCGTCGCTGTTGTAGTTCCCGCTTGTGATGCTGGCGTGGACCCCCAAGATCGGCACGGAAAACATGGGTACGATGCCCAACGCCAAATGTTGTCCAACACCGACAGCGGCCGCTGTTGGGCAGCCGGCCGTCCGTCTCAAATGGACGACCTCCGCATGGACACCCCCAACGAACCCTGCTCAAAATGAATAGGAACAGCTGCCGGCCTTCGTACCAATTTTTTCCGTACTCCACATTTCGAAATAAAAGAGAGGGGGTCTCATTTCGGGGGGGGGTCTCTTCCAGGCTATCTTGGAGGGCCTGGGGGGGTCTGGGGACGATGTTTTGAAGGGTTCTCCCAGGGGGGGGGGGGCTAAAACTTCTCGTCTGGGAGGGTTGAGACCCCCTCCCTTTTATTACGAAATCTGGAGTACCCATTTCGGTCGTACCGAGCTGGGGGTCGACGCACGGGCCAGG
>CAUYUJ010007314.1:37500-47623 GCA_963575745.1 Prorocentrum cordatum
GTCCAGTGGGGGGCCACATGCGATCCCTACCCCTACCCCCCCCCCTTCAGAAATCGTGGGGGGTAGGGGTAGGGTTCGCATGTGCAGAATCGCGCCCTGGACTCCAGACCGCGGGAGCATGGGCATGGATATATTTGCCGCTCGGGGGAGTGCTCGGGCCCTTGACGCAAAGTTCCAAAAACAGAACTACTTCATGTCTACGATGTGTGAGTGGCTTTCTGAAAAGAAAAAACAGGTTCTGCAATAGTAGACCCTACTAGTGTCGATCAATGTCCCTCTTAGCGCCTATTATCCCCTATCGGTGCCTAGTAGTGTCTATCACCGACTACTAGCGACCATCAACAACCAGTAATGAACGATAATATCTGGGGAAGACAACAACTCATGCTCAAAATGACTCTCACGCATAACACACCTAAACTGCTCGACAGATAGCAATATCGAAAGTATTGTCGAAGTTTGGGGTGGGGGCGGGGGGGCCAACCGAAAGATAGGTTTCGGTGTCGGTCGCTTCGTGCTGCGCGCGCAGGCAGGGTGCGTGAGGGCGACGATGAATCGGCCGAGGTCGGGGCCAACTCTGGCAGAATGTTTCGCTCTCCCGTGACTCGCGGTGGGGCGCGGGGCTGTCCCGCGGGCCGCCCCGCCGTTGTCCTTCGATTGCCCCGCGGGCTGTCGCGAAGCTGTCCCGCGGTTGCCCCTGTGGTTGTCCCTTGCTTGTCCCCTGGTTGCTCCGTGGACCCTCCCGCGGGATGTCCGATGGGTTGCCCCCTGCGTGGTCAGTGGCTGTCCCGTGGGTTATCCTGCGGGTTGTCACGCGGATGGTCCCGTGGGTCGTCCCGGGGATACGCCGCGGAGGCCCCGCGGTTGCCCTGCGGTTGCCCCGTGGGTTGTCCAGCGGGTCGGCTCGTCTCGCGGGCTGCCCCGCGGCTGTCCCGCAGAGTGTCCCGCAGCTTCTCGGGCGATCGCCCCGTGGGTCCGTCCCACAGGCTGCCTCGCGATTGTCCCACGGTTGCCCCGTGGGCTGCCCCGCGGCTTGCCTCTTGGATAACCCCGTGGATGTCCCGGGGGCTGCCCCGCAGGCTTGCCCCGCGGACGTCCCCCGCGGCTGCCGCGCGGCCGATCCCACGGGCTGCTCCACGCCTGCCCCGCGAGCCTCCCAGGGGAGCTCCCGCGCGCTGCCCCCGGGGCTGCCCCGCGGGTCCTCTCGGGTGCTGCCGCTGCCCAGCGGGTGTTCCGGCGCGCTGCCGCGCGGTACAACTTGAACATACATGCGTGTAGCTGTGCTCCTACCTTTATACATCGAAATCTGGGCGGGTTTGACTGAGGGCCCGGCGCGGGCGGCTGTCTCCGGAGCGCCCTGGAGGACCCAAGACGGCCACATAGTGCCCCAAGAGTCCACACTGTCCAAGGGAGCCCTGAATCGCCGAGCGATCGGTCCAAGACGCTCCAGATGGCTTCCTGACGGCCCACAAGGCCTCCAAGATACCCCAGGACGCCTCATGCGGC
Source organism: Prorocentrum cordatum (assembly GCA_963575745.1). Classification (NCBI taxonomy): domain Eukaryota; class Dinophyceae; order Prorocentrales; family Prorocentraceae; genus Prorocentrum; species Prorocentrum cordatum. The sequence continues at coordinate 39,007 of CAUYUJ010007314.1, forward strand.
TTTTCGGCCCTCACGGCGTCCAATACTGCCCAGGAGGTCCCCAAGATCATCCCAAGACCAGACGGGGATTTTGGGCGACAGGTAAAAAATATTCAAAAAATGCTCAGGCTCGAAGCATAATCAAAAAGTTGTTCCCAGGCTATTCCTAGGTTATGTTTGGATATTCCTCCTGTGGAGGGACAGGCCCGACTTGTAAAGGCTGTGGCCATCTTTCGCCAAAACGGCATGGCCCAGGGGCCTCTCCCCTGCAGCTGCGACTGCGACTGCGACTGCGACCCGCACTGCGCACCCTGCAGGTGCCGCGGGTTGGGGCCGAAGCACCCACTACAGATGTAAAGTGCCTGACAGAAATCTTGCTCCAGATCGCTCCACGCATCTCGCGTGGCAAACCTCAGGAGTAGATTCATGTTCCTCCCATCGTACTTAAGGACCACATCCCTGAAATAATTTCGAGCACCGGGAAGAGGAGGAGGAGGAGGAGGAATTCTCCGCCCCTCGGAGGCTTCAACCCCTCTTCGCGCTACGGGAGCTACCCCCCCCCTCCTCCCCCCCTTTTCCAAGGTCAGGTCGGGCACGTCCCCCTACAGGTGGACGAAAAATTCAAAATACTAAAAAATACTCCGAAATGGTCAAAAATATGTTTAAAGAAATTGTCCCCGGACTATTGTTGGACGATTCTTGAATATTCCTCCTGTAGAGGGACGCGCTCGACTTCATTCAAAGAGGGGGAGGTCTGCGGAGTCCTGCGGCGGTGGTCACAGGGCGCGCGCTTCCCCTCCAGGATGCCCCCCCACTGCGCGGCCCCCCACCCCCCCCACCCCCCCCCCGCGTGGCAGAAGCGCGGGCGTGCGGGCGAGCGCAGGCGTTGTGTAAGAGGGCCGCGGGCGGCGAAAGGGAGGTCTACTACGCGGGCAAGCTTGCGCGCGAGGCCGGACGTGAGGGCGTGCGAAAGGGGGCGAGAGTAGGAGACAATAAAAGGGTTCCCCATATTTTCCCATATCTTGTGGGTTTCTGTCTTCCCCCCACTTCCCATATGTTCCCATATGTTCTGGGGAATCGACGATGAATTGTGTCTGTGTGTTTTTTCTCCTCCTGATGGAGGTTCGCCGCAGAGCGTGAGCAGGCGCGCCGGCGCTGCGTGGCGCGCGCTCGGCGGCCGCCCTGGCCAACGCCGGGGGGCAGCCGTCAGCATGTTTGCCCCTGCCCCCCCCCCGACGGGCCCCACCGGCTCCACCGCCACGCGAGGGGGAGAGAGTGGGCTGTGAGTATCGTTGAACCGATCCCCATCCCCAGCGGCGTGGCCTGGGCCCCACTGGCCGATGTACCCCCCTAGAGGGGGGACATAGGTCGTGCCCTTCGGGTCTCAAGGGGTGTATCCCCAGTGGGGGGGGGGAATTTCGTGGGGGTCTCGAAGGGGATGGGGATGGGGATGGGGATCGGTTGAACGATACTGAGGTTAGGAGGGTGGAGGGTGGGGGGAGCAGGTGGAACCGAACATTATACTCCTATGCTGTTTTTCCGGTCCCGCAGTGAGATTCGCACAAGGAAACGGATTATGGTGTATACGGCATCCTGGTGTATACATGTTTTGCTGTTTCCACGGGAATACGGGAAAACAAGTATACACCAAACCACCCCGACGCCGTCCCCGACCCTCAAACTTCCTGGGATTGAACAACAGCCCGCCACTGGTGACTACCTACCAGACCACCCCAACCCAACCCGAAGACCCGAATTTCGGGTTGGGGGGGGTACGGGTTCCATATGTGTTTTCTCGATGTTCCACGACCCCCCCCCCACTGGAAATCGAGGATAAATTGGGGCCTTCGGGTTGGGTTGGGGTGGTTTGGTGGGTGGTGAACTGGTAATGTCTATGCTCCAGTTTCCGAGCATGGGCTGCAAGGATCTGAGTCAGAAGGGAGTGAAGGTTGGGCAAGGCCCTCGCGAGACCAGTGGGAAGGAGGCTCCTCGCGCTGCAGCCCTCGAGGCCCCACAGCTCGCAGCCGGTGATCGAGGCCCCCACCGAGGAGGCGCACGGGAGAGCTCTGTCCACTGGTCTGGTGCAGCCTGCGCTCTCGCTGACGACCTGCCAGACCACCCCAACCCAACCCGAAGACCCGAATTTCGGGTTGGGGAGGGTAAGGGTTCCACGTGTTTTTGTTCATGTTTCCCGACCCCCCCACTGGAAATCGAGGGTCAATTTGAGCCTTCGGGTTGGGTTGGAGTGGTTTGGTGGGTGGTGACTCGCGGCACGTCGGTAGGGTAGCATGCGTGGGTGAGAAGGCCACGGCGGGTTGGGGAACCCCTTTATTACCGTGGACCCATTACATAGCATAGCCTGCCGTAGTTGTGCTCGCCGTAAGTGCTGTGCTGTGTGATGGCCACGAGGGTGCTCGCAGAGGAGGGAGGATGCCGTCGCCAGGGAGTAGCGAAGTGGGAGTCGCAGAGAATAGGCAGTCGTTGCGAACCAACTGTTGATCCTGGCGGGTGCCCAGTGAGTCCGACTGTTTGGTCGAAGAAATGAATGTGGAAAGGAGCAGCTGGCCGCTGGTGGCGTCTGCTGTCAGTCTCGTCGAGCAAAACTGGTCAGAGTGTAGGAGGTGGGCGACGCACTCATGAGCCGCCGTTCGGCCAGTCCCATTTCAAGGCATGTGCCTCTTCGGTTGTGGGTGATCAGGGGGGACCATCCTGATTCACCAGGCTGGTCGATTGGTCGAGCTGGCATGCGTGTGGGAATGATGGCCACGGCTCCCGGGATATCTCTGCTCCGCTCGGGCTGGCTACGTCCATGGTGTTGGCGTCGTCTGTGGCCTGGATCGTAGCCTCTTCCCCGAGGTAGGTCACGTCTGCGGCTGTCAGCGGTGGGTGGCTTGTGTCGTCGATGTCGTTGACTGTTGTCGGGGTGCTGCCATCAGCGATCATCCTGCGGCATGGTGCCGGCACCCGCTGCGGGGCGCTGGTAGCGGTTGCCAGCCATGTGTGCTTGTCCTCGATCGAGCGATGCGGCGGGAAGTGGACAAGGTCCGCGGCGGGGCAGCCGAACCTGCCGATGGTGTAGGCGATGTGCGGTACCCCCCGCTCTTGCGGGGCTGACGCTGAGGGCGATGAGCCCGAGTGCGTGGGCTCAGGTGGGGGTGTCGCTCTGTGTCGTTGTGGTCAGAGAGGCTTGGCGGGGCTGCTCGGGGCCAGGGGTTCAGAAGGGATTCTGGCGGGTAAAAGGAGGAGGAGGAAGGGGAGGCGTCATAGGGGGAGGGAACGAGGAGGGAGGGAGAGAGAGAGAGGAAGAGGGGAGTGGGGGAAAGGGGACGAGGAGCCGGAGGAGGACAGGCATGGAGCGGGGGGAAGGCACCAGGGGGGAGCCAGCAAGGGGGGGGGGAGGGAAGAGGAAAAGGGAGAGAGGCAGAAGCCGCCGCGCCCGGGTGCCCGCCGCCGGCCGCGCCCCGCGCAAAAGGGGGGTTTGGACGCCCGAAATGGGTACGGAAAGAATGGGTACCATGCCCAACAGCAAATGTTGTCCCAAACCCACAGCGGCCGCTGTTGGGCAGGCGGCCTTCTGCCTCGAATGGAGGCCGCGGCGGCGCGGACAGCGAGTCCTGGTCAAGATGAACAGGAGCTGCTGTTGAGCATCGTACCCATTCTTTCCGTACCCATGTCGGTCGTCCCGAGGGGGGGGGGGGGCCCGCCGCTCCCGCCCCGCGTGCCCCGGGCAGCGGCTCCTCTTCCAGCCGGTCCTGCGTCAGCCTGCGGGGCTGCATCTCCACCATGCGCACGAGGCGGTGGCGGGCCTGCGGGAGGAGCAGGAGGGGCACACCGCGGTGCGCCTCTGCCGGGTGCGCCCGTCCGAGCCGAGTGAGACCGGGCACGTCGCGCAGCAGATCGTAGCCCGCGCGGTGTGGCCAGAGAGCGCCCGCCGCGGGGCTCATGTTTCGAGATTTCTCGACGCGCGCGTCGACCCTGGGGGGGGCGACGCGCACTTAGCATCAGTATGTCGGCGTGACGCCGACTGCAGGAGGGGGAACTTGGGCAGGTCTCTGAACGTCTTCCTGGAGGGCCCCCACGTCGACAGGGGCGCGTCCTTTCATCTCGGGTGTGGCCTGTGAGGGGCCTCTCCCTGCTCGGAAGGGTTTTTCTGGGGAAGAGGTGGAGGAGGGTAACTTTCCCCTTCCCTCGTCAAGGCTGCCCACGGCGACGGCACAACCGAACAGCTGGCTAGACTGACAGCGAGGCCGAAAACGACCGGAACGAGTCGACCTGAAGCAGCCGAGACAAAAGCAACGATGCGCAACGATGCGGCAAAGATGCAAAAGACCGAACCGAACCGACGGAACGCCATCGACTGCGACGCAGCCGAAACGACCGAAACGCAGACACCCTTGCTCGCAAAAGCTGGTACAAAAAAAACTCATGGACGAACTAGTAACTAGCCATGGCTGGTCAGTCTCAGCCCGACGACTGCACGAGCGTGATGGAGAGGTCGAAGACGAAACTGACAGCCAGAGGCGGAGCTTCAGGCATCCTGCTGCGATCCCTCCACAGAGGGTGCTCCTGGACAGCCACGGGCGGTGCGCGGGAAAATCCCCAGGGACGAACCTGCCGAGCAGCAGGGCCAGACGCCACTGCCGCCCACGAGCCCACGCGCAGCCTGGCCTCTGCGCGATCCCTCCATGAGGATGCCCATGGATTAAGCTGCTCCCATCGTACTCGAGACCACACCCCAGAAGCAATCTCGAGCAGCCCGAAGAGTACCGAAACGGTGTCTCACGAGCATCGTCTCCCGTGGCCCGACACGTCAAGACCCTCGGGTTTCGGTACCTCCTTGGTGCTCGAAATTCTGCGAGGCGATCAAGGCTCGAGCAGGCTGGAACATCGTGAACCCCTGGACGGCCTCTGGCGGGGCGCGGAGCAGGCCCCCGGGGACGAACCTGGCGAGCAGCAGGGGCCAGACGCCGCTGCCGCCACGGCGAGCCCACGCGCGGCCTGCCCCCCGCGCGCACGAGGCCCCCGCGAGCGGCGGGAGCGAAGGGCACGCAGGCCGCGTGCCTCGGACGCCTGCAGGCGGCAGACGCCCGCTGGCGCCGGGACCTCCTCCTTCGAACTGAGCTGCCCCCTGATTGGTTCCTCCCCATCGGGCCTGCACCAGCAAGATGTCGAACGCCCGTAGATCTGCGAAGGTCCGGCGCGCCTGCCCTGATTGCACAAGGACGGTCCGTCGCCAAACAAACTGCTTGCGTATGGGACGAAACACTTTGGACTCCTGGGGCCCTCTCGGGGCGCATCTTGGAGCTTTCTTGGCATGGTTTCGGGGCCTCTTGAACCGTCATCTTCGGACGTCGTCGGCCCTGTCAGGTCACTCTGGTCGTTTTTTCTGCAGCATCCCGAAGTGTTTGAGCGGCGGGGGGGAGGCCAGGGAGGCTCCAGAAGGGGTCAAAAATGTCGTCGGCCAATAGGGTGGGAATCCAGGAGGGTGTCCGGGCCCAGTTTTAATGCTCTTCCTCTATCTCCTCCTCCTCCTCCTCCTCCTCCTCCTCCTCCTCCTCCTCCTCCTCCTCATCATCATCATCATCATCATCATCATCATCATCATCATCATCATCATCATCCTCATCCTCCTCTTCTTCTTATTCGTATCATCAGTTTTCCTCTACACATCTTCTTGTTCGTCTCATTCGTATTACTAGCATTATTTGAATTTATATTATTAGTATTACTATCAGTGTTAAGTTTAGTACTAGCATTCCTTGTATTACTACTATTCCTCTGAATTTCTTTGTATAATTATGAGTTCGACTATTATCACCGTGAGTGATCGTATGGTTCTTTTTCTTCTCCTAATTACTATTTTTATAAGTCGCATTCGCATGTTCATTATGATTCGTCTTCTTCTTACTCTTAATATTAGTAGAACTGCTGACATTCGTATTCCTATTATCATGAGTATTCCTATTGTTATTCGTCTTATCGGCATTCGTCTCGTCTTCTTTGTATTATTCCTCCTCCTCATCCTCCTACTCGTCGTCCTAATGTTCGCCCCTTCTCCTCCTCATCATCACCATCATAATAATAAACAGCATCGTCATTATCATCGTCATCATCATCATCAGCAGCAGCATCATCGCCATCATCACCAGCAATACCATCGGCATCACCAGCAATACTATCAACATCACAATCATCCGCCTCATCATAATCATCATCAGCAGAAGCAGCATCGGCATCATCATCATCAACATCATCATCAGACCCCCTCATTCACCTCCTTTTCCTCCTCTTGACCCTTTTCATCCTCCTCCTCCTCTTCGCCCCCTCTCCTCCTCCCCCTCCTCCTTGTCCTCTTCCTCCTCCCTTCCTTCCTTCTGCGCATGATTTGCGGGAACCTCTGGGGACCTCTTCGGAGGCCTCGCAGAGGAGAGCGGCGGTTGCAAGCAGAACCCTCGACACCGAGTCCACTCGGAGCAGGGCCGCGGGCCCGACCCGGGTTCCGGTGTGAGCGGGTCCCGGGCAACGCCACGCTGAATTGGAAGGTCAAGTGGGGTGGCGCGGACCCTCCTCCTCATCTTCGGTTTCCTCGTCGGGCTGGCGGCGACGAACATGTTCCCGGAAGGCTCTCTGAGAACATGATGGCGTGGGCCGCGCTGGGGTCCTCGTGGAAGTTTTTGGGTACCCCATATGAGGCTGCAATACCCAGAGGACAACCACATAGAACATTCAAAATGTTGAGATGAGATGGTGGTGAAGCTTGGAAGTGAGCTGGGAGAGGTGTAAGGTAACAACCTGAAAATGTGGATGAGGGGAAGACCACGGCAAGAAATATGAGAAGAAGCGCGCAATGGGTGTGCGAACGTGACTGGAATGGCCTTCGACCCCCCTCGCCACCGTGCCTGGGTAGCGAGTCAAAAGCAATGAGAATGTTAGGAGGGATGTCGAAGGAGGCCTCGCGGGGGCCTCTTGGGGGCCAGTCTTTGGCCTCTTGGGGTCCTTTTGGAGCCTCGTGGCCCATGGGGACCTTTTTCGGGGGTTCTGTGAGCCTCTTGGGGCGAAAAACTTGAAAATTTCGGTTCGCGCTCCCCCTCTGGAAGCCCATCTTGGGGCCGCCTCTGGGGTTTCTGGAACCGCGTTGGGCGCGCCATGGGGCCGTCATGGAGCCCTGTCAGGCAGTCCCAGGGCCCTCCTGGAAGCCTCTTGCCCCGTCCTGGGGTGGTGTTGGAAGCCTCTGGGGCCGTCGCGGATGATCGGAAGCTCGAAAAGTGGAAGGTCCCGACAGCATAGAAAAAAAGTAGGGGCATCAAAGATTTGTACCTCTCGAAGCACTCGTCTGGACCTCCTGGGACCGTCCTGGCACCTTCTTGGGGCCTCTTGGGAGCCTTTGGCGCGAAGAACTCGACATGTTTGTTAGTTTCCCCTTACTTGAGCACATGTCGAAGCCGTCTTTAGGGCCTCTTGGCCGTCTTGGGCGCCCCCGGGGGCGTCATGGAGTCCCGCTAGGCCGTCCCAGGGTCCTCCTGGAGGCCTCTTGCCCCGTCCTGAGGCGATGATGGATGTCTCTTGGGCCGTCGTGGATTGTCAGAAACTTAAAATGTAGAGGGCCCCCAAAACATGTTAAAAGCATTGGGGTATCGAAGATGTTAGCCTCTCGGGGCACTCGGCAGGATCCTCGGGCGCTCACTGGGGCCGTGCTGGCGCCTTCTTGGGGCCTCCAAAGACTCGAGACTTCGGTTCATGCTCCCCCTCTGGAAACCCATCTTGGGGCCGTCTTTGGGGCCTCTTGGGCCGTCTTGGGCGCCCCTGAGGGCGTCACGGAGCCCTTCTAAGCCGTCCAAGGGCCCCCTCTGGGGGCCTTTTGGCCCGTCCTGAAGCGGCGTTGGAAGCCTCGGCCGTCGTAGATTGACGGAAGCTATAAGGACCCCGAAAACATTGAAAAACCATGAAGGAATCAAAAATTCGCGCCTCTCGGGGCACTCGTCTAGGGCCTCGGGCGCCCACTGAAGCCTGCCCAGGGCCGTCCTGGCGCAGCCTGGAAGCCTTCGGAGGCCGCCCAAAAGCCATGCGCGGCGGTCTCGGTCGGGCTGCGCTGGACCGGCCCATGAAACTTGAACAACAGTTTTGGAGCCATCGGGGCGCCCACCGGGCCACTTTGGGAACCAAAAGGGCGCCCCTGGGGTTCCCCCCCCACATGCCAACCCGTGGCCATAGTTCTGGGCCCGCCCCTGGCCTGCTCAGAGGCACGCACAAACACACACACACACACACACACACACAAGCGTATGTGTATGTATATGTGTGCGTATGTGTGTAAGTACGCTTATATGTGTGAGCATATATACGTATATATCAAAGCGGAGATGTTTATGTATGCATATATATATAAATATGTGAAATCACATATATATATATATATATATATATATATATATATATATGTGTGTGTGAACTTATGTATGTATGTATGCATGTATGAAAGAGCGCGGTCTGTGGTCACTTGGACGGGGGGGGGGAACTGGACCCCCCCTCCCCTTCCCCCCTGGCGGCGGCGGCGGCTGGCGGCAGCGGCGGCTGGCGGCGGCGGCGGGGACGACGATTTCCTTTTCTGGGCCGGCGCCGGCGCCTGCGGCGGCGGGCG
>CAUYUJ010007315.1:0-5000 GCA_963575745.1 Prorocentrum cordatum
AAGAAGAAGAAGAAGAAGAAGAAGAAGAAGAAGAAGAAGAAGAAGAAGAGGAGGAGGAGGAGGAGGAGGAGGAGGAGGAGGAGGAGGTAGGAATGCTCTACAGTCAAAGCTGATAGTAAGGATGTGCGATAAGGATGCCAGGGCCTCGTATTGCCGTGCCGGCACTTTTCGAGCGGAGCGCGGCCAGCGAAAGTTGCCAAGGATGGGCCGAAGGGGAAGGATGCAAGGGGTACCTTTGGGAAGTCGCTCATCCTTACTACCAGTTTCAACTGCAGGCCTTCCAGATGCTCGCAGGAGGGAGGATCTGGGCCTCCCAGATGCCAGAGGAGGAAAAGGTACCGATGCCGCTGGATTCCTCCTGTTGGGCCTCCCGGGAGGCCCTCGTCGCCGCCGCCGCCGGATTCGAATCGAAATTTTGGTGAGAACGCACCCCGGGAGAGGTCTGGGGAGTATTGGTATCGGTACCTGCCGGTTTCCTCAAGACGGGGTCAGAGTAGATGGGGTCGGGGAATCGCGCCGCATCCCCGATGCATTGGCGTTGCTGTTGGATGTGTAGCTGGATTTTCTCCACGCCGACGTTGCCGATGCATCCCCGACGTCGCCGATGCATCGGTGATGCATCGACGATGCGGCGCGATCCTCCGGCCTCATCTACTCGGACCCCCTTTGGGGAGGCCTCTAGATGTTGCGCGAGGCGCTCCAGAAAGGGCTTCGCCGACAGGGAATCGGGAGAACTTCATCGCTCCCCGAGGAGGAGGAGGAGGAGGAGGAGGAGGAGGAGGAGGAGGAGGAGGAGGAGGAGGAAGAAGAAGAAGAAGAGGGAGATCGGCGGAGGCAGCACGAGGGCGGCTCTGCCCCCGCAGGCGTGGGCGGGGTGGCCGCGGCAGGAGGCCGCCCCCACGAGGTGGCAGCCCTTTTCTGGGGGGGCTGCAGGGCCCCCGGAGCTGGCCACGCTGCACCCTGTCAGTCAGGAGGGAAAGAAACACACAGACACAAGGAATCGGCGATTCCCCAGAAAGTATGGGAGAATATGGGAAGTGGGGGGGGAGACAAAAACCCAGAAAATATGGGATGATATGGGGACTCTTTAAAATTGTGTGTACTTATTTAATCGCTTCGCTCATTCCGCCGGCCCATATTGTCGCACCGTTGTGGGCTAGCCGAGTTTTGGGGCCTCTTGGGCGCCTCTTGGGGCGTCTTGGGGGCCTCTTGGGGGCCTCTTGGGGCCTTTTTGGGGCCTCCTGGGCGCCTTCTGGGGCGGAGGGCTCGATTTTTCAGTTCTCGGTTCCCCTCTTGAGCCCCTCTTGGGCCCGTCTTGGGGCCTCTTGGTCCGTATTGGGCGGCACTTGGGCCGTCTTGGGGGCCCTCCTGGGCCGTTCCGGGGCCGTCTTGGGAGCCTCGTGGGCCGTCTTGGAGCGGTCTTGGGGGCCTCTTGGGCCGTCTTGGAGCGTCCGGAAGCAGAAAAAGCCAGAACGCAAAAAACATAGAACAAAAACAATGAAAATCAACGATTTTGGCCTCTTGGGGCCCTCTTCGGAGGCCTCTTGGAAGGCCCTTGGGGCGTCTTGGAGGCCTCTTGGGCTGTCTTGGGGCCCTGTTGGGCGTCTTCGGGCGATCGTTGGCCGTCTCGGGGCCCTCTTGGACCGTCTTGGAGGCTTCTTGGGGGCCTCTTGGCCCGTCCTGGGGCCCTGTAACAGGGCTCCGGCATCTCTGGCCCGACCTTGCGGGGACCTTGCCGGGGACCTTGCCGGGGACCTTGCCGGGGACCTTGCCGGGGACCGGCCGGGACCTGGTCGGGGTACTTTTCGTCTGGGGACCCCCAGGGGCCGCCCCGCGCGCGCGAACTAGAAATACTGTTAACCAGGTACCGGAGATCTTAGCACGCCCTGGCCCGTTGGGCCGGCGAATTTGTGTGCCCCAGGGCCCCTTCAGTCAGGCCCCCCCGAGACCAGGGTTCAGGCCGACTCCGCGCGAGCGTGCGCAGGCTATCGGCCACGCGGCGGGGACAGATACCAGTTTTTTGGGGCCGAGCTTATTGGCACAAATTTTTGGTCGGCTCTGCAGCCGAGGGCGGATGCACAGCAGGTTGTGCTTGGTGGAGTCCTCTTCCCATCAGTCGGGAAGCCGGCCGTTCTCATCGCTCTCGGGGGGGGGAAACCCGAGACCAGGACACATCAGGAGGAAAAGAAGCACGCAGACACAATTAATCCTCGATTCCTCAGAAAATATGGGACAATATGGGAAGTGCGGGGGAACACAGAAACCCGGAAGATATGGGAAAGTATGGGGAATCTTTTGGTCGGCTCTGCAGCCGAGGGCGGATGCATAGCAGGTTGTGCTTGGTGGAGTCCTCTTCCCATCAGTTGGGAAGCCGGCAGTTCTCATCGCTCTCGGGGGGGAAAATCTTCTTGCTCTCCGTATTCTTACTACTATGCGTATTGGTGTGATTTGCTTTTCTTCTCTGGCCATGGCCTTCCTTGAAGTCCTCCTCGTAGCCGTACTCTTCCCACACATGGCAGTACTTCCACTCACCGCAGTGTTCCTCGCTCTCGGGGGGGGGGGGGCAACCCGAGACCAGGACACGGGCCAACCAGGAGAGTGGCAGGTCGGGGAAGCGGCGCCCTCTCTCCTGCAGAAGTCGGGCCCGGTCGTCCGAGGCAGGCGCGTTCTCTCGTCCCCTGCTGCGCGGCAGGGGTCGGGTACTGTCGGGGCGTCCGTCCAGGCTTGCGGTCGAGCATGTGGTCGAGAGACCTCCCCCAGCCGAAAATCCGGACCAGCGTTTCTGAACCGGCTTGCCGGAAAGCCAGCCCAGTCTCTTGAGCACGTTCGCCCCACCCAGCGGCAACGGCAGAACTGGGCCCCGATTCGTTGGATGGTACCTCTGGGAAGCTGGCCCAGAGTTCTGGAATCATGGTTCCCTTGCTCCTGCTTCTGGCCGTACTCTGGGAATGCTGCGCTGCAGTTCCTTCCGTGCCGCCGTCGGAAAGAAGTTTGTTTCGAGGGATGTTGGGTGTCCGCGGGAGCTCGCTGCGCGCGGGAGGAGGGCGAGGACGGGCGGCTGAGGAGGAGGAGGAGGACGAGGAGGAGGAGGAGGAGGAGGAGGAGGAGGAGGAGGGAGGAGGAGGGAGGAAGGAGGAGGAGGAGGAAGCGGAGGAGGAAGGGGAGGAGGAGGAGGAGGAGGAGGATGGAGGAAGGAGGAGGAAGAGGGAGGAAGTAGCGAGGAGGAGGAGGAGGAGGAGGAGGAGGAGGAGGCAGGAGGAGGAGGAGGGAGGAGGAGGAGGAGGCAAGGAGGAGGAGGAGGAGGAGGAGGAGGTTGACGAGCAAACTGGGCTCACGGCGCCCCCGTACCCCCTCCGTCGCCCGCCGCTTTGCTTCGTTACTCTCCGTCCGTCTTGGCAGCGCCCCTTTTGTCGCTCGAGCGCTGCTTTTGAGCCAAGCGGCCACAGGCAAAAACAGAACCCGGGTCTGCGGGCCCTCCTCCGCCTTCTCCGCCTCCTCCTCCTCCTCCTCCTCCTCCTCCTCCTCCTCCTCCTCCCCTGATCCTCCTACTCCTCCTCCTTCTCTTCCCTTCCTCCTCCTCCTCCTCCTCCTCCTCCTCCTCCTCCTCCTCCTCCTCCGCACCCGGGGTTGGACCGGACGGGGCTGGGACGAGGATGACAATCAGTTCCAGAGCGTTCCGTAACGCTCTCAGGGCGCTCCGGCACGCTCCGAGAAGGCCGCGGCGCCCGAGACATCCGCCAGAGCCGCCGCATCTCAGAGATTCTCGCTATCATTCCTCGCCCGAGTTCATCCTCGTCGTGGCTTCACCTCGTAGCTGGGGGGGCTCCTCTGCCTGCTAGCAGGAGGGCCGCTCCAGCTCTGTGAGCTGCCGCCCCAGAACTCTCGAACTTTCGTCGCTGCGGGCGCTCAAGGACAATGTACCACACCCTCCCACCCACACCTCTGCCTCACCCTCTCCCCTCATCACTCCTTCATCATCCTTCCTCCATAATCCGACTCCTCCATCTCCCCTCCTCCCCCCCCCTCCCCTCACCCGCCTCCTCCTCCTCCTCCTCCTAATCATCCTACCTCCTCCCTACGACACCTCTATACTTCTCATCCCCATCCATACCCACTCCCTCTCCTCCCTCGCTCCTCATCCTCCTTCCTCCTACTCCTCCTCTTCTCCTCCTCCTCATAATCCCTCCATCCTCCTCCTCCTCCTCTCCTCCTCACTCATCCTCCTCCTCCTCATCCTTCATCCTCCTCATGCCTCCTCCCTCCCTCCCCTCCCCTCCCTCCCTCCCTCCCTCCCTCCCTCCCTCCCTCCCTCCCTCCCGCCCTTCCCTCCCTCCCTCCTCCTCCCCCTCCTCCTCTTCCTCCTCTTTTTCCTCCTTCTCCTTCTTTTCCTTGGCCTCCGCCCATGAGCTCGCTTTACACAGAGCGCTGCTGTGGACAGGAGGTTGCGAGCGACAGCGCGCGTGCAGGAAGACGGAGAGCGAGTGTGGGAAAGAGTCGGGATTGTATCGCGAACTCTGAACTGCGAATGTCGAATGGTGGCTCGGTGTGCGTTTTTCATCCGCTTGCAAGACTCTGGAGCCTCTGGAATCCAGTTCTGGCGCGCTCGCTCTGACTGAGCACGGAGTGCCGCCTCTTACAGCCGGGGACCGTTCTGGAGGCCAGGCTGCTGTCGGGGAAGCTCGGCCGAGCGTTGCGTCCTTTGTGTGCGCTTTGGATTTTTCTGCACTTATGTGGTACCCGTGCCTACAGCCTGGACGCTGGAAGGAGGAACAGTTGGGGTTCGGAAGGGGCTCGCTTTTCCGTCGGTCCTTCCTATTCCTCTCGCGCTCCTCATGCACCCGGGAGCTGTTGGGGCCACAAAGGAGCTTCGTTCCTCATGTAGCGTGCCTTATGATAGCACGTTGACTGTATGCCAGTCTGGTTCGGATGCATCTCCTGGGAGGTCAAATTCTGACTTTGCCCTGGTCCGGAATCCGGCTCAATCCGGCTCGATCCCGCTT
>CAUYUJ010007315.1:10000-40000 GCA_963575745.1 Prorocentrum cordatum
CACTGCCTTAAATACTGCGGCCGAGCCGTGCTTCAAACCTCGCAACACATCTTTGAACTTACCTGTGGCAATCAACCCGATATCGTCAATGTAGAGGTCGAGCGAGGTAGAGGGGTAAAGAGGAATGGAGGAGAACGAGCGAATGTAGTATATGCGAACAAACGTGGTAGCCATACCACACCCAGCTATCACTCCCCTAATGGCCCTGTAGGGCCCATCGATATAACCAGCAGTGTTGATGAACCTCATAGCCTTGTAGGTGTTGATACATAACTGAGCTATGACTTTAGGAAAATCTTGTTCAATACATCTGGACGCGAGAGCTTCGAGATCGATCAGCTCGTAGAACTTTTACAAATCCCAAAGCACCGAGGCAGCGACGTCCCCTCGCCTGGTGGACATCTCACTGCGAAGGGTCTGGCGCCAGACTACGTCGGAGGCGCTCTGGAAACCGTAGCCACCGAGGAACGATCTCATGTGGGACTCCTCCCACTCCAGCGCATACTGCTTACGTAGTTTCCCCCATATCCTATATAAAGAGGTGAAAATCCCAATAGGACGGAGTCCCCCCATGGGTTTGGGGAGCATGGCCAGCATAACAAGGCGAATCTGAAGAGGCAACGAGGAAGTGACCTCACAGACGGCAAGGATGCAATACAACACTCTGAGGGCCCCGTCACAGGGACTGTTGAAATGACGCATGTGGAAACCGTCCACCGAAACAGCCGATCTACCCGCGTATTCTTTACTGGCAGCCCTAAGCTGCTCAGGAGTAATCCTGGACAAAGGCTCCATGGGAATGAAATCGCAACCCCCAGAAAAATCAGCAACACTCGAGTCAGCAAGCCAGAGCGCCGAGAAACGCTTTCCCTCTGCCTGAAGCAGTGCAAGAGGGTCAGCCACCACCTGGCCGAGAGCCGAAAGCGTCGAGGATGGAACCCAGGCTTCAACAGGTCTCGTCCACAGGTGGGCCGATCTCGCCCCCTGGTCCAAGTCCTTTTGAAGCCATTCCTTCCACGACTGCTCTCCCTCCTGGCGCGAGAGAGTGTAGGCGACCGTAACCGCGGCGTCCAGCCGCTCCTGTAGGCCTGCAGCTCGTACAGGGCCCTGGTCGACATAAGAAATCTCTGACTGGACCTCAGACAGCAAGGGGCCGTGGGGACCAGAGGAGATGTGGTCGCAAATGAATTTAGAGGGGTGGGGAATCGAGGTCGTCCAGTCGGAGGGGTCGTGGACGCCATCATCCATGCGCTCCGAGGCACAACAATGAGGTCGCTTGTCCTGGCGCCACGCACGGAAAGCATGGGCCAGCCACTTGATGATAAACAACTGAGGGTGTCTACACGGACGGTGGTCTCGCTTGTGAATGTCAACCCACCAAGTCTTAGGAACCTCCCCATCTACACCCCATCTTAGGCAGGGTCTTCTGGTACAGCCCGCACAGCTCGCGTTCAGCCTTGTTCGCCCACGCCTGGTAGAGCTTATTCAGCGAGACCACCGAGTCCTTATCCCCCGCACGCGCAGCACAAGGGACAGACTCGGCCATCACTTCTTCTCTCTCCCAGCTCGGCGGACACGGGCAGGGCCCCACAGGCGCGACAGACGGCAAGGGAGGAGGCTTCCTGAAAGCCAACACCTTGAGCTCATACAGTTGTGAGTGGAACTTGATCGTGACAGGGACATGAGGGGGCATGGGGGCACTACGGTCAATCCCAACCGAGCGAACACCTTTAGACAACCCACTAGACACAATAAACTAATCATAGTTTTTCGACCCAGCCTCGGACGTGGAAGTACACGTCGGGCTCCCCGAGGTCGCAAGCTGAGCCTCAAGAGTTTCAACAAATTTAGATTCCCCTAACACCTGCGGTTCCATGTTAAAATCGCCTCCGATCACATAGCCGCTGAGGGTGGAGGAAACGAATCCGCCAATCTTATACATAATGAACTGATTGCTATCCGAGAGTCCCTGGCAGTCGTGGAGGTAACAGCTGACCACCGCAACGGGCTGCTGCCCTCCAAGATTCACGAAAGCTCCGATAGCACGGTACGGGACCAGCTCGCAACCTCCAGGGGGCTCGAAGAGGCCGACGAAATGCCTGCACATGACCGCCACCCCCGCAGAGGTCCCCGTCGTCGACGTAACCTTAGCTGGCAGCGCAAGCATCTTCCACCCGTTCCTTAGAGCCCACTGCTGAGCTTCCGCGATCCGATCCGCTCCCAAATGGTGTCCCTGCAGGAGGACCACATGGGCCGAGGTGGTGAGCAGCCAGTCTTTGGCCGTGTTCCAAGCCGTGCAGTTGCATGACACGACCTCGAGAGCCAAAGATGACAAACTGGCAGCACTGGCTGCCTCAAAAAAATCTGCTGTCCAAAACTGGCCGATTTATAGCCCTGGGGGGGATCGGCGGGGTAGGCTGACACGCCGTAACTCAGAGCACTCCGACAGGAAACGGTCCCGTGGCCCATGCTCGAGTCTTCGGACTCATCAACAAACATGTGATAGATATTGTTGCGCAAGCTGAGCCGAGGTGAACACCGAAGTCTCTGCTCACACTCAGCCCTCACTACGTGAAAGTCTGATCCTGGGGCATGTACTGGCACATGGAAATCCCCCCTCCCGCCAGCGGCGTCAGCCACGCGCGGCAGGGGGGGAAGCCTTAGAAGACGCCTTGGCTGCGACTGCCATGGCCTTCTTTGCCCTGGACCGTACGTCCTCAGGTTCGTCAAGCTCAGCGTCATCTGCTCCTCCGACGGCGACTTCATCAGGAGATACTTGAGGTTGAGCAGCAGCACCAGGCTGATCGCTGCACGGCGGTACCGAACCTGATGCAGAGCTTACCCCCGAGGTTCCCGCTGACGGCTCAGAAAGTTTGTCAGCACCAGCACCAGCTTCAACAAGACCATGCTCGCCACGACGACGCTTTTGCTGAAGCTTACGTATGTGTTCAGCATGAGCCTTCTTGAGTTCACTGGCCTTGTCGATCGCCCCCGAGAACAGGGAGGAGGAGGAGGAGGAGGAGGAGGAGGAGGAGGAGGAGGAGGAGGAGGAGGAGGAGGAGGAGGAGTAGGACCAGTGTAAGCCCAAGACGAATCAATGATGTTGGAATGTACCCTTCATGCAGGCTCCTTCTTCATAGACCCCCAGAAGGGCTCACTTCCTCTGAGGGATTTGCCTTGTTGGGAGACAACCGTTTGAAGACCCTGAAGCGAGCCCAAACACCATTCTCGGGACTCCAACGCCACGAACCAACATGAGTTTTGCGTCTTAACAACCCTGAATCGTGCCAGAACGCCATTCCTGGGAGTTCAGCACCGCGAATCAACGTAACTGATGCGCCCTCACAGTCGTGCGTTTTTCCGCACCATTGCTGGTACGTTGGCCGTAGGAGCCCGTGAAACTTTCCAAATGTTTAAAACGAGTGTGCGCGGCGCTAAGGCGTGTCACTTTGAAAAAGGGCCGCCCTCAATCTGTGAAGCTCTCGCAAATGATTAAGATGAGTGTGCGCGGCGCTAAGGCGAGAACTACATTTTGAAGACGACCCGCCCTCATTCCATGAAAGTCTTGCAAGTATGCAGAAGAATTTGCGCGGCGCGAAGGCGAGGACTAGATGTTGAAAACCACCCGCCCTCCCTAGGTGAATCTCTTGCACATTTTCAAGCGAATGTGCGCGGGCCAAAGGCGAGAGCCACATTTTGAAAGCCACCCGCCCTCGATGGGTGAAGCTCTTGCACAGTTTGAAGCGAATGTGCGCGGGATCGGGGGTTGCCAGGAGGGAAAAAAGCACACAGACACAATGAATCGTCCATTCCCCAGAACAGATGGGAAACTGTGGGAAGTGTGGGGGGAAGACAAACACCCAGAACATATGGGCAACCATGGGGACTCATTTTATGTGTGTATTTATATTTGTGTGTCCTGGGGCCCCTTCAGGTTGGCGCGCAGGCGCGACCCCTTGGAGATCCCTCTCCCTCCTCCTCCTCCTCCTCCTCCTGCTGCTCCTCCTCCTCCTCCTCCTCCTCCTCCTCCTCCTCCTCCTCCTCCTCCTCCTCCTCCCTCTCCTACTCCTCCTCCTTCTCCTCCTCCCCCTACGTGTGATCCGCCGCTGCTCTGCAGAGCTGAACCTGTGCAGACCTCGCCGAGGGCGCGCAGGCCATCCGTCTGCGCTGCCCGACGAGCGAGCCCGCGCCCCAATCGGCCGTGCGCCGCGGGAGCCCCTTTGGGGGCCCGCCCGTCTTTCGGCAGCGCGCCCGGGGGGGGGGGGGGGAGCGAGGAGGAGAGGAGGAGGAGGAGGAGGAGGAGGAGGAGGAGGAGGAGGAGGAGGAGGAGGAGGAGGAGGGGGGTGGAGCGAGGAGGAGCAGGCCTTCTCGGAGGGCGGCGGGGCTTCTCGGAAGCCCTCGGGCCTTCGGAGCAGGTTTCTGGGCCTTCGGAGAGGGCTGAGGGCAAGATGGTTCTCGGGGTGGGAGGGTGGGGCTGGGAGAAACGATCAATTCATCCGTATGGTCGCTGACAGTCGGACCGAGGTGTGAGATCGTGGTCGGTTCGGGGAGGGGTACCCCAAGGTTCTTCGTGCTTGTTGGATGTTTTTTGTGCATCCAGGGGGAGGGTACCCCTGGATGTCCTTCAGTCTGGCCGGCGGAGGGTCTCACACCTCAGGCCTGGCTGTATGCTGAGGGTGCTTGCTGCACAGCCTGACGAGCGAGCATCACGCACCCATACCCATAGGGAGGACGGAGGGGGCTATGGGTGCGTGTTGTCGGATGGTGGTCCCCGCTCTAACGGGAGCCTCCCCCGCGGTCCGACAACCCGCACCCATACCCATGGCAAGTCCTCCTCCCGCCGACCCCCCTATGGGTATGGGTGCGTGTTGTCCGTTCGTCCACAGCCGTGCCATGCATCTTCCCGACCTCTGCCTCCCGGCACGACGGTTCCTGTCTCTGAGGGCCCAGGGCACTTCCCGAGCCCTCCGAGGAGGCCCGGCCCCTCTCCCGGGCGACGGGAGTCTCCGCCCAGCCCCTGCTCCCTGGGAAGCCTTAGGAGTGCCGAAGCGTCCATAGGAATACTTAGGACTCCTTAGGAATCTATAGGAATCCATAGCAGACTCCAGGAATCCCTAGGAACCCCTAGTATTCTTCAAGATCCCTTAGGAATCCTTAGGAATCCCTAGGAATCTTTAGGAATCTTTAGGCCCATCCTGGACCCAAGAGCCGTGCATACGCCCCCCCCGGCCGAGCCAGGAGAGAGCGGCGCAGGCACCGCTGCTGCGCTCTGGGTGGGCCTGGTCAGGGAGCAGGGCATGCGGTGGGGGCCTTCGTCGAGGAGGATGCCCAGGGGGCTTCAGACCCTGGAGGGTCCCTTATCCGATGAGGTCGGCAGTGATGCCCAGGGCCGATCCACGATCGGTGTTCCACCAGCCTGCAGACCCTGGATTCCTTGTCCACTGGTTCCCTCTCCACTGCCCTCGCCGTAGGTCTGGATCTCGTCGCCCCGCTCCCTCTTCCCCGCACGGCGCGCCGCCGACCTGGACGTCGGCAGCCAGGTCCCCGGGCCCGCCCACTTCTCCAGAGCTCGCCCCCCCGCCCCCCCGCCGCCCTTGGGGGGACACATGGAGGAGGAGGAGGAGGAGGAGGAGGAGGAGGAGGAGGAGGAGGAGGAGGAGGAGGAGGAGGGAGGAGGAGGAGGAGGAGGAGGAGGAGGAGGGAGGGAGGAGGAGGAGGTGGAGCTCCGGGGTGCCGGGGGGAGGCCGGGGTCCCGCTCTCGAGAGCCTCCCCGGAGCTCCAGGACGGCCAGGGCGCTCCTCGGGATGTCTGCCGCCCACTTCCGTAGCCCTTTCGGCTCAAGCCATCGTGGCAAAGCTCAAGCAGTTCGCAAGCAGGCGTGGCTGGTCCTCCGCTTCCCCCCTGTGGCGGCTTGCCGAGACCATGCTCCGCCTCTTGCTCGCGCGCTGCGTGCACTTCCAGGAGAGGAGGCAGGCCAAGTCTCTGCTGTTCATCTCGAGCTGGGCCAACGACGCAGACCTCCTCACTGCCTTCGCCTTTGCTTTCGACAAGGACACGTGGCTGACTTGTGAGAAGAAGAACCCGCTGCCGGATTGGCTGGTGGGCGTCACCTGGGGCTGCCTGGGGCTCTCCTGCCTGTGCTACTGGCTCGTCGCCCTGGACGGCATCGGCATGAGAGAATGTTGCATCGCTCGCTGCAAGTGCAGAATCGGTGGGATCTTGATGTTCGACATACTGGCCGATGACGTTGTACAGATTGTACTATCATGTCTCGCCAGTGTCCTTGAGGCCAGCGGTACTTTCACTTTCAACGGTAGCTTGGAACGGCTGCTGCCATGAACCTCACCGCGGCGTTTTTCAGTATCCTCATCAAGCTGGCAGAGGCTTACGAGGAGATGAACGAGAGGGTCTATGACCTGACGTCGAAGGCTTTGAGTTTTGAAAACACGCACATCGGCAACGAAGAGCTGGCAAGCCTCGCAGCGGCGCTCGCAGTCAACCAGGAGGTGGAGCAGCTTGATCTAAGCCGTAACTATATCACCGAGTTGTCCCCGCTGCGCGACGTGCTCGCCAAGAACAAGACGCTGAAGAAATTGTTTTTGTATTACAACTTCCACCTGTGGAGCATCGCGCCCCTCGTGGAGGGGCTGATCCGAGCGGGGACCGCGAGCCGCCTGGAAGTTCTCGACCTCTCGCGTTGTGGCCTCGGCGAGTTCGAAGTGCACCTCCTGGGGCATATGCTGGCCAAGAACTGCAGCCTGCAAGTTTTAGACCTGAGAATGAACGACCACATCACCAGCCTCGAGCCCCTTCATGAAGGGCTGAAGAATAGCAACCTGGCACGGTTAGGGCTCCCCCGCGATGTTTGGTATTCAGACACTGAGTGTGCAAGGCTTCAGGATCTGAGGCCTGGCTTGACGATATGTTGATGAGTCGACGCAGAGCATTGATCCTCGGCTTGGGGGCGGCCCCTGTAACGAGCCCAGGCTGGTCGAGTATAGTTGCAATCGTGCCCTTATTATGTTGATGGCCCAGCCAAGTCGGATCCAATCCGCCAGGTTGGCACGTGCCAGCCAAGTTGGACTTTTCAAGCCGCATCGATGTGATTTCCTCAATCGCGTGGCCGGCGGCGCGAGAGCTGTCCGAACAAAGCACGGGGGCGGTAGCCAAAGCTCCAGGAGACCCCCGTCGAGCGGGCCCCCCCCCTGTCGGACAGCCGATTCAGGCGCGCAGTTGGCGCCGCCGCCTCGAGTGGGCCCCGGGCGCTCGAGGCTCGACCTTTTCCCGCAGGCCCGACCCTTTGCACGGGGGCGGTCTTTTATCGCGTCGCCGGCGGCCCGAGAGCTGCCCGAACAAAGCGCGGGGGCGGCGGCAAAAGCTCCGGGAGACCCCCGTCGAGCGAGCCCGTTTCGGACGCGTCGCAGAGGGCGAGAAAAAAAAATGTCCACCGCCCACTGCGGCGCACAACTCACTGGGATCATCCTCAAAGGGAGCTCCACCTATGGCCGGCCCCGAGGTGCAAGATCGTGGTCGGTTCGGGGAGGGGTACCCTAATGTTCTTCGTGTTTGTTGGATGCTCTTACGCATCCTGGGGGAGGGCACCCTCGAGCGATCTCGCGGTTTGGGGTGTTTTGGCCGGCGGAGGGTCTCATGTTCTTTGAAGGATGTTCTCCTTTCTTGGGTCCGGCCGCACGGCCTCAGTGGGCGCGAGTACATGCTCTACCACTCCCCCTGTGGGCACAACCCTCGCACGCATCGTGCCCCACAGGGAGCTCCACCCACGGCCCCAGGTGTCGACTACACGTCGGAGTGATCTTCCGCTGGCGTGATCTCTGTGGCGGGCTCTCCGAGGCCCCCCCGATCGCCGAGTGCGATGCGGTGATGGCTGCCTGCGCGCTTGGACTCGGCCGCCCTGCGCCCTGTCAGCCCGCGCGCTACAGGCCACTTCCTGCCTGGGTGCACTCCTGCGTGTCGCCGAAGGTGGCGCGACTGGAGGCGCTGTCAGTGTCAAATCCGGCACGCCTCTCACGCGGATCGTGCCCTCGCACCGTTGTGCCCTGTCTATCCCGACCTGTGCAACTCGCATGTCTTTTGGTGTTCTGGGGCCACGTTGCCGTCGGAAGAGTCTTGTGTCCTCCCGGGTGTCCTGTCCAATCAATTCCGACTGTTTGGCATCAGTGGTCGCGTTCGTACGCAGTCTCCGCCAATTTGTCACACCTCTCACACGGATCCTGCCCCTCGGGGAGTTCCCCTTGCGGTCTCAGTGGGCGTGTTCGCACGCGGGCCCCCGCCCATCTCGGCTCACCCCGCGCGTATCTCACAGGGAGCTCAGCGCGCCTTTTGTCAACCTGCTCCGAAGCCCCCATCCGCACCGTCGCACGGCACGCAATTTGTGCCGAGAAGGCCACGGCCTACGCTAATACGCAGCTGCTTAGGGTTGGGACTTTAACAGGCCAGGTTTCCAAGGCTCTGGAGGACTGGGGGTGAGAACCGCCTCATATGCACCGCTCTCCTTGCGGGCCCTTCTTGCGCAGTGTTCCCGAAGCCGTCGCCGTCGTCGCCGTCGTTGTCGTCGTTGTCGTCATCGTCGTCGTCGTCGTCGGTGGTGTCGTCGTTATCGTCGTCGTCGTCGTTGTTGTCGTCGACGTCGTCGTCATCGTCGTCGTCGTTGTTGTCGTCGACGTCGTCGTCGTCGTCATCGTCGTCGTCGTCGCCCCCGCGGCGGCGCGCCAGAACTGGACGCCCCCAAAGCGCCGGGCGCCGCCACCGGGCGCGGCGGGGTCGGGGCGCTTGCCTGGGAGGGGGGTTTGCTCGGAGCCCCCCCGCCAGAGTGCCTCCCACGTCCGCTGCCTCGGGGTCGTGCCCTGGAACCGCGAGGAGCAGTGTCGTTCTCGACCGAGCAGCCCTCACCACAGCATGAGTCAACGGTCGAGCTGAGACTGTGCGCAGACCTGGGCTGAACATGCGCTGCCACAGTCCCGACGCCGAGCCGATGCAGCTGCTTCTGCGCGGTCAGTCGGCGGAAAGCACAAGGAAACGCAGGACAATCATATCCCCCAAGCCAACACATCAATTGCATCAAGGCCCTGGTCGGTGTTCGGACGGGAAACGTTGACAAACATTCATTCGTTTTTTTTTCTGTTGTTTCCAGAATCGAATCGGGGCTTTGATCCAGTTTTTTGTTTCTCCTGGTTTTCATGTTTTCCTTTCTGTGTTGGTTGATTCTCCTGTTTTGTTTGGCTTTCGGCGCCCCCCACCCCACGCTGCTTGCCCTCCCCACTCCCCCTCCAGGGAGGCGCCCTGGCTGGGCGCGCGCGGGGCGGCGGAAACCAGCACAAAAAACGCAATGAACAACATAAGAACCAGACCCCCCAGGCCAACACAAATCAGCGAATTCAAAGCCCCGATTGATTTTGGCAGAACAGTTTTCCCCGTCCGGAAATTCATAGGGGCTTCGATTTCGTTAATCTTGTCCCTGGGGGCCCAAACTTTCATGTTTTTCCTGGTGTTCTGGTTGATTTTGTTGTTTTGTTGGTTTTCCGGCGCCCTCTCCCGCCCAGCGCAGTTTCCCCGCCCCAGGGAGACGCCCCAGCTGGGCGCGGGGTGGCAGAAAACAGCAAAAGCATGGAAATCAGCCAAAACACAAGGAAAAACATGACAATCAGAGCCACCAGGCAAAAATCACCGAAATCAATGCACCGTTTGGTTTTCGGACGGGCAACATTGAACAGCCCTACTTTGGTTTTTCTGCCAGAAACCAGACGGGGCTTTGGTTGCGTTGATTTGTTTTGCCTGGTGGCTCTGGTATTCCTGCTTTTCCATTTGTTTTGGTTTATTGTCCTGTTTACTGGTTTTCGGCGCCCTCTTGCGCGCCCCCCCGCCCATCCCAGGGAGACACCCCAGCTGGGCGCGGGGTGGCAGAAACCGGCAAACATAAGAACACCAACCAAAACTCAAGGAAAACATGAAAATCAGAGCCACCGAGCAAACAAATCAACGAAATCAGAGCAGAGAAGCCAAATAATGTTTAAAGTGGATCAATGTTTCCCGTCCGAGGACCAGTCGGGGCTTTGATTTCGTTGTTTTTGTTGGCTTGGGGCTGTGGTTTCAAATGCTTGTCCTTATGCTTTGGTTGATTTGTCATGTTCAAGTTGGTTTGTGGCACCCTCTCCCCCCCAGCGCCGCCTCCATCTCCCCCCCCATGGGCTGCAACCGACAAAAACAATAAATCCTCTTTTGTCGAAGCATGTGGAAGGCGCTGGCGAAGACGAGCGAACGGGAAGACATGTAATTCAAAACAGCAGCAACGTAATCAGCTTCAGGTGGATGTTGGTGGGGACACCACACACATACACACATATACACATATGTATACATATGTGCTTAGACATACACATGCGTACACACATGCATACATATAGACATACATGAATGCAAACATGCACACCTACCTACCTACCTACCTACCTGCATACATACATACATACATACATACATACATACATACATACATACATACACATACATACATACATACATACATACATACATACATGCATGCATGCATGCATGCATACATACATACATACATGCATGCATGCATACATACATACATACATACATGTATGCATACATACATACATACATACATACATGCACACACAAACACACACATACATGTACGTGCGTATATAGATGTAGATCTAGGCATACACATATACTTATATATACATAGATATGCACGTATCCATACACATATATCCATGTAGGGCGTGGCACCGCAGAGGCCGCGACGGAGCACTGCTGCTCTGAGCCGCGGGAGGTTGCGCCATAGGTCGCTCCATGGTTCTGCCGTGCACAGGTTTCGCCCCTGGCCGCCGAAGTCTAAACGGCATTCTATTGGTTGCGCCATGGGTTGTGCACTTTGCCTCCAGAACTTACTTCGGCCTGCGCATGGTATGGATGCGACCCGGCCAGTCGAGTCAGCCAGTCAGTCAGGTGCCCCCCCTGGCAACAATTTCGGGCTACGCCTGAGATCGCACAGTTGGAGGTCTTGGCGTGCACGGGCGGCGGTGACGTCGAGTCGGGGCACGTGTCCGACGCAACGCAGACTGCAACAACGTGCTCAGTCAATCGATTCTTGCTTCCCGGCAGCAGGAAGAGTTTGTACACGTCGGGTTAACGCTGAGGCTCGGCCAGACGCCAGACCATTTCTCCCACTGGAAGCGGGCGCAGCGCCCGTCAGACGAGGGCGGACGTGAAAGGCGATGTGTGCGTGTGTGTGTGTGTGTGTGTGTGTGTGTGTTTGTGTGTGTGTGTGTGTGTTTGTGTGTGTGTGTGTGTGTGTGTGCGCGTCGCGGAGGCGAAGGCGGCACTTCGGCTTGGCGAGCAGGGGCCCAGGGGGGAGGAGGGGGGATGGACGAGGAAGGAGGCGTGCTGATGCAGGAGGAGAGTGAGGAGTAGACCCCAACGCGAGGACGAAGGGGATGGCAGGCGGGAGCGGCGCTTCCAAGTAGGGCGATGCCGTCGCAGGGGGCAGCAACCGCAGCCTGGGGTCTTCGCAGGGGCCTCAGGAGGGAGCGAGTGGGTATCCGCGCACGCGCCCGAAGTGTGGGCTGAGCTTTGCGAGATTCGGGCGCGCGGAAAAATCTGGACGCCCGAAATGGGTACGGAAAGAATGGGTGCAATGCCCAACAGCAGTTCCTGTTCATTTTGAAAAGGACTCGCTGTCCACGCCGCCGCGGCCTGTGTCCATTCGAGACAGAAGGCCGCCTGCCCAACAGCGGCCGCTGTTGGTTTGAGACAACATGTGTTGTTGGGCATTGTGCCAATTTTTTCCGTACCCATTTCGGGCGTCCAGATCACACGCGCATACATGCGCACGAGCCACAAGCGTGCCATCTTGTGGCAAAAAGTGTGGAGCGGCTCTTTATGTATTCGCGCCGATGCAGTATTTCCGAACACGGCGTAGCAGATCATGGCATGGCCATACATGACATAATTGCGCAACACGATTCGACCAATGCCATCCTAACGAGATGTGGCGTAGCGAGCTTGATAGTATATTTGCACGCTGTGTACGCTTACGACGCCGGGAAAGGAATGGGGGTGGGGGTAGGGTAGGTGGTCGGTGTGTGCCTGTGGGAGAGGTAAGACGCATGTGCATTTAGAGTGCAACTGCGGCTCGATCCATCGTTGTCAATCCCAAAGCAAGTAACGATTGTGTGCGGTCGTCGGAGCCATTTGGTGTTGTCGGGTGCGAGGAAGAGGGGGGGGGGTCGGAGCATATCGGCAGGACGTGCATGTATGCTGCAGGCGTCCAGCTACCAATGGGAGGCCATTCCTCGAGGAAGTTTTTTTTTTTTTTTTTTTTTTTTTTTTTTTTTTTTTTTTTTTTTTTTTTTGTTAAAAAATATATATATATATATAAAACATATATATATATATATGGACGACTCTGATGGCAGAGGCGCCTGAATCCACCTTTTGATCTTGTGATCACTCATCGCTCATCGCTGGTAGCTGAGAAATGCTCGGTCTCCGGCCAGGGTGTCAGTATCGGTAGCCGAGTGTGTCAGTGACTGAAGGGCGCTTCGGGAGATTCAGGGGCCAAGGGGGGTTGACCAGCCTGACTCGGCGCGGTTGTGATCATATGAAGATCTGGCTCAGGGTCTCTCCGCTCCACTCCGGGTCGATGCCGAGCGGCGTAGGACGGCATCTTGCAAGCAGGAGCTGTGCCGCACTGCCAGGTTACCCTTCATGTAGGACCATTTCCCCACCCTCTCCACCACTTGTCGACGTTCCCTTTGTGGGCCCAGGAAACGGCAGGGCCGTTTTTTCACCGTTTCCAAGAAAATATCCCTTGAAAATGGAAACGGCAAAAAAAACGGCGACCGGAAACGGCAGAAAAACGGCTCCAGGATTGGAACCGGAGCCGGAACTGGACCCCTTTTTTGCCTCCTGTCTCCGCTCGTGCATGCTTCCTCGTTTGTCCATTCACCGCAGCCGTTGCCACGAAACCGGTATCTTCTGAACGAGTGCCCGTGTGCTGATAAAACAACGAGTGCGCAGACTTCTGCTGCGTTGCCTTGAGATTGTCTATTCATCTTGGTGTACAACAACGGCGTCGGAACCGGCAGAAAAACGGCAAAACGGAACCGGCAACAAAGACGGCCCTGTCGTTTCCAGGGCCCACTGAGTCTTGAGCCGCGATGAGCTGCTTTCTGTGGGCCCCCGGGCCTGAGACGCGCACCCAGAAGGTGAATCACCTTGAACGTCCGCGCTGGCGCCGCCGCCGCGTCGAGATGGTGCGAGCCAGCTGCGAGAGGAGGAGGAGGAGGAGGAGGAGGAGGAGGAGGAGGAGGAGGAGGAGGAGGAGGAGGAGGAGGAGGAGGAGGAGGAGGAGGAGGAGGAGGAGCAGGAGGAGGAGGACGTTCCCGGCGAGCGGAGCGGGCAGGAAGCTGGAGACCTGCGACAGGTGCGACGGGCGGCACCCCACGCTCCAGTGCCCCCACTTCAAGGGCGAGAGGGACAAGCACAAGGACCCGCCATCCAGGTCTGCGCCTGGGGCGGAGGCGCGTGCCTCCTCCTCCTCCTCCTCCTCCTCCTCCTTCTCCTCCTCCTCTCGCAGCTGGCTCGCACCATCTCGACGCGGCGGCGGCGCCAGCGCGGACGTTCAAGGTGATTCACCTTCTGGGTGCGCGTCTCAGGCCCGGGGGCCCACAGAAAGCAGCTCATCGCGGCTCAAGAGACGGGGGTGAGTGCAAACGGAGGTCAGCCAGAGCGCTGGAGCTTGCAGGATCTGGCAGTGCCAGGGTCGCATTGACCCGGGCTCGGGTGCATTGACCCGGGTCAGCAGATCCCCGAGCTCAGTGTGCGAAGCACCTGCGAGGGATGAGGTCGAGAGCCTGTGAGGATCTCCGAGGGCGGAGGTCGCTCAAGGTTGGCCAGCCCACGCGGTGCCAGAAGCCAGGGCCCACCTCGTCAAGGCAGGAATGGCCGTATCTGAGCGTGCCCGGGCCTGACCTCCGTCCTTGGCGCCGATCCGTTACGTTGCATCTTCGGGGGACCTCGCCTGTCCCCAAAATTGGTGTCTTTTTTGTGCCCGGCGCGGGCTCGATGCAGCCTCGACACGGATTTCGCATGTATTCGACGCGTTTTCGACACGGATTCGACACGGATCCGACGAGGCCGACATGGTCTCACGCCTCATTCGGCGGAGGAGGATGAGGAGGAGGAGGAGGAGGAGGACCAGTGGAAACCCAAGAGTCATCCACGATGTTGGAACTAACCCCCCCTCCAAGTTCCCTTTACACAGGCCCCTGCAACGGTTCATTTCCATTGAAGGAACTGCCTCGCTAGAGGACAACAGCTTGAAGATCCTGAAGCATGCCGAAACATTGTTCTCGGGATTTCAACGCCACGTATCAACCTGACTGCTGCGCTTTGGCGATCCGGAGCCGTGCCAGAACTCCATGTTTGGGTTTGCAACCCAGCGAATCAACATAACTGTTGCGCCCGCATAATCCTGAATCCTTCCAAAACGCCATTTCTGGTACGTTGATCATGGGATTCCGTGAAACTCTTGCACATTTAAAAAACGAATTTGCGCGGCGCTGAGGCGAGAGCCACATTTTGAAAAGGAGCTGCCCTCAATCCGTGAAGCTCTTGCAGATTTTTAACACGACTGTGCGCGGCGCCAGGGCGAGAACCGCATTTTTAAAACGACCCGCCCTCAATCCGTGAAGTTCTCGCATTTTTTTGCAACGAGTGTGCGCGGCGCTCAGGCGCGAGCCACCTTTTGAGCAGGACCCGCCCTCAATCCGTGAAACTCTTGCAAATGTTTAACACGAATGTGCGTGGGGCTAAGGCAAGAACCATATTTTGAAAAGGACCCGCCCTCAATCCGTGAAGCTCTTGCAACAGTTTAAGACGAGTGTGTGCGGCGCTAAAGCGATAGCCACATTTTGAAAACCACCCGCCCTCAATTTGTGAAACTGTTATTCCCCACATGCTTCGTGGGGTTCTGGTTTTCTTCCCTTCCGCGTCTCACCCGCGTCTCCTCCTCCTCCCCCTCCCTCTCCTTCTCTTCCCAGCTGCGCTGCACCCGCGGCTGGAAGAGAAGGAAAGGGAGAGCACGGCAGGCGCGGCACTCTCTCGACACCAGGAGGGTGCGCAGAGGGTGCGGTCTCTATGCGTTGCAGGCGCGCAGGGCACGGCAGGCGTGTGAATTCTCGACACCAGAGGGGGTGCACATGGGGTGCGGTCTCTATGCGTTGCAGGCGCGCAGGACACGGCAGGCGCGGCACTTTCTCGACACCAGGAGGGTGCGCAGAGGGTGCGGTCTCTATGCGTTGCAGGTGCGCAGGGCATGGCAGGCGTGGGAATTCTCGACACCAGAGGGGGTGCACATAGGGTGCGGTCTCTATGCGTTGCAGGCGCGCAGGGCACGGCAGGCGCGGCACTTTCTCGACACCAGGAGGGTGCGCAGGGGGTGCGGTCTCTATGCGTTGGCAGGCGCTCGACACCAGGAGCACAGGGGGTGCGGTCTCCATGCGTTGCAGGCGTTTCTCGGGAGGGTGCGCATTCTCTCAGAGGCACTCGACACCAGAGGGGGTGCACAGGGGGTGCGGTCTCTATGCGTTGCAGGCGCGCAGGGCACGGCAGGCGCGGCATTTTCTCGACACCAGGAGGGTGCGCAGGGGGTGCGGTCTCTATGCGTTGCAGGTGCGCAGGGCATGGCAGGCGTGGGATTCTCGACGCCAGAGGGGGTGCACATCGGGTGCGGTCTCTATGCGTTGCAGGCGCGCAGGGCGCGGCAGGCGTGGGAATTCTCGACACCAGAGAGGGTGCACATCGGGTGCGGTTTCTATGCGTTGCAGGCGCGCAGGGCACGGCAGGCGCGGCATTTTCTCGACACCAGGAGGGTGCGCAGGGGGTGCGGTCTCTATGCGTTGCAGGTGCGCAGGGCATGGCAGGCGTGGGAATTCTCGACACCAGAGGGGGTGCACAGGGGGTGCTGTCTCTATGCGTTGCAGGCGCGCAGGGCACGGCAAGCGCGACACTTTCTCGACACCAGGAGGGTGCGCAGGGGGTGCGGTCTCTATGCGTTGCAGGCGCGCAGGGCGCGGCAGGCGTTGCATTTTCTCGAGGCCAGAGGGAGTGCACAGGGGGTGCGGTATCCATGCGTTGCAGGCGCGCAGGGCACGGCAGGCGCTGCATTTTCTAGACACCAGGAGGGTGCGCAGGGGGTGCGGTCTCTATGCGTTGCAGGCGCGCAGGGCGCGGCAGGCGTGAGAATTCTCGACGCCAGAGGGGGTGAGCATGGGGTGCGGTCTCTATGCGCTGCAGGCGCGCAGGGCACGGCAGGCGCGGCATTTTCTCGACACCAGGAGGGTGCGCAGGGGGTGCGGTCTCTATGCTTTGCAAGCGCGCAGGGCGCGGCAGGCGTTGGAATTCTCGACACCAGAGGGGGTGCACATCGGGTGCGGTCTCTATGCGTTGCAGGCGCGCAGGGCACGGCAGGCGTGGCATTTTCTCGGCACCAGAGGGGGTGCACATGGGGTGCGGTCTCTATGCGTTGCAGGCGCGGGCACGGCAGGCGCGGCATTTTCTCGACACCAGCAGGGTGCGCAGGGGGTGCGGTCTCTATGCGTTGCAGGCGCGCAGGGCGCGGCAGGCGTGGGAATTCTCGACACCAGAGGGGGTGCACATCGGGTGCGGTTTCTATGCGCTGCAGGCGCGCAGGGCGCGACAGGCGCGGCACTTTCTCGACACCAGGAGGGTGCGCAGGGGGTGCGGTCTCTATGCGTTGCAGGTGCGCAGGGCGCGGCAGGCGTGGCGCTTTCTCGACACCACAGGGGGTGCACAGGGGGTGCGGTCTCTATGCGTTGCAGGCGCGCAGGGCACGGCAGGCGCTGCATTTTCTCGACACCAGGAGGGTGCGCAGGGGGTGCGGTCTCTATGCGTTGCAGGCGCGCAGGGCGCGGCAGGCGTGGGAATTCTCGACACCAGAGGGGGTGAACAGGGGGTGCGGTCTCTATGCGTTGCAGGCGCGCAGGGCACGGCAGGCGCGGCATTCTCTCGACACCAGGAGGGTGCGCAGGGGGTGCGGTCTCTATGCGTTGCAGGTGCGCAAGGCATGGCAGGCGTTGGAATTCTCGACACCAGAGGGGCTCACAGGGGGTGCGGTCTCTATGCGTTTCAGGCGCGCAGGGCGCGGCAGGCGTGGCAAAGTCTCGATAACAGAGGGGGGTGCGCGTGGGGTGCGGTCTCTATGCGTTGCAGGCTCGCACGGCGCAGCAGGCGTGTCATTTTCTCGACATCAGAGGGGGCGCGCAGGGAACGGCCACCAACATCATTCCCACATGCTTCTTTTCAGCTATCATCACTCCAGCCATAATATAAGTATGTGGGTTCCTCGGTAGTGTAATTACTTGTTATGCTTCAGAGTCATAAGTGGTGGGGAAGTCTGAGGCGGAACGCCCGGCCCGCCCTAAAAATGGGCTTCGGGGTGCGACAAGGAGGAATGATCTTTAAGGAGGAGGAATGGAGGTGAAGGAAGAGGAGGAGGTGGAGGAGGTGGAGGAGGAGGATCAGTATCAACCCAAGAGCCATCAACGATGTTGGAATTAACCCTCCCTCCAAGCTCCCTCTTCATAGGCACCTGCAACGGTTCATTTCCATTGAGGGAACTGCCTCGTTGGAACACAACCGCTTGAAGATCCTGAAGCATGCCAAAACATTGTTTTCGGGATTTCAGCGCCACGTATCAAACACGATTCTTGGTACGCTGATCGTGGGCATACGAGAAACTCTTGCAAATTTTTAACACGACTGTGCGCGGCGCTACGGCGATAACCGCATTTTGAAAACGACCCGCCTTCAATCCGTGAAACTCTTGCATTTTTGTACAGCGAATGTGCGGGGCGCTTAGGCGAGAGCTACATGTTGAAAAGGAGCCGCCTTCAATCCGTGAAACCCTTGCAAGTGTTTAAGACGAGTGTGCGTGAAACTTTTGCATTTTTCGGAACGAATGTGCGCGTCGCTAAGGCGAGAACTACATGTTGAAAAGGAGCCGCCCTCAATCCGTGACGCTCTTGCAAATGTTTAGACGAATGTGCGCGGCGCTAAGGCGAGATCCACATTTTCAAAACGACCCGCCCTCAATCCGTGAAGCTCTTGCATTTTTAAACGAATGTGCCCGGCGCTAAGGCGAGATCCACATTTTTTGAAAACGACTCGCCCTCAATCTGTGAAATTCTTGCGCATTTTTAGAAAGAACGTGTGCGGCGCTAAGGCGAGAACCGCATTTTTGAAACGACCCGCCCGCATTCCGTGAAACTTGCAATTTTTTACGAAGAATGCGTGCGGCGCTTAAATCGAGAACCGCATTTTGAAAACCACCCGCCCTCCATCTGTGAAGTTGCTGTCACTGTTTAAGCTTCTGAGTCATAAATGGTGGGGTCTCGTCCTAAAAACGCAAGGCGAAACGCAAGGCCCGCCCGAATAACTGCCCTCGGGGTGCGACAGGGATGAGTTATCTATAAGGAGAAGGAATGGGGGAGGAGGAGGAGGAGGAGGAGGAGGAGGAGGAGGAGGAGGAGGAGGAGGAGGAAGGAGGAGGGCCCCCACCGGTGCCGAGGGAGCCGGTGGGTGAGGGCCGCCGCTGCGTGGCCGCGAGCGAGAGCTGCGCGGGCCGCCAGGGCAGCCGCCAGCCCGGCTCCGAGGCTCGTCGCGCGGGGGCAGCGTCATCGAGGGCGGCCAAGAGGGGGAGTTCACCACGCACCAAGCCATCCCAACCCAACCCGAAGTCCCCAATTTGCCCTCCAGTCCCAGTTGGGGGGGGCGTCGGGAACATGGGAAAACACGTATGGAACCTGTACCCCCGCCCAGCCCCAAATTTGGGTCTTCGGGATGGTTTGGGGTAGCCTGGTAGGTAGTCAGGGGTGACGGCTCGGGGGAGGTGGATATCATGGCGTGGGCCATGATTATCTCCCTCCCCCCGAGTCGAAGGTAAACAATAATGCATGCACATAAACTTTCGGAGGTCCGCGTGGATTTTTTTGATCTGCGCTGAGGCCCCTTTGGCCGCGCCTCTGGCGCCGGTGGGGGGTCTGGCGCAGATCCAAGAAATCCGCCCAGACCTTCGAACATTTACGTTTCTCATTTTTTCCTTCTCTTCTATTATTTTCTCTCCTCTTACGTATCATCTCTTAGCATCTCTGTTATTATCATCTCTTATCTTATCTTTTCGCCTCTTAACTTATCATCTCTTCTCTTCTCTTTTCTCCTCTATCCCTCTCTTCTCTTCTCTTCTCTTCTCTTCGCTTCTCTTATCGTCTCTTCTCTTCTCGTCTCTTCTCGTCTCTTTTCTTCTCCTCTCTTCTCTTCTCTTCTCTTCTCTTCTCTTCTCTTCTCTTCTCTTCTCTTCTCTTCTCTTCTCTTCTCTTCTCTTCTCTTCTCTTCTCTTCTCTTCTCTTCTCTTCTCTTCTCTTCTCTTCTCTTCTCTTCTCTTCTCTTCTCTTCTCTTCTCTTCTCTTCTCTTCTCTTCTCTTCTCTTCTCTTCTCTTCTCTTCTCTTCTCTTCTCTTCTCTTCTCTTCTCTTCTCTTCTCTTCTCTTCTCTTCTCTTCTCTTCTCTTCTATTATCTTCTCTTTTTCCCGCTTCTTCTCTTCTCTTGTCTTCTCTGCTCTTCTCCTTTCTTAAATTTTTATATATTCTCTTCTCTGCTCTTCTCTTCTCTTCTCTTCTCTTCTCTTCTCTTCTCTTCTCTTCTCTTCTCTTCTCTTCTCTTGTGGTCTCTTCTCCTCGCTTCGCTTTGCTTCGTGTCTCTTCGCTTATCATCCTTCTTATATCTTCTGCCCCTCCCACTCTTTCTCCAGACCTCTTCGGTGCGGTCACCCCCCCGTCTCCATGTCTCTTGCTCTCTCCCTCTCTTATCCTCTCTTCCCTATCCCTCCCTCCCCACCGCTTGGGCCCGAAGTTCGGCCGCGTAGACGGGACGGCTCGCTTCCAGCCATGTCTTGTTCGGATGGATCTTCGAAGAGGAGGAGGAGGAGGAGGAGGAGGAGGAGGAGGAGGAGGAGGAGGAGGAGGTGGAGGAGGAGGTGGAGGAGGAGGAGGAGGGTCCTCGAAGACAGGCAACCGTAACTTACCATCCTTGTCGCGCTGCCAATCCATGCCTCTGCTCGTCGTCGTCCTTCTCCCCGGGTTCTATCGCTTCGTTCTGCGCTTTGCCGTCGCTTTCGCCGCCTTCCTGCCGTTTCTGCCACGCCGCGCGAGAGAGCTCAGCGGCCTGCTGCGCCGCCGGAGAGCTGGGACACCGTCTTGGTTGACAGGCTCCGGCACCCGCCGAGCCCTTCTAGCTTCAGTTTCCCCTCCCTTTTCTCGATTCGTCCTCCTCTTCCTGCTTCGTCCTTCCTCACGTCGGCGTCGTCGTTGCCGTAGTCGTTTGTGTCCGGTGCCTTACTGTGTTATGCGGCCAGTGCGGCCAGCAGTGTGCCGAGGGCGGTCGTCCCGCAGCTTCTGCCAATGCACTTCCGGCGTGCCTGGCTTCTCTCTTTATGCACCTCCGCAGGGGTGCAACAAATGACCTCGCTTCGCGTCTCGCGGACTTGGCCGGAGGGACGCTGCGAAAAGAGAGCGGCATCGCGAACAATGATGACCGAGGCCCTCGAGACCCGATCTCTCTCTGCGGCAAGTTTTTTCGGGCGGGCGCGATCTGTGGCGGCCCCGGCGTGGAACGACTGCAGCGCCGGGATCTCAGGGCTCGCCTCCCCCCCCGCCATTCCCTTGGCATCGCTCGGAGGTGTGCGTTTTTTCCTCGGCGAGGACCATCGAGGAGCATCCTTGATCATTTGGCGAAAAAAACCACGCACGAAACCGAAAAAAACACAGGGAATGGACGTCCGAGCGATGGCCAGTTCCTCCCTCCCCTCCCCCGAACCTTCGACTCCCGAGGGCATGGACAGAGCCGCGCGTCGCGCACCACGCGCGGGGCGCGAGGCTCAAAAAAAGATCGGGCGACCCGGACTTCGACCCCGGAGCCCTCGCGTCGGCTCCACGTCGGGAGCCCTGAGACGGGGGTCAATGCAAACGGGGGTCAGCCAGGGCACCGGATCCTGCAGGCTCCTGCGAAGACCCCCTCTGGCTGACCCGGGCTAGCTAGCCGCTCGTGGCCGCGAGGCGGCCGCGCCTATTGGCTGACCCAGGTTTGCGAAGATCTGCGTTGCAGTTTTTTTTTCCCCCCCTGCATTGCAGTTTTTGGTTTCCCGCTGACCCGGGTCTGCATTGACCCGGGTCAGAAGATCCCCGACCACGGGGCATGCCAGTCGTGGTGCTTCCAGTCGGCTCTCCAAAGGACCGTGCCCACCCCAGTCCTCTCTCATCAGCGGCGAGCGAGGGGGGGAATCGAGAAGGGGCGGGCCTTCTCAGAAGTCTCGGAATTTCCGCGGCCTTCTGAGAAGTGTCCTGAGCGTTCCCTGGAGACAGACAAAAACTTCTCAGAAGGCGCGAGGGCTTCTGAGACGTCCCGCCGCCTTCTGAGAAGGCCTTCTCCTTCTCATTTCCCCCCCTCGCCCGCCGCCTATCTCAGCAGGTTTTCAGAAGTTTGGCATCCTTCGAAGCAGAACACATGCATACACACAGACCTCTGGAGCTCTGCGCGGATTTCTTGGATCTGCACTGGACTCCCTTGTGGCGCCTCCGGCGCCGCCCCTGGCGCCATGAAGAGGGGCCCAGATTTGATGTAAGAAATCTGCGCGGACCTTCCAAGGCTTATGTGTATAAACTTGTTTCCTTTCTCCAGGGACCTGGCATCGCTCGGTCGTGTGCGTTTTTTCTCGGAGGTAGCCACGAGGAGCACCTGGGATCCTCGTGCGAGAAGCGCAAAGCGCACGACACCGACAATTGCGCGCGGGGACAGGACGTCCGATCGATGGCAAGAGGAGGTTTTCCAGAAGCTTAGCATCCCTGTAGCGACGGCGACGGCGACGGCGACGGCGACGGCGACGACGAGGAGGAGAAGGAGGAGGACGACGACGACGATGACGACGACGACGACGACGAGGACGACGACGACGAGGACGACGACGACGACGACGACGACGCAGCCCTGCCGCCGTGCCTCGCCGTCGCTCCCTGCCGCTTTCGCTTTTCGCGCGGCCGCCGTGCTCTCGCCCCTTCTCTCCCGACGCCCTCCGGCGCGATCTGTGGCAGAAGGCACACCGTGCGGAAAAAAGCGCAGTCCGCCGAAACACCGCAAGCAGTCTGCGCGTATGGTCCATCAGTTTTTTTTTTAAAAACAGCGTGTGTGCTTTTTTTCCAGTCTTCATTCCTCCCCCCTCCCCCCACACAGTGTGTTTTTTTTCAGAGGCGCCGCTGTCCTCTTGCCTTCTCTCCCGACGCCTTCTGGCGCGATCAGGATGCCTGGGTTCACTACGGCGGGAAGGACCGTCGACGAGAAGGAATAGGAGGAGGAGGAGGAGGAGGAGGAGGAGGAGGAGGAGGAGGAGGAGAAGGGTGAATCATGCATAGAAAGCTGATGAGGATGGTGATTATGACAACGGTGGTGAGCAGGAGGAATAGGAAGACCAGGAATGGGCGGAGGCGAAGGAGGAGGAGGAGGAGGAAGTAGTCAATGGCGTGTGATATGCATTCTCATCCTGCCGTCGTGTTTGGGCGTGAAGAGAGTCAATGTGATGCTGCTAGCCTTGTGAATGTTTTAAACCATTCAGGCGTTTAGTACTCGTGGCCGTGGTCACAAACATCAACGGGTGCACATGGAGAACCAAGGAAGCATCCGACTCGGTGCACGGGTATACGGCTAGGTAGCTGTGAGTGCTGACATAGTGAGTTAAGACATTCCTTTGTGATATTAGTCTGTGAGCGCAGATTGCTTTCGGAAGAAGTCTGCACAGCCGTACTCGCGGCATCTCCTGGCCTTTGTGATGAGCAGAGGGCTTCCTGCTGCTGCTGCTGTCACTGCTGCTCCTTCTGATGTACCTCTTCTTACCAGGAAGCTGGATATCGCAGGCCTAGAGGTTGACACCAACACCAAGATCGGCGGTGCGCCTCCACCGAGGGAGGACGATCCCGATCTCGGTGATGGTGGTGATATTCTGGCTTCCAAGGTGGCCGAAATGTTTATTGCCACCAGCACCGAAATCTAGGATCATCGCCCCCCTGTGGAGGCAGCCCCCTGGGCTGGTGTTGGTGCCAATTTCCAGGCCTCCAAGGATGCGCACAGTGTGGCCCGCCTGGGCGAGAGCTGTAATATACTCGCGGCCGCGTGCCCTGACGGCGCTCGTCGCACGTCTGGATCTGTGCGCTGGCCCGCCGCACGGGTCTCTGGCGCGCCGCCTCCAGTGCCCCACGCGCGATTCCCGCCGTGTCTGTGTGTGTGCGTGTGTGTGCCTCCTCCTCCTCCTCCTCCTCCTCCTCCTCCTCCTCCTCCTCCTCCTCCCCCTCCTCCTCCTTCTCCTCCTCCTCCTCCTCCTTGTTAGACAGAGTGAGACAGAGAGAGAGAGAGACAGAGAGACAGAGAGACAAAGAGCGAGAGAGAGAGAGAGAGAGAACGGAAGAGAGAGGCAGCGAGAGTTTCAGCTCCCCGGTGCCGTCGAGCAGCTCTTTCCTCTTTCTTCAGCTCGCCCCACCTCCCTTCGCCCTGGCGCCGCTCCGCCCCCAGCAGGACCCACACTCCATGGGCGGAGACAGCGGCAACTTCGTGCTCAAGCGCGCCCCGCGCCCGCCCCGCCTCTCGGCCAGAACGCCGTCGACACGCGCACGGCCGAGCTCGCTCCCGCAGGGAGGATCCGCAGGTGGCCGCTGGCGGCCGCAGGGCCGTAGGCGCATTCTCCGTCTGTCTGAGCGGTTGGTCAACGCATTCTGGTCCCCACAGAGGCCCCATGTGGGTGCGTCCCAGCGAACACGGCAGCATATTGGGGTTGGAGTTTTCCTCACAGTCCGGGATCGCGAACTGGGTGCTCTACGAAAAGTTGGTAAGGGCGCCCGCAGACTCGTCCCAGCCAGTTTTGGGCAACATTTCGCAAGAATTCCTTCCCTGACAACTTGTGCTTGGTGCCTCAACTAGTCCCCAATGAGGGCGCCCGCGCATCGCGGCTACAGTCATAGGCCAGCCTCGACGAGGACTCTGTCTTTATGTAGAAGACCCCAGGAGGCTACAGGAAGTTCCAGAAGGCACCATGAGTCTCCAGTAGGGCCCAGGAGGCTTTTACGACGATTTTCGAGGCCCCGGGGTGCCCCAGGGTGCTCCTTGAGGCCTTGGGCACCCTCGTCAAGCCCAGAAGGCCCACGAGGCCCCAGGAGGCACTGGGAGGCTGGGAGGGGCTTCGAATCCGCAGGAGGTCCCAGAAGAGCCTGGGATGGCCCAGAGTGGCCCAGGCACCATCGTTCGTGCCGTCCCTCTGGGGCCTCCCTGTCCCGTGGCTTGGCCGCCCCGCGCGCCCCCCCACGGCCTCGCCGCGTGAGTGCGCCCTCCTCTCCCTCCTCCCGCCTCTGCGGCCGCCTCTCGGCTTCTCCCCTCCTCGGGCAGGCGGGGGCATTCGCAAGCCGTCGCCCGGGCTGCCTGGGCGCGCGTGTGGACGGACTGCCTCTGCCGCGCTGCGACGCAACGCAGAGTCTGCTGCAGCTCTGCTCGGGGGGAGCTGCTCGGCCGCTCGGCCGCCGCCGGGGTCCCGGCGGAAGCGAGAGGCTACCGGGGAGCCCCGCGGGGGCCCAGGGCAGGATGCCCAAGCACGGACACTGGGCTTGTGAGGAGCACCGGGCTCGCGCGAGCTTGCAGGCTGTGCGATCGAAGGTCTCGCGCGGGGCCTTTGCGCAGTCATCGGGCCTTTGCGCGAGGTGCCCAAGGACGAGCACTGCTCTTGTGAGGAGCACTGGGTTCACACGAGCTTGCAGGCTGTGCGATCACAGGGCTTGTGCGGGGCCCTGCGCAAGCATCGGGCTTTGTACCAACGTAGGGCTTGCACGCACATCGCGCTGTGTGTGTGTGTGTGTGTGTGACCGCCTCGACGCTGCGCGCGAGGCCGCGACCGCCAAAAGTGTGTGTGTGTGTGTGTGTGTGTGTGTGTGTTGCCTCAGCTGCCTCGTAGGTTACCCATGACCTCGGCTCCCACCGCCCTCCCGGCTCGCATCCGCGGGGCTGGCTTGCCATACCTGCCTCCCCGGGCGTTGCCTTGCGCCTCCTCCCCGCTCTGCCTCCCACTTTGGGCGAGTTGTTCTGGCCCGGGCCGCCTTGTAGGTCACGCTTGACCTCGGCGCCCGGCACGTCTTTCTCCCCGGCCGCCCCCCCCCGCCCCTGCCGTCCTGGCCGGGCGGTCTCGTGCTGCCTCAGTGGCAGTCGCAACCTTGCTTCCCGGGCCTCGCCCGCCGCTCACTGGCTGGTGGGCCGCTGTCCGTCGCTATCCTTTCGCCGGCCTGGTGATGGCCTCGTCCTTGTCGCCGTCCCTGGGCGCCTCGCAGGTCGCATATGATCTCGCCCTTGGGCCGTCTTGCAGTCCTCTTGGGGGCCTCTTGGGCCGTCTTGGGGCAGTCCTGGTGGCTTCTTGGGTCGACTTGGGAAGTCTGACGCTCGAAAAGGCGAGAAACCGAAACACGTGGAAACATCCAGGGAACATCGATGTTGTATGGCTCTCCTGGCCCTCTTGGGAGGGCTCTTGGGGCCATCTTGGGACGCCTCGAAGGCCTCGTGTGCCGTTTTGAAGCCACATTGGGCCGTCTGGAGGCCGACGTGGACCGTCTTGCGGCGATCTTGCGCTGTCTTGGGGGCATCAGGGCCTCGGGAGGGCGACCTGTGTGGTATTTTGCGAAGGATTGTGGCCTCGGGATGGGGCGGCGATGCGCGCAGCTGGGTGCTCCTCCGCCTCCTCTGCCTACTGCTTCTCCTCCTCCTCCGCCTCCTCCTCCTCCTTCTTCTCCTCCCCCTCCTCCCTCTCCTCCTCCTCCTCCTTCTCCTCCTCCTCCTCTTCGTCGTCCTTCTCCTCCTCCTCCTCCTCCTCCTCCTCCTCCTCCTCCTCCTCCTCCTCCTCCCCACGCTGCCGTCGGCGGCGTCGCAGCCCCAACCCCCCGCGCGCCGTGGAGGAATATTTCACGACGGGCTGGGCTCGTCATCCCAGCGCGCCTCGGCGTGCCAGGGGACATGGTGGCGGACATTTCGTGCCTGATCTTTTGGTTTTTTAGAGGAACGGCTCGCCGATGCTGGGAAGCATCCGGGAAGCATCCGGGAATCCGAATGAAGCATCGGGGGCGTTCGGCTGTTGCATCGAGAGGTCTGAAATCGCTTGGGCCGAAAAACTATTCGTTCT
This sequence comes from Prorocentrum cordatum, assembly GCA_963575745.1. NCBI lineage: Eukaryota > Dinophyceae > Prorocentrales > Prorocentraceae > Prorocentrum > Prorocentrum cordatum. The sequence goes on from CAUYUJ010007315.1 coordinate 36,324, forward strand.
CTGCAATTTTTTCGGCATTATATATTGTCAGGAAGCTCTACGAGTCCCCCTGCGGTAAGAAAGGTTGACGGTTTACCGCCGGCGCCCAGTCCGGGAAGCATCCGGGAATCCGAATGGCCCATGCACGCTGGTCGGCAGCGACCCCGACTCACGCCAATGGGGCAGGCACCCTCCCCGAACCTCGTCGTAACGGCACATGTGTGTATGGGTTCGCCTGAAGGCCATGCGCGTAAATGCGTGCAGCAATGTCGTGGAGGCCATTCGCGTTTTTCCCCTACCTAGGCTCTGCCTAGAGGGTTCTTACTCGCTGGGCTTCAAGGGGCCGGGCAGTGTTCCTCGCCCCGGGCGGTTCCCCCGGTCCCCGCCCCGCGGTTCCCCCAGTTGCGCCCCCTAGCTTTAGCTTTAGCTTTAGCATTAGCTTTAGCTTGAATTTTAGCTTTAGCATTAGCTTTAGCTTTAGCTTTAGCTTCAGCTTTAGCTTTAGCTTAGCTTTAGCTTAGCTTGAGCTTAGGTTTAGCTTAGGTTTAGCTTAGCTTTAGCTTAGCTGTAGCTTAGCATTCGTTTAGCTTTAACTTAGCTTTAGCTTAGCTTTAGCTTAGCTTTAGCTTAGCTTTAGCTTAGCTTTAGCTTAGCTTTAGCTTAGCTTTAGTTGAGCTGTAGCTTAGCTTTAGCTTAGATTTAGCTTAGCTTTAGCTTAGCTTTACCGTTACTACTAATGCTGCTTTCCTAGGGGCTCCAACTCCTAGGTCCGGTCGCACTGGGATAATTGTTGTTCCTCTGCGTGCTGTCGCTTTCTGATGGGTGATGCTGCTTAATGCTTCCTGCTGCTGCTGCTGCTGCTGCTGCCTGCGTTTGCTGCCTGCTGCTGCTCACTTATGCTCGCTCCGCTGCTGGCGGAGGGTCTCAGGACTCTTGAGCGAGGTCTTGGGATCTCCAGGGCTGTCGAGTGACGCCTGGGCGGCTTCTCAGGGAACCTTCGGGGTTGTCATCTGGGGTTCGCTGCCTACTCGGGGCGTCTTGGTGCGTCTTGGGGTACTCTTTAGCTCCGAGGGCCATTTCGGAGAGTCTTGGCGCATTCTGTCGGCACCACTGCGCCTGCAGCTTGTCTTGGGTCTTCCGTGCTGGTTCTCGGCCAACGCACGAAGTTGGCCACCTACGAGGTTGCATCCGGATGTTGTGGCGTCCTCAGTGGTCGTGCCTTTTGATAAGCACGGCCAGCCTGCTGCAGTCTCATGGATTTTCCTGCGAGTGTGGCTGACATATGGCCGTAGCTAGGTGGCCCGAGGCACGAGATGAAAGCAGCCATCAGCATATCCATTTTGCGGTCAGATGCGCGTAGTAGGAGGAAGTGAAGGTACGAGGAGGGAGACGGAGAGGAGGAGAATATGGAGAGGGGTGGCGAGGAGTAGGATGCCGAGGAGGAGGAGGAGGAGGAGGAGGAAGCGGAGGAGACGAGGAGAAAGGTGAAGATGGGGACAGGGAGGATGTCTTTCGCGGGCGCACCCTTACTGCCATCCAGTAGAGGATGGTGGAAGCTGCTGGGACAGTGGTGCGCGGCAGAGTAGCACCAACGTAGCATCGCCTCCATTCCCCGCGTCTCTGTAGACCTATCAGCCCAGCTGAAGACGAAGAGGGGGGAACAGACAGGCATCCGGGATCTTCATTGCACGATGTTGCTTGCGGCCGCAACGTCGCCCCCTTTGGCATAAAAAGCCCGTGGGGATCCTTGTCGATATACCGTCCCCTACAGCCCTCTTCGGAACTCTTCAGCCATGGTTGAACATTGTCAAACGGATAACCCTGCAACGATGCGGGCGTGCATGTCACACTGTGCAAGGACAGGTGCCGTTTTGGCTAGGCATTGATCTGAGTCGAGGACTTCGGTGAGGTTGACAGCGTGATGGTGCACAACTTTAGCTCCTCCTCTGCAGTGTACTGAGAGGTGCGGTACCAATACAACTTGTTTCTTTCACTGAGCGCCTAGTTGAGTGGGTTGCGTTTCTCTTGGAAGTGCCAGCGACGCGATCGCGCACTTTTCCCTCCTGTCCATCGGCTTCCCGCAGGCAAGCAGATGTGGTACGGCAGCCTGGCGATGGCAGCTGCCTCTTCCACTCGCTTAACTATTGCATGAACAAGTGCAGTGGTGTAAATGGTGCAGCCTCGCGTCTTTTCCCCCCCTTGCGGCCTCCCATCGCAATCCGTCCACTTTTGCCCATGACCCATTCCGTGTGGGTTAGAGAGTTGGTTCAGGAATAATGGCAGGTGTCCATGCATTAGTGCGCGCCGCTTGTACGTCTCGACTGGGTGCCCGTCTGTGGGGTTACGTTGTAGATATGGTTTGCGGGATGTACTTGGCCCCTCGGGGAGAGAGAGAGAGAGAGAGAGAGAGAGAAAGAATGAGAGAGAGAGAGAGAAAGAGAGAGAGAGAGAGATATATATATATATATATATATATATATATATAGAGAGGTAACAATCGAGAGGGAGAGGGTTTATATACACGTTCATGTGTAGACAGGGAGATGGTGGGGCTATGCCACACAGGGGGTACAACACCGACATAAGGTCAATGTTGACATGTATGGCCGCGCATATGCACTCCAACAGGCCTACTATACATGCTGCAAGATGAGTGCGCGTAGACATGCATGGGCTCCTACGCATGCTGCTGCATGAGTGTGTACAGACAGTCATTAAGCATTCCGTCGCTGGTATTGTCTTCCTGCGTGTTTTCTTCGGCCTGCTGTTGCTACTTCTGGACATGTGTTGCGCTGGGCTTCCGCGGCTCGTGGTAAGTTACAACTGCAAGCTGTTGTGCAATATTTCTGAGTGTTGTGCTTCAGTGGCAGCAGCGCTCGTGAGCACAGGCCGCCGTCTTGACCTTCCAGAGTTGGGCAATGTCTACTACGCAAACGTGTTAACTCATTTGCGTGCTGTCAGCAGGTGCTCCCTAGCTTTGCATCCACGCGTGCACAAATAGTACTACCATCCAGCTTTTTCTGGATCGCGCTGTCGATGCGTCTGCACTGCCATACGTCAGTACTTCCATGCACACATCCATGCATCCGTGTATCCCTGCGCACAACACGCCCAGACATCCGCACGGTTTCCGTGCAGCCACGCGCATCCACAACCGCCGCCCTGCGTGCTCTCTCCTGGGGGAGCCTGGCGTGCACGCGACGGTCCCACCGGACTACCTACTCACGACTGTGAGCCGCCCCCCCCTCTCCAACGGGCTGACTGTACTGGGTCCGCCTGGGACGCGACCTCAGAATGGAGAATGACGATCAATAAATGACTGGGGGTCGTGTTCACGCGGCGGCGCCCGGGATGACGATTAGAAAAAACCTGCCGCGGGTTGGAAAGCTATTTTCTTTAATCGTTCTCCTCCAGTCAGAAAATTGTGCAGAAATAGCAGAAAACTATTTTTTAAATCGTTCCCTCCCATTTTTTATAATAAATCGTCATCCCGCATTACCTGAAGCGACACTCCCAACCACCCCGCGGCTGTTGCCCGCCCCCCCTGCGTCTGCTGGCTCCCCCGCATGCGGTGCGCACGTTCGATCGCCTTCCCACTAACTAACTCTGCGGCGGCGGGCCGGCCCCCCTCTTTCCTGCTCGGCTGCCCTCGCTGCGTCGACCAGGGGGCGCTTTTGCACACACGACCGACTCAATGC
>CAUYUJ010007315.1:45000-47622 GCA_963575745.1 Prorocentrum cordatum
TAAGCCGTCTGGAACCACATCAAATATAATAGCATCAGATATGAACCCATTGCGAATGAAATCCTATAAGCGGTGGGTTCACCTCTAACAAGTTTCCCAAGGATGAAGCAATATGTCGTGCAATCCGAACAAGGAAGGGCTCAACTCTTATATAATTCCATGAGAAGTGGATGCGCCTCTATTGGGATCCCCGAATGGACGGGGCCACGGGTAATTGATTTGCATGCAGTATGGCTTCACCTTCTATTATAATCCCATCAGAGGTGGATCCGGATCCAATAGAACCCCATGGAGGATGGAAGCATCTGGGGTATACTCGTATTTGATGTGGATGCACTTCTATTTGAATCTTATGAGGAAGGAACCAGTTCTAATGTAATCATTCTTAAGCCCTGCTAAGCCCCTGGTGATCGCTGCTACGCCTTGCCCCGCTAAGCTTTGCTAGCCATTGCGATGCCGTGCTATGCCCTGCTGGCCCCTGCAAAGCTTGGCTAGATCTGGCCACGCCCTGCCAAGCACTGCTAAGCGCGGCTAAGCCCTGCAGCCCTTCTGCTATGCCTTGGCAAGGTCTGCGAGCCACCTGCCAAGCCCAGCGAAGCCTTGATAAACCCGACCAGGCCCTTCTAGGCTCTGCTAACCCCTGATATGCCCTGATGACACTTTCCAATCGCTGCTAACCCTGCTAGCCTTGCTGGGCTCTGCCAGCACCGTGCCGCCTGCCAAGTCAGTCGGAGCCAAACCGCATATAATCTTATCAGGCATGGATATTGCCTATGGAATCCTAGTACGGAGGGAGCAGTATGTAATGCAATCCGATAAAGGAAGGATTCAGCTTTAACAGGATCCCATGCGTGGTGGATCTACTTCTACTGGGATTCTGTTATGGGCGGGGTCGCGTTCAATTGATTTGCATGCAGTGTGGCTTCACCTCTAACAGAATCCTCTTAGACGGGGATGCACCGCCAACGTAATTCCATGAAGGATGGAAGCATCTGGAATTTTTTTTTTACGTGTGGATCCACTTCTGTTTGAATCCATTGGGGAACGGAACCGCATCTAATATAATCCTTCTAAGGGGTGGATCCAGTGTTCATCAGAGTCAATTGGAAGTGGATGCGGCCTAGCGTTATTAAACAATCGGACGCAAAGAAAGGCCAAACCGCCTGCACTACATTTTTTAAGGGTGGAGATATCGCACACAAGTGAGTACCAGAGGTAAATATCCAACGGGCGAATTCTAATTGGAATGTCGTGCAAAAGGGACTTATTTTGGAACATACGCAGTACAAAGCAATGTTGAATTCACGGATTCCGCAAGGAACTCTAACTGTTACCCACACACTAGAATTTAAGTGTAAACCGCCCACAAAAAAAGATCCGATTGAAAAACCGCGCAACAAGGATTCTATGTGCAATCCGCACAATAGAAATCAATGTGTAAACCGCCCACAAAAAAAGGAAAACCATTGAAAAGCCGCGCGCACCGATCTTATGTGTAATCCGCGCAACAGGCTTCTTTTTGTACATTGTTTACGCAAAGGACCACCTTTGAAAGGGAGCCAAAACACGTTTTGGACCTTTCGGAAAACAACAAAAGAACAAGCAACAACAAACCGTCGCCCCCTTTATTTTTTGTTTTTTGTTCGCGCCCGCCCCGCCCCCCCCAAACATATACAAATGAACGGGGGGATCATTTTCTTCTTTGGGCCTCCATTTCAACAAATTCTTTTCGTGGGTGATTGACACATTGATTCTTAGTGTGTAGATTACACTTATAATACTTTTGCGCCGCTTTTCAATAGGAATTCATTTGTGAGCGGATCACAAACCAAATTTTCATTGCGTGGATTACACATAGAATCCTTCTGTGCGGTTTTTCACTCGGATTCCTCTTGTTGGCGATTATCACATGGGAGTCTATGGTGAAGATTCGAACAACAAACAGAAAACCATTGCCCCCTACCTTCTTTTCCTCCTCCCCCGCCCGGCCCCGATACAAACAAAAAAGAACATGGAGGTTTTTATTTGTCCGGCGATCCACAACTTTTTGTGGCCTCCATTTGAAGATTTTTTGTGGGTGATCTATACATTGATTTCTATTTTGTAGATTACACATAGAATCGATTGGCGCTTTTAAGATGAGAGAAAAACGAAACATGAATAAGTGAAAATACACAAGTCGAGTAGCCAAACAACTTCCAAAGCATTGACATACACCACGACAGTGGTCCCCAAATCGTCCCAGATTTCCCCCTTACCCCCCTCTCCTGCTGCTCGCCTCCGCCCCATCCACAAGCGCGCTCGCCCCCCCCCTCCCGCTCCCATCCAGAGAGGCGGCCGGCCCGGAGGCGATGGGGCGGGGTCGGGGGAGGGGGCGCGGGGGGCGGGGGAGGGGAGGGGGGGAGGGGTAGTGGGAGATCGACTGCAGAATTGATTTGCCGCGCGTCCCTCCCCGCCCGCTTCCAGAGAGGCGGCCGAGGAAAGACAGGAAATGGAAGGAGAAGAAGAAGAAGGAGGAGGAGGAGCAGGAGGAGGAGGAGGAGGAGGAGGATGAGGAGGAGGAGGAGGAGGCGGAGGAGGAGGAGGAGGAGGAGGAGGAGGAGGAGGAGGAGGAGGAGGAGG
>CAUYUJ010007316.1:0-27500 GCA_963575745.1 Prorocentrum cordatum
GGTAATTAGTCCTGGGTATGGCACGATGTCAGTGTTGCTCTTAACGGGAACTCCAAGCCCAATGGTAAAGGCAACGAGCCCTTTATGGAGCCCGCCGTCCAGAATCAGTCACTACATCTGTACTGATACGACGCGACCTGCAAAGCGGACACAATTCAAAAAGCACCTCGAATGTCATCGAAGGACTGACACCAATCACGGTAGCATGTGACTGGCGACGCAGGGTGCTTAGTCCTAGGTATGGCACGATGTCAGTGTTGCTCTTAACGAGAACTCCAAGCCCATTGGTAAAAAAGCAACGAGCCCTTTACGGAGCCCGCCGTCCGGAACAGGGCACTACATCTGCACTGATACGACGCGACCTCCAAAGCGAACCAAATTCAAGAAGCAGGTCGAATGTCATGGAGGGACTAGCACGAGGCCTCCAAGCCCATTGGTATAGGCAACGAGCCCTTTAGGGAGCCCGCCGTCCGGAATCAGTCATTACATCTGCACTGATGCGACGCGACCTCCAAAACAAGCAAAATTCAAGAAGCAGGCCGAATGGCATCGAGGGACTAACACCAATCATGGTAGCGTGCGACTGGCGACCCAGGGAAATTAGTCCTAGGTATGGCACGATGTCAGTGTTGCTCTTAACGAGAACTCCAAGCCCATTGGTAAAGGCAACGAGCCCTTTACAGAGCCCGCCGTCCGGAACAGGGCACTACATCTGCACTGATACGACGCGACCTCCAAAGCGAACCAAATTCAAGAAGCAGGTCGAATGGCATCGAGGGACTAACACCAATCACGGTAGCGTGCGACTGGCGACCCAGGGTAATTAGCCCTAGGTATGGCACGATGTCAGTGTTGCACTCAAGCCCACATGGTAAAAGGCAACGAGCCCTTTAGGGAGCCCGCCGTCCGGAACAAGGCACTACATCTGTGCTGATACGACGCGACCTCAAAAGCGAACCAAATTCAAGAAGCAGACCGGATGTAAATCGAGGGACTAACACCAATCACGGTAGCGTGCGACTGGCGACTCAGGGTAATTAGTCCTAGGTATGGCACGATGTCAGTGTTGCTCTTAACGAGAACTCCAAGCCCATTGGTATCAGCAACGAGCCCTTGACGGAGCCCGCCGTCCGGAACAAGGCACTACATCTGCACTGATACGACGCGACCTCCAAAGCGAACCAAATTCAAGAAGCAGGTCGAATGGCATCGAGGGACTAACACCAATCACGGTAGCGTGCGACTGGCGACCCAGGGAAATTAGTCCTAGGTATGGCACGATGTCAGTGTTGCTCTTAACGAGAACTCCAAGCCCAGCGGTAAAGGCAACGAGCCCTTCAGGGAGCCCGCCGTCCGGAACAAGGCACTACATCTGTGCTGATACGACGCGACCTCCAAAGCGAACCAAATTCAAGAAGCAGGTCGAATGTCATCGAGGGACTAACACCAATCACGGTAGCGTTCGACTGGCGACCCAGGGTAATTAGTCCTAGGTATGGCACGATGTCATTGGTTGCTCTAACGAGTCCAAGCCCAGCGGTAAAAGCAACGAGCCCTTACGGAGCCGCCGTCCGGAAAAGCAATAATCTGCCACTGATACGACGCGAAAGGACTCGCGAGGCAAATTCAGAAGCAATTTCGATGTCATCGACGAAACAACACCAATCACCGGTAGCAAGCGACTGGCGACCAGGCGAATTCAGCCCTAGGTTGGCACGATGTCAGTGTTGCTCTCAACGAGAACTCCAAGACAATTGTAAAAGCAACGAGCCTTTACGGAGCCGCCGTCCGGCAACAAGGGCACTACATCTTGCTGATACCGACGCGACCTCCAAAGCGAACAAAATCAAGAAAGCAGTCGAATGTCAAAGAGGGCCACTAACACCAATCACGGGAGGGGTCGACTGGCGACCAAGGGCAAGTAGTTCCTAGGTATGGCACGATGTCAGTGTTGCTCTTCAGGAGAACTCCAAGCCCATTGGTAAAAGCAACGAGCCCTTTAGGGAGCCCGCCGTCTGGAACCAGACACTACATCTGCACTGATACGACGCAACCTCCAAAGCGAACCAAATTCAAGAAGCAGGTCGAATGTCATCGAGGGACTAACACCAATCACGGTAGCGTGCGACTGGCGACCCAGGGTAATTAGTCCTAGGTATGGCACGATGTCAGTGTTGCTCTTAATGAGAACTCCAAGCACATTGGTAAAGGCAACGAGCCCTTGACAGAGCCCGCCGTCCGGAACAAGGCACTACATCTGTGCTGATACGACGCGACCTCCAAAGAGGACAGAATTCAAGAAGCAGGCCGAATGTCATCGAGGGACTAACACCAATCACGGTAGCGTGCGACTGGCGACCCAGGGTAATTAGTCCTAGGTATGGCACGATGTCAGTGTTGCTCTTCAGGAGAACTCCAAGCCCATTGGTAAAAGCAACGAGCCCTTTAGGGAGCCCGCCGTCTGGAACCAGACACTACATCTGCACTGATACGACGCAACCTCCAAAGCGAACCAAATTCAAGAAGCAGGTCGAATGTCATCGAGGGACTAACACCAATCACGGTGCGTGCGACTGGCGACCCAGGGGAATTAGTCCTAGGTATGGCACGATGTCCTCAAGTTGGTTGCTCGTAACGAGAACTCCAAGCCATGTAAAGGCAACGAGCCTGTACGGAGCCCCCGCCCGTCCCCACGCGTTCACACATACATCTGTGCTGATACGACGCGACCTCCAAAGAGGACAGAAATCAAGAAGCAGGCCGAATGTCATCGAGGGACTAACACCAATCACGTAGCGTGCGACTGGCGACCCAGGGTAATTAGTCCTAGGTATGGCACGATGTCAGTGTTGCTCTTAACGAGAACTCCAAGCCCAATGGTAAAGGCAACGAGCCCTTTAGGGAGCCCGCCGTCCGGAACAAGGCACTACATCTGTGCTGCTACGACGCGACCTCCAAAGAGGACAAAATTCAAGAAGCAGGCCGAATGTTATCCAGGGACTAACACCAATCACGGTAGCGTGCGACTGGCGACCCAGGGTAATTAGTCCTAGGTATGGCACGATGTCAGTGTTGCTCTTAACGAGAACTCCAAGCCCATTGGTAAAAGCAACGAGCCCTTTACGGAGCCCGCCGTCCGGAACAAGGCACTACATCTGCACTGATACGACGCGACCTCCAAAGCGAACCAAATTCAAGAAGCAGGTCGAATGTCATCGAGGGACTAACACCGATCACGGTAGCGTGCGACTGGCGACCCAGGGCAATTAGTCCTAGGAGCGCGTTTCGTTATGTTCGGCGATGACGGGCGTCATGGGGGGGGGGAGGGCGGGGGGGGGTATGACGTGACGCCCCCCCCCGCCGAGTGGCTCCGGCACCACAGCCGCGCCCGCGCGCACGACCCGACGAGCGACGAGCGACGAGCGACGACGACGACGACGACGACGACGACGACGCGAGCAGCATGTAAGTGGCGATCTGCCCATTGCGCCTGTGTACACCACAACGCTCGCGTGCACCACACCGCGCGTGTGCACCACAGCGCCTGCGTACACCGCAACAGCCGTGTGCAACGCACCGCCCGTGTATACCACAATACTTGGAAGCACTACAGCACCGGTGTACATACACCGCAGCAGCAATGTGCAACACAACGCCTGTGTACACCACAATGCTTGCGTGCACCGCAGCGCCTGCGCACGCCACAGCGCCTGTCTACACCACAGCATCCGCGTGCAACGCAGCGCTGGTGTATACCACAGCGCCTGCGTGCACAGGACAGGTAGAAGGAGCATGTACGTCAGCATCTGCTGCGGACAACTAAACGCCACGCCAAGAAACTTCTGAGAATCGAATGCGACGTTTTTCCCTCATCCCTCCTCCTCCTCCTCCTCATCCTCCTCCTCCTCTTCCTCCTCCTCCTCCTCCTCCTCCTCCTCCTCCTCCTCCTTTTCCTCCTTCTTACCCCCTGTCGTGCGGCTTGGCGTTACAACGCACGTGCGCATCTCAGCGTGCACCGCAGAATGGTCGACTGAATCGGTCCACTTGGTTCTCGGACGGCCAGTTTAACTGGAGCCTCCTGGACGCAAATGGGAGTGAGGGTGATGCGGGCGGACTCGGGGGGACTCGTAGATTCCAGCGGCGCCCCTTTGTCCATGAGGATTTGATTTCCATTGTTCTCTCTGGAGTCCACACGCGCTCCATTTTGTCACAAGGATCCCTTCTGAAATTCTATACACAACAATGGTGCTGTATTGCACACGGCTGATGTGGTGCACACAGGCGCCGTGGCGTACACAGGCACTGCAATGCACGCAGGCAGTGTGGTGTACACTGGTGCTGTGTTGCGCACCGCACGGCTGATGTGGGGTACGGAGGCGCTGTGGTGTACGCAGGAGCTGCTGTGCCCGCAAGCACGGTGGCACAAACTGATGCTGTGTTGCACGCGGCTGCTGTGGTGTACATCGGCGGTGTGGTGTACACAGGCGCTGCGGTGCACGCGGGCACTGTGATGTACACAGGCGTTGTGGTGCATATCGCCACCTACATGTTCGTGCTACCCGTCCTCCGTCATTCCTAAGCATTCCCAGACGCCGCCGGCGCGAAACGTAACGTCATCGACACCCTCCCCCCCAGATGATTGCCGTCATCGGCCCAGACAAAAAAATAGGCTCCAGCCGCGTCCGCGCGCACGACGACGATGAGCGACGAGCGACGAACCACGAGCGACGACGACGGACGACGACGACGACGACGACGACGACGACGACGACGACGACTCCTGCGGACCAGACACCTATGCGGATTCCTACGCGGACACCTACGCGGATCCCAATGCGCATGGTGGCAGTGCCCGGAGCGCACTGGGGGGGGGAGCGTTACGTCATAGGGGGGGGGTGGAGCGGGGGCCATGACGCCCGTCAGGCCCCAAGCAATAAAGAAACGGGCTCTAGACATGGCACGATGTCAGTGTTGCTCTTAACGAGAACTCCAAGCCCATTGGTAAAGGCAACGAGCCCTTTAGGGAGCCCGCCGTCCGCAACAAGACACTACATCTGCACTGATACGACGCGACCTCCAAAGCGGACAGAATTCAAGAAGCAGGCCGAATGTCATCGAGGGACTAACACCAATCACGGTAGCGTGCGACTGGCGACCCAGGGTAATTAGTCCTAGGTATGGCACGATGTCAGTGTTGCTCTTAACGAGAACTCCAAGCCCATTGGTAAAGGCAACGAGCCCTTTAGGGAGCCCGCCGTCCGGAACAAGGCACTACATCTGCACTGATACGACGGACCTCCAAAGCGAACCAAATTCAAGAAGCAGGTCGAATGTCATCGAGGGACTAACACCAATCACGGTAGCGTGCGACTGGCGACCCAGGAAAATTAGTCCGAAGTATGCCACGATGTCAGTGTTGCTCTTAACGAGAACTCCAAGCCCATTGGTAAAGGCAACGAGCCCTTTAGGGAGCCCGCCGTCCGGAACAAGGCACTACATCTGCACTGATACGACGCGACCTCCAAAGCGAACCAAATTCAAGAAGCAGGTCGAATGTCATCGAGGGACTAACACCAATCACGGTAGCGTGCGACTGGCGACCCAGGGTAATTAGTCCTAGGTATGGCACGATGTCAGTGTTGCCCCCGCGCCCATTGGTAAAAGCAACGAGCCCTTTACGGAGCCCGCCGTCCAGAACAAGGCACTACATCTGCACTGATACGACGCGACCTCCAAAGCGAACCAAATTCAAGAAGCAGGTCGAATGTCATCGAGGGACTAACACCTATCACGGTAGCGTGCGACTGGCGACCCAGGGTAATTAGTCCTAGGTATGGCACGATGTCAGTGTTGCTCTTAACGAGAACTCCAAGCCCATTGGTAAAAGCAACGAGCCCTTTACGGAGCCCGCCGTCCGCAACAAGGCACTACATCTGCACTGATACGACGCGACCTCCAAAGCGAACCAAATTCAAGAAGCAGGTCGAATGTCATCGAGGGACTAACACCAATCACGGTAGCGTGCGACTGGCGACCCAGGGTAATTAGTCCTAGGTATGGCACGATGTCAGTGTTGCTCTCAACGAGAACTCCAAGCCCATTGGTAAAGGCAACGAGCCCTTAGGGAGCCCGCCGTCCGGAACAAGGCACTACATCTGTGATGATACGACGCGACCTCCAAAGCGAACCAAATTCAAGAGCAGGTCGAATGTCATCGAGGGACTAACACCAATCACGGTAGCGTGCGACTGGCGACCCAGGGTAATTAGTCCTAGGTATGGCACGATGTCAGTGTTGCTCTTAACGAGAACTCCAAGCCCATTGGTAAAGGCAACGAGCCCTTTGGGGAGCCCGCCGTCCAGAACAAAGCACTACATCTGTGCTGATACGACGCGACCTCCAAAGAGGACAAAATTCAAAAAGCAGGCCGGATGTCATCGAGGGACTAATACCAATCACGGTAGCGTGCGACTGGCGACCCAGGGTAATTAGTCCTAGGTATGGCACGATGTCAGTGTTGCTCTTAACGAGAACTCCAAGCCCATTGGTAAAAGCAACGAGCCCTTTACGGAGCCCGCCGTCCGAACAAGGCACTACATCTGCACTGATACGACGCGACCTCCAAAGCGAACCAAATTCAAGAAGCAGGTCGAATGTCATCGAGGGACTAACACCAATCACGGTAGCGTGCGACTGGCGACCCAGGGTAATTAGTCCTAGGTATGGCACGATGTCAGTGTTGCTCTTAACGAGAACTCCAAGCCCATTGGTAAAAGCAACGAGCCCTTTACGGAGCCCGCCGTCCGGAACAAGGCACTACATCTGCACTGATACGACGCGACCTCCAAAGCGAACCAAATTCAAGAAGCAGGTCGAATGTCATCGAGGGACTAACACCAATCACGGTAGCGTGCGACTGGCGACCCAGGGTAATTAGTCCTAGGTATGGCACGATGTCAGTGTTGCTCTTAACGATAACTCCAAGCCCATTGGTAAAGGCAACGAGCCCTTTACGGAGCCCGCCGTCCAGAACAAGGCACTACATCTGTGCTGATACGATGCGACCTCCAAAGAGGACAAAATTCAAGAAGCAGGCCGAATGTCATCGAGGGACTAACACCAATCACGGTAGCGTGCGACTGGCGACCCAGGGTAATTAGTCCTAGGTATGGCGCGATGTCAGTGTTGCTCTTAACGAGAACTCCAAGCCCATTGGTAAAGGCAACGAGCCCTTTAGGGAGCCCGCCGTCCGGAACAAGGCACTACATCTGCACTGATACGACGCGACCTCCAAAGCGAACCAAATTCAAGAAGCAGGTCGAATGTCATCGAGGGACTAGCACCAATCACGGTAGCGTGCGACTGGCGACCCAGGGTAATTAGTCCTAGGTATGGCACGATGTCAGTGTTGCTCTTAACGAGAACTCCAAGCCCATTGGTAAAGGAAACGAGCCCTTTAGGGAGCCCACCGCCCAGAACAAGGCACTACATCTGTGCTGATACGACGCGACCTCCAAAGCGAACCAAATTCAAGAAGCAGGCCGGACGTCATCGAGGGACTAACACCAATCACGGTGGCATGCGACTGGCGACATAGGGTAATTAGTCCTAGGTATGGCACGATGTCAGTGTTGCTCTCAACGAGAACTCCAAGCCCATTGGTAAAGGCAACAAGCCCTTTAGGGAGCCCGCCGTCCGGAACAAGGCACTACATCTGCACTGATACGACGCGACCTCCAAAGCGAACCAAATTCAAGAAGCAGGTCGAATGTCATCGAGGGACTAACACCAATCACGGTAGCGTGCGACTGGCGACCCAGGGTAAGTAGTCCTAGGTATGGCACGATGTCAGTGTTGCTCTTAACGAGAACTCCAAGCCCATTGGTGAAAGCAACGAGCCCTTTACGGATCCCGCCGTCCGGAACAAGTCACTACATCTGTACTGATACGACGCGACCTCCAAAGCGAACCAAATTCAAGAAGCAGGTCGAATGTCATCGAGGGACTAACACCAATCACGGTAGCGTGCGACTGGCGACCCAGGGTAATTAGTCCTAGGTATGGCGCGATGTCAGTGGTGCTCTTAACGAGAACTCCAAGCCCATTGGTAAAGGCATCGAGCCCTTGAGGGAGCCCGCCGTCCGGAACATGTCACTACATCTGTACTGATACGACGCGACCTCCAAAGCGAACCAAATTCAAGAAGCAGGTCGAATGTCATCGAGGGACTAACACAACTCACGGTAGAATGCGACTGGCGACCCAGGGTAACTAGTCCTAGGTATGGCACGATGTCAGTGTTGCTCGTAACGAGAACTCCAAGACCATTGGTAAAGACAACGAGCCCTTGAGGGAGCCCGCCGTCTGGAACAAGGCACTACATCTGTACTGATACGACGCGACCTCCAAAGAGGACAAAAATCAAGAAGCAGGCCGAATGTCATCGAGGGACTAACACCAGTGACAATAGCATGCGACTGGCGACCCAGGGTAAGTAGTCCTAGGTATGGCACGATGTCAGTGTTGCTCTGAACGAGAACTCCAAGCTCATTGTTAAAGGCAACGACCACTCTATGGAGCCAGCCGTCTGGAACAAGGGAGTTCATCTGTATTGATACGGCACGACCTCCAACGCAGACATAAATTCAAGAAGCAGGTCGAATGTCATCGAGGGACTAACTCCAGTCACGGTAGCATGCGACTTGCGCCCCAGGGTAGGTAGTCCGAGGTATGGCACGATGTCAGTGTTGCTCTGAACGAGAACTCCAAGCCCATTAGTAAATGTAACGAGCCCTTTAGGGAGCCCACCGTCCGGAACAAGTCACTACATAGAATACTGATAAGCTGCGGTCTCCAAAGAAGACAAAATTCAAGAGGCAGGCCGAATGTCATCGAGGGACTAACACAACTCACGGTAGTCCTAAGTATGGCACGATGTCAGCCTTGCTCCTAACAGGAACTCCAATCCAACCGGAAAGGCGACGACCTCTCTGTGGAGCCCGTCCGGAACACGTCAAAACGACACACGCACTGATACGACGCAATGCCCACACCATCTGGATTTGCCAGATCGTGTCAGCGGCACGCCGAATGTCATCGAGGAACCCACACCAATCACGGTAAGACGCGCCTGTCGACCCAGGGACACTTGTCCCAGGTATTGCACGATGTTTCTCTCCTCTCCCCCACTCCTCCTCCTCCCCCCTCCTCCTCCTCCTCCTGCTCCTCCTCCTCCCTCCTCCTCCTCCCTCCCCCTCCTCCTCCTCCTCCTCCTCCTCCTCCTCCTCCTCCTCCTCCTCCTCCTCCTCCTCCTCCTCCTCCTCCTGTTACTCCTAACGAGAACTTCCCGCCCATGGGCACGGCAACGAGCCCTTCATGGAGCCCTTTCCAGACCACGTCAAAACAACACACACACACACACACTGATACATCGGCCTGACCTAAGGAACGATGAATAAGGAACGAAGCCCCTTTTTTATCCCAAGGAATAACGCATAAGGAACGATAAAGAACAAATAACTCATAAGGAGTTGTAAATAACGCATGCAAACCTAAGGAACGACCGAGCCCCTTTTGAAAAGTAAGTGTTCCTTATTCAAGCCGCTCACTGTACGACGCAGCACCAAATTCGTCTGCAGTTGCCAAAGCATGTCAGAGGCGCGCCGAACTGCATCGAGGGACTAACACCAATCACGGTAGCATACGACCGGCGGCCCAAAATAATCAGTCCTAGGTATGGTACGATGTCTATACTGTTCCAAACGAGAACTCCAAGCCCCTGGGAAGGGCGACAAGCCCTTTATGGAGCACGTCTGGGACAAGTCGCAAGAACGCACGCACTGGTACGACGCAATGCAAACATAAGGGACCACATGCGAACCCTACCCCCACCCCCCACGATTTCTAAGGGGGAGGGGAGGGTGGGGTTCGCTTCGTTCGGGAGCTCCCGAGCGAAGTGAACCCCACCCCCCACCCCTCAGAAATCGTGGGGGATAGGGGTAGGGTTCGCATGTGGCCCCCTAAAACACCATCTGCATTTGCCAAAACGTGTCAGAGGTACGCCGAATGTCATCGAGGGACTAAGACCAATCGCGGCAGGATGCGACAGGCACCCCAAGGTAATTAGTACTAGGTATGGCGAAGTCAGTGTTGCTCCTAGCGAGAACTCCAAGCCTGTGGGAAGGGTGACGAGCCCGCCCTTTATGGAGCACGTCTGGGGCAAGTCACATCAACACATGCACTGATACTTCATCAATCCCCACGCCGTTTGCTGTTCACGGTAGCATGCGACTGGCGACCCATTAGTCCCAGGTATGGCACGATGCCAGTGTTGCTTGCTCCCAACGATAACTTCAACCTTATGGGACGGGCAACGAGCCCTTTTATGGAGCACGTCTGGAACAAGTCAACACAACACATGCACTGATAGAACACAATACCCACAGCACGCACTGATATCCGACGCAATGACCACACCACCGCACCATCTGCAGCTGCCAAATCATGTCAGAAATACGCCGAATGTCATTAGGAGCCCGACACCAATCACGTCCGCAGTATGCAGTCGAAAAGGTCCTCGAAGACGCGGCGCGGGGTGCCTGGGAAGCGACACGCTCTGGGTCCGGCGGCCGCGGTGCGCAGGGTGTGCGCGGCGGGTCGGGGGCTCCTTGCTACGAAGTCGGGCATGTCCCCCTGGACGCGGATTTTGGACGAAAAAACAAGAAATAGCCAAAACAATCGACAAATAATGCTCGAACATATTCAAAAAATAGTCACCCGGTCATGTTTGTACTAGTTTTGAATGTTCCGCCCGTAGAGGGACGTGCCCGACTCAACCTTGATACAGACCTGACAACCCCGACCTGCCGCTTGGGGAGACAACAGCGTCGGCATCGCTGCTTCTGCGCGCGGCCGCCGGGAGCCGAACGCGCACCCTGAGAGCCGACGCGGCGAAGACGTGCAGCACCGTGGAAAAAAAACGACCGCAGCCCAGGACCCAAGCCTGCTTAGGGGGCCACATGTGAACCCTACCCCTACCCCCCACGATTTCTGAGGGGGAAGGGTGGGGTTCACTTCGCTCGGGAGCTCCCGAACGGAGTGAACCCCACCCTTTTCCCTCAGAAATCGTGGGGGGTAGGGGTAGGGTTCACATGTGGCCCCCTACTGCTGCACCATGTTTCAGGCCAGGTCGACCTCTGGCCCCAGGGCCCGAAGCCGGGCGAAGGCGCCCGGCTCGGAAGAATGGCACGCTGGGACCTCTGGGTAAGAAGAGCTGCCGTCGCGGTGCTCTCCCTGCGGCGCCACGACCTGGAAGATTCCCCCGGTGGCCTTCGCCACGCCCGCGGCGACGGTGCCGATGCCGGCCGTGGCCACCAGCTTCACGGAGACCTTCAGGCCCACCCCCATCGGATCAGACGCACAGCTGGGGAGCAGAAAGTCGCGAAAGAACAAGTCGCGAAAGAAGAACAGTGAGGGACGAAAGAAGTCGAGAAAGATGAGGAGGGAGCAGCAGTTTCAGGAGAATGAGGAGGGTCAACAAAAGGAGGACGACGACAAGATAGGATGCTGCCGAAGGAGGACGGAGAAGGAAGATGGCAGCGCCCAGGACTTCGAGGAATCAAGCCATAGATTCGGCACTGTAGCTTCCAACGGGGAAACTTCGTATACACTTCGCGACGATGCAAAACTCCCCACTCCCCTGCAACGATATGCCTGGCCAACCCCCCTGGCCAACCCCCGATAAACCGGCCAATTCTGCCAGCCAACCCTCTCAGGGCAACCCTGGCAAGGTCATGCTTTCCTTAAGATAGAATAAATGGGATCCGACCTGAGGAAACCACAAGGTACAGATACCGCTACTCCCCAGACTTTTGCCAGGGTGCATTCTGACCAGAACTTCAAGGCGAATCCAGCGGTGGCGACGAAGGCCTCCCAAGAGGCCCAAGAAGGGTAGAAATGAGGGAAGGGTTGCGGTTTTCCTTCTCCGAAGACCAGAACCAAAAATGGTCGAGGCGTATCGGAATCGGCGCGGATCGGCTCGGCACCGGGCCCGACCTTGGCGTCCGGGCAGATGTGGTGCAGATCGTAGATGAGCTGCGCGAGGTCCTGCCACAGGGCAGAACCCTCCTCTTCCTCCTCCTCCTCCTCCTCCTCATCCTGCTCCTCCTCCTCCTCCCTCAAGCCGCTTGGGCTCGAGCAGCGGGTCAGAGGCCTGGGGGCCGACTGCACACCCGTTCCCGAGTCCTTCCCTGTACCTCAGAGTGGTGCTTGAGTTTGTTCGCCTGCAATCCTGACACTTTTGCAGGCGTTCGCGAAAGCAGGGATGATGACTCCGCCGCGTGCCAGGCCATGGACACGTTGCGGCAATTGCCAGAAGTGCGAGTACAATGACAAGCTTCGCTCCAACAGCATGCAATGTCCGAGCTGCAGTCACCAGATCAAGAAGCTATTCAAACCCCATGGGCCTCGTCATGTGCGCTTCGAGGACGAGTCTGATTGGGAGAACAGCAGTGTGGGCAGTAATCGTTCTCGCGGCCAGGGCCGCAAGAACAAGGGTCAGGCCGCAGCGCAGCTGGACGAGCTCTTGGAGAAGGCCCTGCGCACGGCGCAGGATGAGGAGATGAAGACGGCACTCGCGGCCCAGCGCAGCCGCCTCGCCACGCTCCCCGCTGCCTCCCACGAGTCGGCAGCGGAGTCGGTCAAGCGAGCCGACGGAGCGTGGAGGGCTGCCAGCCACAGGCACGAGCAGCTGGTGTCGCAGGTGCTGAGGCTGCGCTCCCAGCTCCAGGCCGCCGAGGCCAAGGAGCAGAGCGCGGCCAAGGAGCTGGCGCTCGCCGAGAGGACCAAGAAGGACGCGGCCATCGCCCTGGCCAAGGCGGAGGGGGTCCGCGGCCCCGAGGTGGCGCAGCAGGGCAATGGCGTCGGCCAGACGCCCACCATCAGCATTCAGATGAACCCAGAGGTGTTCGACAAGTTCGAGGAGTGGGAGTGCGAGGAGTCTGACAAGCAGGCTCTACGTCAGCTCAAGTCAGAGCTGGAGATGTGGAAGCAGAGTTTCGAGTCCAAAGACGCGGAGCTCAAGAATTTCTTGGACAAGGTCGCCAAGGCCGAGGCCGACGTCCTGGACAGGATGAAGAAGAAGCGGAAGACCAACGAGGGCGAGTCCACCGACAATGGCGGCGGCAGCGGTGCCTCGGGCAGCGGCCCCTCGGGCGGGGCGCAGCCAGCTGGTGCTGCCGAGGCCGCGGCCACGGGCCACGCGCAGGCGCCGACGGAGGCGGAGCTCCAGGCCGAGGCCGAGAGGCTGTCGCAGGAGCGCTTCCAGGCGGCGGCTGCGGCCAAGGCAGCAGGCAAAGGTGCTGCTGCTGCTGCCCCGAAGGCTGCAGCCAAGCCACCAGGGGGCAGCGGCGCTGCTGGAGTCGGCAGCCCTTGACTAGATTCTGCAAGTGCCGACGCTGCTGAGGCGAATCAGCAGCAAGGGGGAGCCAGTGTTTCTACTGGCACGACAACTTCGACCAGGATGTTCTTCTCGAACGTCACCTGCATGGGCGACAAGGCCTGGCACTTCCTATCAGCCTTATCGTCCAGCCATGACCTTCTAGCAGTGTGTGAGACACACGTGGGGAAGCAAGGCTTGAGCAAGTGGTCTTCACGTGCTCGACAAGCCTCGCTGAAGTTTTTCGCCAATGCTGCTCGGCCGAAGCCCAAGTGGATCAAGCCAGACGAGCAGATGGACAGTCATAGCAACGAAGGAGGAGAGTGGCTCCTCGCCCGCAACCATCGACCAGTTCAATATTCGTCTGAAGCTCAAGCTGCAGGTGGCCTCCGTGCTGAGCGAGGCAACATGTACGATGGGTTCGTGCCGTGCATCGTTCACATGAGGGGGTTCTCCCTGGCCATTTTCAGCTTTTACGGCCATTCAGGCATCGGATTTCGAGATTCGAATGTTGTGCGTTTCAGGAAGCTTGGTTGCCTGCTCCGATCTTTACAGATTCCCTGGATTGTAGCAGCCGACTGGAACCTTTCACCAGACAGTATTATACGTTCGGGATGGCTTGAGCGCGTTGGCGGCCAGATCGCGTGCTCTGATGCGCAGTACACATGCACACCAGGCGGAGGTAAAACGCCCAGCCATCTTGATTTTCTCATTGTGAGCTATGCTGCACGCGCATATGTACGCCACGTGTTGCCAGTTGTCGCCGTGCCATGGAAACCTCACATCGGTCTCAGCATCGAACTCGTCTCAGAAGGTGCACAATTGTACACTCGGTATCTTGACCTTCCTGCTCAGCTTCCGTTTGTCTGCAAGCCCCTCCGTTTGGCGACCCCAGGGTCCAAGGCCAGCGTGGCCAAAGCCAAGAGGGCGTTTTCAAGGTTGGAGGCCAAGCAGGTTCGGGACGAGCGTTTCAAATCTTGGTTTGGTCAAGGGCTCGGGCTCGAGGAGAAGGAGGCGGAAGATAATCGCGGTTCAGGGTGTGGTCTCGATCCCTCCTCGCTTGCTCCCCTTTCGGCCCTCAGCGACGCGGACACCAACTTCTGCGAAGGAGGTGAACCCGACTGCTCAGGCGACGACTGGGAGGGCTGCTCGGAGGACGACCCGTGGGCGGACGAGACCGCTTTCAGACCCGCCGCGCCGCCCCCCTCTGCCGCCCCTGATCCGCGTCACACAGTCGGACAGTCAGTGGGAGTTAATTCGGTCCCGCGTGAGCCTAGTTCCCCGAACCCAGCCGCTCAGGGGTCGTCTTCCGAGGAGCCGTCCGATACGCAAGCGTGGCAACCTGATTTTCACATTCCCAGCAACACTTGGATTGAGCAGAGGTCGAGCGTCGGGTTCACTCCTGTCTCTTCGTGCCCTCCCGCTCCTGCCATTGCTGGCACCATAGCCTACCACCTCGGCTCAAGCGATTCGGCTGTGTTGAGCGCCCTGTACGCCAGTTGGATTCGCACAGTCGAGGTTTCCATATACACTCATCATAAGCGGGCTTTCACTGGAGCGTCCCGCAGTGTGGCACCTCAGTTTCAAATATCGACTGTTCGTCAAGGCACTCCGTCACGCATAGCGCCACTACGAGACCGAGTCTGCAGCTGGTGGACGCGTGCCAGTACAGTCATTAGCAGTATCACACGACACCTTCGACGTGCAGGAGGTGAGAAGCAGTTAAATATCCTTTTCGGCTCAGGCCGACGATTATTGGAGGACATCCCCGAGAGAGCTGCAGAGATCATTCGACACACAGACAGCTTCTCTTGGGATTACTGGCATCACCTCCTTGGTCATCTGCGCAGTAGCACGCTGGCCACCTTGGACGTCAGCTCCCAGGCCATCGAGAAGCTAGCGGCTCGCAGTCAACGACGGGCTATTGGACAGACCATGGGAGAGTTCAGAGAATGGGCCGAGACGGCACCAGCGTTAGGCACTCTTCATAAAAAGTTAAAGGAACCGATGCCAGAGGTTAAGGAAGTTGTAGTTGACGGCAAACCGATTTTACATCCAAAGGACGTCTTGGATCACAAGAGTCATGAGTGGGAGAAGATCTGGGCTCCATCATTCTTATCAGCCAACGGGTCCAGCATCGAGATTGAGGGCTTAGAGCAGTTGTTTGATGACATTCGTGAACGGGTGAGGTACGAGTCCTTGCCCCCGCTGACAGTCACCGACTTGCGAGAAGCCTTGAAGTCCATCAAGGCATCGGCGGCGATGGGGGTGGATCGCCTCAGCTCGAACGACTTGCTTCGCTTACCCGATGAGGCCTTGCAGGAGCTGTCGACCTTACTCAGTGCGTGCGAGGCCACGCAGTCCTGGCCACACCAAGTCTTGCTCACCATCGGAACTCTTCTTCCAAAGAAGGTGAAAGGAGACAGAATTATAGGCCTGCTACCACACCTGCCAAGGGCGCGGTCGCAGGCACGGGAACCATATGTGAAGCAGTGGACCTCTGAATGCGAAGCTCATTGGGACGCAGCCATCAGAGGAAATTCAGCAGTGAGAGAAGTTTTCTTGCGAGCTATCGATGAAGAGCTCGCAGCTCGGCTTCATGTTCAGCTGGGCAACGGCTTGCTCGATACCAGCCAGTTCTACGACACCATAGGGTGGCTGATGGTGGGCAGAGCGGCTATGAGGCTTGACTTCCCAGCCGAGGTGCTGGGGCTGGAGTTGATGCAGTGCATGGCGACAAGGTGTTTGAGGCAATATGGTACATATTCGGAGCCATTCGCTCCACTTCGTTCAGTTGTTCAAGGCCCCCGAGGAGGCACTAGATTTGCCAAGTGTGCGACGTACCACATCATGCATCGGCTAACGACGGTGCGCGTGGGCATGGCGCAGCGGCTGTGGCTGGATGACCTCAGCCAGTCAGTCAAGAGCACTCGTGAGACGATGCGCAACAAGCTAGTGAGGTGCCTTGTCGACACCTGCCGCTCGATGAAGCGAGCGGGGCTGGCCATCTCTCCCAAGAGCGCGGTCGTCTGCACGAAGCTGGATGACGCCAAAATCATTGCCAGGCGAGTGCGTGCCCACGGTTTTCAGGTTCGTGCAGTTCCCCAGGCGCCGTACTTGGGGGCCGACCTGGGGTGAGGTTCTCGGCATGCTCGTGCGCGCAGGACCGCTCGGCAGGCTAAGCACGCGGCCATGCACAAGCGCGTCATCAAGTACGTACGAGCTACTCGGCGCTACGGCCTCACCTCGAGGCTGGAGCAACAGGGTGCCCAAGCTGCGGGGTCATACGGACACCAGCTCCATGGCGTTTTCGGAGACGCCATGACTCAATGTCGCAGGAAGCTAGGCAACGCTCGCGGCCCCAAGATGTCGGGCAGGTGTCTGACGACCCTGATCGACTTGAAGGCAGCAGGACGCGACCCAGCATGTAAGATGCCTCGCGAGTGCCTGCGGCTATGGCTTGCTTGTTGGACACGACAGCCGAGCATCCGCGACGGCATCAATCGCACGTGGCCTACCTTGGTTCGTGATTTGTCAGCAGTCCCTCAGGCTCAGCGTGCCAGGCACATTCGAGGGCCCCAAGGAGCCGTGATATGCTACCTGCTGCAGGCGGGATGGCGGCCTGTTTCTCGTACATGTTGGATCACACCTAGTTGTGGCGACGGGCTCGAGCACAGTTGGCAGTTCGGAGTCAATCAGCTCACAGGTGTTGACAATATAGACATGCCCCATGAGTTCTTTGAAGAATATGAGCGTACGGTGTCTGCAGGTCTCTGGCAACGAGCAGCTCAGCATTACGAAGGTGCAGGGCTCGAAGCTGGAGCTTGCAACCACTCGTACCGACGACTCCTTCAGCACCTCGAGGGCGCACCAGGAGGTCGTCGCCTCGCGGGCCTGATGCTGGCGATTGCTGTTGGGGCTACGTGGCCACGAATGAGACGGCAGGAGCGAGCCAAACAGGAGATGTCACTGGATTGCCTCCGATGTCGTGGTCATCGAGAGACAGCCTTTCACCGTGTTTGGGCCTGTGAGGGCAAGTGTCAGCACGACATTTACGGTCTCACCGAGAAGTATGTGGGGGAAGCCTATGCGCAGGGGGAGGCAGATGCCTGCTTCTGGACGCGAGGCCTCATACCTTCAGCATGGTTGGCAGTGGAGTCCCCTCAGAGTGACGAGTCCTGGAGTACTACTGGAGGCGAGTACGTCGACGGCTGCTTCGGGGAGGGCACGGAGGAGGAGCCACTATACGTTTTCGGGGACGCCAGTGGCGGCCCAGAGAGCAAGGACCCGCGGCTACGGAGAGTTGGCTGCGGTCTTGCTTGCTACCACGACCTGTCAGAGAACATGGAGCTGTTCTTGGGAGTGTGGGGAGGACTCCCAGGAGTGCGGCAAACAGTTCCACGAGGTGAGCTTCTCTCATTCTACCTTGCCCTGCGGTGCAGCGCGGGGCATGTGGTCTACACGACCGACAACGAGAGCGTGATCATCGGCTGGTACACTCAGAGGTATCGCAACCCAGCTGGACCCGACAGTGATTTGTGGTGGAAGATCGGACGGCATCTCGACGCACATCCCAGTTTGCAGTGCGCAATGTTGTTCGTCCACTCTCACCTCGAGGCCCAGGACCTGCTACAGGGCAAGGCGCCCAAGCTGCTCGTCACAGGTAATACCGCGGCTGACGCCTTCGCCTCGACCGCAGCGGACAGGGCCAGAGTGTCGGGTGCAAACAGAGCGAGAGTGCATCAGATCGAGAATAAAGCGTTCTTGGTTCGCATGAGAATTTTGCAGAGTACAATCGAAGCATTGGCCAGTGAACAGGAGCATGAGAAAAGCCTTGGTAGGAAAGCTGCCCGTCGAGCCCAGCCTAGGCCTCCTGCCCCATCCATCTGTGCTATGTTTGCGTCTCAGCATGTCTTATGCGAATCTAATGTCAATAAGTGCAATAGGTGTAAAGGCACGGCCACCAAAGCGAAGCGTAAGGACTGGCTAACCTCCCCCTGTTTCGAGCTAATTAATGTTGACGGGGCTTTCTTTGACCCCCCCCCCTGGGCGGCGGGTGCATATAGCAGGGGGTTTTCCCGACCCAAGTCATAATTTGAGGCATCACGCGGGACTGGGAGTTTGGTTCTGTTCAGCGTGCGGGTTCTATGCAGCTCAGCAGCTTAAAGAACTAGCAAAGCCGTGTGTTGGCCGAATCGAGGGTAATCGTAATGTATACCTCGATCGGATGTCCCGTGGAATTTGGCCTAAGGCTTACAGCAAAGCCGAGCTAGCCAAGAAGCAGAAATCCAGTGTTTAATTCTGTCACCCCGACCTAGTCGCTATGTCCAGAGCTCCAGAGCTCCTCCTCCTCCTCCTCCTCCTCTTCCTCCTCCTCCTCTTCCTGCTCCTCCTCCTCCTCCTCCCCCTCCTCCTCCTGCTCCTCCTCCTCCTCCTCCTCCTCCTCCTCCTCCTCCTCCTCCTCCTCCTCCTCCGCGGCGGAGGGGGCGGCGCGCTGGGCTGCCCGGCAAGGCAGGCGGAGGGGCGGGGCGGTGCGACGGGACGGGCAGGGGGGGAGGGCGGTACGAACACGCCGAAATAACACTGTTGCGGCGGAGGGGGCGGCGCGCTGGGCTGCTGGGAAAGGGGCGGGGCAGGGGGTGCGCGAGGGCGGCGCGACGGGCGGGGGAGGAGGCGGTGCGGCGACGCCGAAAGAAAGTTGTCGCGGCGGAGGAGCGGTGCGCTGGGCTGCCAGGGAGGGGGGCGCGGAGGGGGGAAGGGCGGCGCGACGGGGGGGGCGCGACGGGGGCGCGGGGGGAGGGCAGTGCGACGCCGCCAAAACAAGCTGGTCGCGGCGGAAGGGGCGGTGCGCTGGGCTGCCGGGGGCGGGGGAGGGCGGGGCGGGGGAGGGGGGTAGGGGCGGTACGGCGGTGCCTAAACCAATTGGTCGCGGCGGAAGGGGCGGCGCGCTGGGCTGCCGGGGAAGGGAGGGCGGGATAGTGTGCGCGTGAGGGCGGTGCGGCGGGGGGCGGGGAGGGCGGTGCGACTGCGCCTGAATGAATTGGTCGCGGCGGAGGGGGCGTCGCGCTAGGCTGCTGGGAAGGTGGGGCGGGGGGGGGTGCGACAGAGGCGAAGGGGCGAGTGCGGTGCGACGGCGCCGACATGCAGTGGTCGCGGCGGGAGGGGGGGCGGTGCGCTGGGCTGCTGGGGGCAGGCGCGGTAGGGGGGGGTGAGGGCGGTGCGACGGGGGGGACCGTGCGGCAAGGCCGAAAGAAAGCTGTCGTGGCGGAAGGGGGCGGTGCGCTGGGATGCTGGGGAGGGGGGGGGCAGGGGGGGAGCGTGGCAGGGCGATCAACGCTGCTGGGCAACGCTGGGGTGAGGGCGGTGCGACGACGTCGAAATAAAGTGGTCAAAACTCTGGACACCCTGTGCAAGGGAACAAATGCACACAAATCTAGGAATTCCCCATATGTTTCCATGTGTTATGGGTTTTCGTCTTCCCCGCACACACACATTTCCCATATGTTCCCACAGATCTGGAGAGTCGAAAGTTAATTGTGTATGTGCATGTTGTTGTCCCATCCTGAATGAAGACCCCCGCTTCCGACCCATACCTTACCGGCCGCCGGAGGTGGAGTGCAGAATGGGCAACCCTGAGGCGTGGCATGGCCTGCTGTGGCTCGGCAGCTGGCAGCGAGCGCGAGGGCCAGGACCTGCCCACGACATCCCTCTGCTCTCCCTTCCCAGGGCGAGAAGGATGTCATGATGAGATTGGCTCAGGGTGCGTTCCAGGATTCCCTGGATATCTAGCGGCGCAGTCGGCACGGAGCATCAGAAGAAGTGGGAAATCCGGGAAAGCCTGGAAAAGTCCTGGAGCGCATCATTATCATGCGCTCTTGCTCCTCTGCCTCCCCCCCTCCTCCGCCTTCGCCTCCTCGCGCGCGGGCCGCAGCCGTCGCCTCGATGCCGTAGATGTCGTGGTGGGGCGGCGGCGAGATGAGCTCGACGCCCGCGACGCTGTTGCGGAGCGAGGCGATGTAGGCGGACACCTGGATCGGTGGAGGCACCCAGATTCGGGGGGTGGTCGAGGTGCCCCTGGCCCAAGATGCCCCCCGCATGCCGCTCCATTTTGGAGCCCGTGGGGCCCCCCGGGCCTCGTGAGGGGTGCTCTGGAGGCCGTGGGGGCCTCCTTCGAAATCCTGGGGGCACCTCGGGCCAGGGGCACTTCGAGCGGTGCCCGACGACTGGCGTCCGAGCAGGTGGGGTCGGATGGTCCCGCCGCATCGCCAGTGCACTGGCGGTACATCGCCGTTGCGTCGGCGCCGTCGGTGCATCGGCGATGCGACGCGATCCTCTGACCCCATCTGCTCGGACCCCATCTCCTCCCAGATGGGGTCCCCAGGAAGGCCTCCCAGTGGGCGCCAGTGGGATGCCTCAACTGGGAGGACTCCAATCTAAGCATCGCAGTAGGGAGACCTTCAACTGGGAGGCCTCGCTTTCAGTTCTGATCGTCATCCAGCAGAGTATCAATATCTTCTCCCAGGCATGCTTTCTCTTCCTTTTTGTCTTTTGTAATGGCACGCCTGGATTAGAGAAAGAATGATAAGCTCATGAGCTGGACGCTGTCTTCCATTCTGCCCGGCCGACGTGCCCCTTCACAAAAGAGAAGCGAAAGGGAGATGTAGATGGGTCGGCAGAAGGATCGTCTTCAGACGAGAAGATAGCCACGAGCTGGGCTGATTTCTGATGACAGACGATGATAGAAAGAGAAGAGTGAGGCGAGGCGCAGCTGCTGGGAGGCCCGATACTGGGAAACCTCCTGGAAAACGTCCGACAACTTCGAACCTCACGGGGAAACCAAAACGTAACGATACCGCTACTCCCCAGACCTCTCCCGGGGTGCGTCCTGCCTAAAAGTTGGGCGAATCCAGCAGTGGCAACGAGGGCCGCCCAGGAGGCCCGAAAGAGGAAAACGAGGGAAGGGTAGCGGTATGGGTACCTCTTCCTCCTCTGACCGAAAGCGCCCGACCACTTCGAACCTCAACCCTTCGAACAGTTGGTTGGGACCCCATCCTTGGGGACGGCACCAGCCCGAACCAGCGCCACCCCTAGACAGTTGGACGCCCGAAATGGATACAGGGCAGTTTTTAATACATAGGATGTTTGAAAAATCTCGGATTTTTAATAAATGATAAATTTATGAATAAATATATGCATGAACTCCTCGTTGCTTGTAATACTAAATCCCTGCATGCTTGATACATGATCCGCACGCGGAGCATGTCTTAAGAACGGCACTGTACGGAGAACATGGGTACCAACAGATGCTGTCCAAAACCGACAGAGGCCGCCAGAATGTAATGGCACTGCTGCTGGGCATCGTACCCGTTCTTGTCATACCCACTTCGATCCTCCCGAGGACAGGCCGAGGAGCCACGGCGCAGAACCCCGCCGCCGCCCGCCCGGCAGCTCCCGAACCCCAGGCCCGCTCCGCGCGGCCCGCAGCGGCCGCCCTCGCCGCCGCCGCCGCCCTCGCCGCCGCCGCCGCGCACCCTCGAAGGGGACGCACAGGGACATACCTCCAGCGGGCCCTGGAAACGACAGCATAGAAGAAGGAGAAACGACGGAATCATAAACTTTTGGCGCTCCGCGCGGATTTCTTGGATCTGCGCTGGACCCCGCTCCCTGGCGCGCGGAGCGCGCCAGGGGCGGCGCCGGAGGCGCCGCTGGGGGAGCCCAGCGCGGATCCAAGAAGTCCGCGCGGGGCGCCACCTAAAGTTTATGTTTATGGCGTTTGTTTTTCCTCGAGACAGGGCTGTTTGTTTTAACCGGTTCCGATTTGCCGTTTGTGTTGCCAGCTCCGGCGCCACTGATTTTTCCCGGTGCCGTCGCCGATGTTGTTTGCCGGCTCTGGTTCCGTTTCCAATTATGAAGCATTGTGTTGGCCGTTTCCAGTGGCCGCTTGACACTGCTTCCATGTTCAAGAGACACTACTTCGAAGACGGTGACAAAGCGGCCCTGCCGTTTCTGGGGCCACCAAGACTATGTGTCCTCGTCGGAGGCGTGCGTCCGACTCGAACATCTGGCACAAACATCTTGCAGGCTCTCGTTCCCCGAGCGGCATGGCCAGGATGCGCCCGCCACCGAGCTTACGCTGTAAGATTCCTGGGCGCGCAGCTCTCTCCGCGCGTGCGTCGCCCCTGGGGGGGAGCGACGCACACATAGCATTAGCATGTTGGGGTGGCGACGATCGACCGCCACGTTCCGCGCCTTCTGGGCGGCAGACGCCGCGCAGCGGCCGCCACCAGCGTGGCCGCAGCGGTGGCCGCCGTCGAGGCCGCCAAGGCGTTCTCGGCGACCGCCGCGGCCGCGGTCTCGGCGGCACCTCCTGTGTGTGCGGCAGGCCCAGAAGGTGAAGCTCGAGGGCGGACTACCTGCCAGACCGCCCGCACCCGACCCGAAGACCCGAATGTCGGGTGGGGGGGGGCACGGGCCTCGTGTGTGTGTATGTTTCATATGTTCCGAGGCCCCATCCCCCACTGGAGATGAACGGCAAATCGGGGCCCTCGGGTTGCGTTGCGGTGGTTTGGTGGGCGGCGACGGGCAGCCCGCTCCCACGCCAGGGGCAGCTGTAGGGGCTCGAGGCGGGCCGACGGACCCCCGTGGGCGCCGACCGCCGCCACCTGCGCTCCGGCGGAGGCCCAGGAGGCCTCCCCCCAGGGGGAGGCCTCCACTCCAGAGGGGCAGGGGCTCCCACCGGAGGCCTCCCAGAGGGAGGCCCCCCACCGCGAGGCTTCCAGGAGAGGCCTCCCAGTGGATGCCTCTCCCTCTGTGGGGACCCCATCTGGGAGGCTCCCAGATGGGGTCGATGGCGGCGGGGCCGGAGGATCGCGCCGCATCGCCGATGCATCGCCGGTAATGCCGGCGACGCATCGGCGACGTCGGCGACGCATCGGGATCGGAGCGGACTGACTGGCCCCAGTTGGCGCTGACATCTGGGACGCAGAGAGACACATTGATTTGAGGGCGTTTCTGTGGAATTTAGGCCATCCTAGCCCCCAGCGCGTGAGAAAGTCATGCCCCACCGCGCCCCAAGGGACAATTTCTGGTGAGCGCACCAGGCGCACTGGGCGCGCTGGGCGTGTCCAAATGTGGCGCTCTCGCTCGAGACATCCTCGCAAAGTCGACCCCCCGGCGCGTGAGAGAGCAAGGCCCCGCCAGGGACCATTTCCAGAGAGCGCAACAGGTGCGTGACGCTCGCCTGCTCCTGAGCCGCGTGATGCTCACTCTCCTGATCCCCCCGCATCACGAGCTTCGCCCTGTTGATCCTCATCCTCCTCATCCTCACCCGCCGCAACACCGCCCCCCGCGCGCGCCCCTTATGATGCTTAATGTGTGTATGAATACAGTATATAAATACGTTTGGGTATAAGCATACATGCATACAAATACATATACACATACCACACACATGTGAATGTACATATGGCTTGACATATGTATAATATATATATATATATAAATACACATAGTTATACCAATACACATACATACCCCTATACAAACGCATATACGTATACATGGGCATGTACAAAGACTATAACTATACATATGCATATACATATACATATACATATACATGTACATATACATATACAAATACATATACATACACATATACAAATACATATACATATACATATACATATACATGTACATATACAAATACCTATACGTACGCATATACATACAGATATGCATAAACATATGCCTGTATATCTAAATAAAGGTATACACAACAACATGTACATGCACATACAGATACGCATACACATACATAAGCACGCCCATATGCATACACATATGCATACACATATGCATATGCATATGTATATGTACGTCTACCTCACATGTTATATATACGACTGCATGCACGCATACGAATACGTATACAACTACAAAACATATACAAGTGTAAATAAAATACATACGAATATAGGTTCACGTATACATGTACATTGACGTGTACACATACATATGCATACATATACCGTGCATAAACATATCTATATGCCTGCACATATATATATAGATGAAGTTGCAGATGCATGCACAGATGCATATACAATGACAGATACCTACACATATACTTATGATTATGCAGAAACATATACATCATAAACACATACTCGTGCGTATGCCTATACATATACAGGTATATATACCTATACAACTATAAGCACATGCATGAATATGCATACATACCTATGCATATGCATACATCTAGGTTTAAAATCATGTACCACTATATAATCATATACATATGCACACACACAGCTAGACATGTACTAATACAGATACGTATACAGATACATATGCATATATTTACATGCGCCTAAACATTTACATATGTGTACGAATATACATGTAAATGTACATGTACAGATGCATGTACATATACATATACACCTATGTACACATATACCTCTACATTTACACATACATCGATGTAAACATATAGAGACAATTACATACATACACAAATACGTGCATATATGTATGTATGTGTATACATCTATAGATACACCGAAAGCCCCGAACAACCGCAGAGCGGCTTCTACTCGTAGTATGAAAGGCCCTCTTGGAGGCCCGCGCCCGACCACAACACGTGGCACAGCATCTTACAGCACACAGCCGGACCCAGGCCAGAAGATTATCCCTCAAGAACATGAGACTCTTGGTTGGCCAAAGCACACAGAACATCCAAGGGTACCCCCCCAGGATGTACAAGAACATCCAACAAACACGAAGGACACTATTAGTCTGATTCGTGCTTGTACCGTAAAGGTGGCCTCCCCGAACTGGCCTCGACCTGATACCTCGAGAGCACGGCACGAACCTCACGGCAGTCATCCGCAGCCGGGAACGTTTCCCTTGGCAGGGGTTGGAAAATGAATGTCTTACTTTCGTGCGCAAAGCCTCATGTACAAAAACCGTGTTTCAAGACTGCCCCATCCGCCGATGTGTCTCTTGCCTTCGCGCTATGCTGCCGCAGTGCCTCACGCCCCCCCGCCTCCGCCTGCGGAGCGAGGTGCCTCCATGGGCCCCGCGACGAGGACTTGA
Source organism: Prorocentrum cordatum (assembly GCA_963575745.1). Lineage (NCBI taxonomy): Eukaryota > Dinophyceae > Prorocentrales > Prorocentraceae > Prorocentrum > Prorocentrum cordatum. The sequence goes on from CAUYUJ010007316.1 coordinate 25,538, forward strand.
CTCGACGAATGTATATCACATGCTTCGGTTGGAGCGTGGGCTCCGTGGATACTTGGGCGCCCGAGTTATCCGGCGTAACTCGGGCCCCGGGTAACTCGGGTTTGGATTCCCGGAAAAACGAACCCGAGTTAGCCCTGACCCGAATTATCCCTGATGATTTGGGGCTCTGGACGCCCGAGTTATCCGGGGTAACTCGGGCCCGGGGCAACTCGGGCTCGGATTCCCGAAAATTGAACCCGAGTTAGCCCTGACCCGAGTTACCCCTGATGATTCGGGTCTCTGATACACGGCGCACACGTGGCCTCGACATGTCTGGGTGCTGCCGAACCCCCCTCGTCCGGTGCGCGCCAGCGGAGGCCTCGAGGCTCGGCTCTCGCGCCACGGGGCGCTCGCTGCGGGGAAAGCAAGAGAGGTACCAATACCGCCAGTCCCTGGACCTCTCTCCTGGGGGTGGCGATCTCCCAGCAGTGGCGACGAGGGCCTCGCCAGGAGGCCCGAGAGGGTGGGCACCGAGGCCAGGGTAGCAACATCGGCGCCTCTCCTCGTCCGAAGCAGTAGGTCGAAGCTAGGACGAGGACAAAGTCGGGAGAGGGTACGTCGATCATCTTTGAGATCTGGCGGCTCCGGAGGATGTATCGGGCGTCGCAGCCTTCTCAGAGCGTGCCGGAATGCTCTGAAAGCGTTCCGGAACGCTCTAGAACGGCTTTGTCTGAAGGGGCCCCAGGACACACAAATTCGCCGGCCCAACGGGCCAGGGCGTGCTAAGATCTCCGGTAACTGGTTAACAGTATTAACAGTATTTCTAGTTCGCGCGCGCGGGGCGGCCCCTGGGGGTCCCCCGGCGAAAAGTACCCCGACCAACGCCCGGTCGCCGCCCGACCAAGTCTACTCAGAGATGGTTTTCCTTCTGGGTGCGGCCTCTCAGGCTCCCCAGAGCGCGCTCAGAGTGCCCCAAGAGGCCCCCAAGACTGCCCAAGAGGCCCCCGAGACGCCCAAAGAGCGCTCGAAGACGCCGAAGATGACCCCAAGACGGCCCAAAAGGCCCCCAAGACAGCCCAAGAGGCCTCCAAGACGCCCCAAGAGCCTTCCAAGAGGCCTCCGAAGAGAGCCCCAAGAGGCCAAAATCGTTGATTTTCATTGGTTTGTTCGATGTTTTTTGTGTTCTGGCTTTTTCGGCTTCCGGACGCTCCAAGACGGCCCAAGAGGCCCCCAAGACCGCTCCAAGACGGCCCACGAAGCTCCCAAGACGGCGCCGAAACGACCCAAGAGAGCCCTCAAGACGGCCCAAGTGCCGCCCAAGACGGACCAAGAGGCCCCAAGACGGGCCCAAGAGGGACTCAGGAGGGATACCGAGAACTCAAAAATGGAGCCCTCCGTCCCAGAAGGCGCCCAGGAGGTCCCAAAGAGGCCCCAAGAGGCCTCCAAGAGGCCCCAAGATGTCGCCAAGAGGCCCCAGGAGACTCCCAGGAGGCCCAAAAGAAGCCCCAGAAGGCTTCAAACATGTCTCCCAGGCGCCCCCGAACGGCCTCTCAACAGACCCCAAGAGGCCCCCCAAAGAAGCATCTTGACGACGACTCTATTTCGCCCCATCGAGAGACGACCCCCAGGGAACTGCTTCACCATCAAAACTCCCCACGCAACGCGTCCGAACGACACCCGCCCCCAAGAGCGCAACATGGGCAACGAACACACAGACAAAAACCAGCGATGCCATATCACGGGCCGGCGGAATGAGCGAAGCGATTCAATAAATACACACAAATAAAAGGATTCCCGATATTTTCCCATATTTTCTGGGTTTCTGTCTTCCCCCCACTTCCCATATTTTCCCATACTTTCTGGGAATCGACGAATAATTGTGTCTGTGTGTTTCTTCCCCTCCTGATTGTCCTCGTCCTAGCCCCGTCCGAAGCAAGGCACCCCAGGGAAGCCGCAAACCATCCAACGACAAGAGCCAAAGCAG
>CAUYUJ010007316.1:32500-47605 GCA_963575745.1 Prorocentrum cordatum
TGGATCTACCAGCGCCGATGCTGCCTTTGGCCTCCCAGAGGTTGCATCCTCACCAGCAGGGCGCGGAGCCGACGGCGTGGGGTCGAGGCACCGCAGGCGGCGCCGCGACGAGACCCTTCGGGTGCGGATCGGCAGGGGAGGAGTGTCGAGGATCCGGGTTTTTCGGGACGCCCTTCCCTCTGGGCACCATTAGGGGCCTCCCAAAGGCGTGCGGGAACCTCTGGAGGCTTCTGGGGCCCCCCAGACAAATGCCTCCAGACAAAGGTTTCCAGACACATACAACTTCAGCAGTTCGAGACGAAGAATCGCCCAAGGAACTTCCCTTGGGGTCGTGTTTCATCCCGGGTACGTTTCTGACGGTCCCGGGGCCCGAAGGCGGCCCCACGAGGCCAAAAACTCTGGAAAAACGAAACTGGCGACAACAGACGAATGCACGAGTCAAACTGCATCACGTGTGCAGCGCAGGCTGGAGTCGGCTTGCTCGACGTGGCGTGGCAGAGGACGGGACGAGGGGGGGAATCGCTTTACATATCCGGCGTCGGACGACGTGCCTTCTGCGGGGTGCCCCCTGGAGCTGCAGGCCGGCCTGCGGCTTGCATCACACGGACTGCACCGCACAGACTGCATAACATGGATTGTACAGGGCAGTTGTGTAAAAAAACGTAGGATTCTTAATACATGTCAAATGCATGACTAAATTTACGCATGAACTCATCGTTGTTTTTAGTGCTAAATCCCTGCATGTTTTATACATGATCCGCACGCGGAGCATGTATTAAAAACGGCACTGTACAGCATAGAAGGTACCAAATAGAGTGCACCACGTATACGGCACAACTTATACTGCACGACACAGGTTGCACCACAGAGAGCGCACAGCATACCTTGAACCACGTGGGTCCCGCCACATAGACTGCGCCACAAATTGTGCGCAGCATGTACTGAACCGCAGGGATTGCACCTCGTGGGCTGCACGACCTAGATCGCACCGCGGAAGAGTGCACAACAAATATTGCTCCACATATATTGCATTACGTAGATTGCGCAAAGTATGTTGCACTTTCCAAAACGCCCTAAGGGGCCTACAAGATGATTTCCAAGAGGGCCCTAAGGGGCAAAAATTATAGATGTCCATTTGGTGTTTCAAGGATTTCGGCAGTCTCGCCTGGTCAGCTTCCCGACGCTCCAAGACAGGCCAAGAGGCATCCAAGACCGCCCCAAGATGGCTCAAGAGGCATCCAAGAGGGCCCCAAAACGACCCAAGAGGGCCCCAAGACCGCCCAAGAGGCCTGCAAGACAGCCGAAGTGGCCCCCAAGACGGCTCCAAGAGGGAGCCCAGACGGGAGACCCGAACGGTCGTTTCGAGCCCTCGGCCTGAGAAGCTCCCAGGAGGCCCCCAGGGGCCCCTAGCCTCCCCAGAGGCCCCAAGAGGCCCCCAAGAGACCCCCAGAAAGCCCCAAGAGGCCGCCACGAGGCTCCCAAGCGGCCCCCAAGAGCCTCACAAGAGGGCCCCAAGCTACCCCCAGGAGGCCCCCGAGAGCGCTCGTCGTCGTCGACGTCGTCGTCGTCGTCGTCGTCGTCGTCTTCGTCGTCGTCGTCGTCTTCGTCGTTCGTCGTCGTCGTCGTTGTCGTCGCCATCCAAGGTCGGCGGCACCAGCCGTAAGGCCTTCGCAATATTGCTCCACATACATTGCACCACAGAATGCGCAACGTGTGTTGCACATCCTATGTTGCACCACATCTCGAGCACCACGTAGACTGACCCACATAGCTCGCACAACCTTGATTGAAACGAAAAGATTGCACCACGTGGATTGCACAACGTATGCACACCCACAGAATGCACAACGCATGTTGCATCATATGGATTGCGTCGCAATTATTGCAAAACATACACCTACAGAAACACACCGTTTTGGGCCCACGCTGGTTAACATATATATATATATATATACATATACCGTTATTATAGAATACATATATATGTATATATATATATATATACTGGCGTGGACCCGTGGATCAAACCCACGGCGCTGAGGGCGTGGAGGAGCGACGGCGCGCGTTGGGTTGTGCGGCGCTATTAGCTACTGCCGCTCAAAACCTGAAGCGCGTTTCACCGTTGCCCCTCCACCGAAGGCGCCCGACGCGTGCAAGCGGGGGCAAGAAAGTCGAGCGATTGCAGGCCAGCTTAGCGTTGGAAGATCCGCGTCGGGATCGCGCCCTCTCCCCTCCGTCCTGCGCGCGCGGAAGAGGCGCGCGGGGCGCGCGCGGGATGGCCGAAAGAGGTGACCCGCACCAGGTGCGCAACGGTTCGAAAGTGAAGCGGAGCAACTACGGAGCTTTTCTTTGAAGGGGCCCCAGGACACACAAATGAATAGACACAAATAACAGGATCCCCCATATTTCCTATAGTTTCTTCGTTTTTGTCTTCCCCCCCACTTCCTATATTTTCCCATGTTCCTAGGGAATCGACGATTAATTGTGTCTGTGTGTTTTTCCCCTCCTGAGTCTTGGCTCAGCCTGGGGCCCCATCGACCGGAGGCCTCGAGGCCTCCTGGGGCTCTTGGGGGGGGGCCTGCTGGGGGCTCTTGCGGCCATCGTGGGATGGAAAGCTCGACACGTCAGCTCGGGTGGAGTCCCTCGAGCACCTCTTGGGACCGTCTCTGGGGCCTCTCGGACTCGTCCAAGAGGGCGCCTGGGGCCTTCTTGGGGGCCTCTAGGGTCGCCTTGGGGCTCTCTTGGCGGCCTCCAGGGCCGTCTTGGGACTCTGTTGGGGGTCTCTTGGACTGTCTTGGGTCGATTCTGGCGTTCTCTCGGGCCGTCTGGGGCGTCATGAAGACGAACAGGGCGGCGATGCGCAAACAATACAACAGCCCAAAAATGATTTGGACGATGTGTGGTTAGGGAAGCCCTGTTGAAGTCGTTTTGGGGACCTCTTGTGGCGTCTTCGAGGCCTCTTGGAATGTCCTGAGGCCATCTTAGGGCGTCTGAGAGTTCTCTGAGGCCATCCTGGGGCCCTCTTTGGGCATCGTCGGGGCCTCGAAGCCGTCTTGGGACGTCCTCGTGCCGTTTCTTGAGCCGCTCTGGAGCCGCTCTGGAGCCGCTCTGACGCCTGGAGGACCGGGGGGGCGCAACCCCCCAAAGCACATGTCAATGTTTTTGGAATGGATGTCGTGTGAATGGATGCATATTTGCACAGGCCTAGCCAACTATACCTACATAACGGCCATGCCTATGTTTTAGAGTTGTACAAAAATCGTCATCATCGACAGCGTCACCCTTATCTGTCTCATGATTATCATGATCAGCAACATAGCATCGCCCAACATCACCAGCAGCATCAGCATCACCACCACAACCACCATCATCTGCGTAATCACCAGGTCATCAACATTATCAACGTCATCATCCTGATCAGCATCAGCAGCATCATCATCATCGTCGTCATCACAATCATCAACAGCAGCAACATCGTCATCAGTGTCATCACTATCCGCATCATCAGCAGCAGCATTAGCACCAGCATCAGAATCAGTATCATCATCAGCATCATCAACATCATCATCATCAACAACATAATCATCATCCCCACCATCAGTATCAGCATCAACATCAACAGCATGATACGACTCATCGCCATCATCTCGATCACAATCGTCCTTAACCACATCATGATTATCAGAATCAGCGGAATTAGTATCACATCGACAAAAACACCATCGCCTTCCGTATGTGCATTATGGAAGTCAGCATCAACATTATCACCAGCAGCAGCAGCATCACCACCACCATCATCACCAGCATCAGCAGCATCATCACAGGTGTCGTCGTTGTCATCCTCATCATCAGCATCATCAGTAACATTAGTATCATCATAAGCAGTATCAACAGCAGCGTCGTCAGCATCATCATCAGCATCAGCAGCATCATCATCACCATCATCACCATCATCATCATAATCATCAGCATCATCATCAACATCAGCATCCTCATCATGCCTCATCAATATCATCATAATCAGCATCATCAGCATGAGCATCATAATCGGCATCATCATCCGCATCATCATCATCGGCATCGTCGGCGTCATCATCATCATCATCATCATCATCATCATCATCATCATCATCGTCATCATCCGCATCATCATCGTCACCATCATCATCGTCATCATCGTCATCAGCAGCATCATCATCAGCAGCAGCAGTATTATCATCATAATCATCCCGATCAATATCCTTGTGATTATCCTTATCCTTACACGTAGCCTGATCATCTCCCTCCTCCGAACCTCCTCATCCTCCTCATCCCCCTTCTCCTCCTACTACTCCACTCACCACGCCAGCAACATTGACGACGACGGCGGCGACGACGGCGGCGGCGACGACACCGAAAGACGGCGCCTCCCAGACGCGAGCTGCTTGGTCTTGGAGTTCCCGAGATCACCTCGGCCACGCCCCCCCGGAGCCCGCCGAGTAGAGAGCACAGAAGCAGTCACAATCGGCTGTGCATGGATCAGGTTGGTTGCCTCCTGGCCCTGAAGGCCCTGGAAGAAGGCGGTGGAGGAGGTGGTGGGAAGAGGAAGAGGAGGAGGAGGAGGAGGAGGAGGAGGAGGAGGAGGAGGTGGAGGAAGGGAGGTGGAGGAGGGGAGGAGGGTTGGAGAGGGTGGAGGAGAAGGGGCAGGAGGGGGCGGAGGAGGAAGAGAACGAGGAGGTGGAGGGAGTGAAGAGGGTGAGGGGGTGGTGCAGGAGGGGAGGAAGTGGTGGAGGAGGGGAGGTGGTGGTGCAGTGGTGGAGGGGAGGTATTGGTAGATAGATAGACAGCGCCTCGTGAAGTTTCTTGAGGGCGCATGACCACAAGGCCGACAAAAACTCGAGCGGCAGAGCAGTGCCTCGGAGTGCCATCCCAGGTGTAGCCCGTCGCGGGGCGGGGCGACTACCTTGGGGGAAAGTGCCGCCAGAGGCACATTTTCTCAAAAAGTGGCCGGCGCACACGCAGAGGGGGTGATTGTAGTGTTCGGTTCCGCGTTGGATGTCCTGGTGCTTTGGCTGCCCGTCTGTGTGGACGCCCGAAAGGGATATACGCACAAAATGGGAACGATGCCCAACAACAGACGTTGTCCAACACCGACAGCGGCCGCTGCTTGGCAGGTGGCCTTCTGTCTCAAATAGACTACGTCCGCGGCGGCGAGGGTAGCGAGTCCTGCCCAAAATGAGCAGGAACTGCTGTTGGGCATCGTACATTTTTTTCCCGTAGCCATTTCTAGAGGCCTCCTAGATGGGGTCCGAGTAGATGAGGTCGAAGGATCGCGCCGCATCGCCAATGCATCGCTGATGTATCGGCGATGCATCGGCGATGCATCGGCGACGACGGCGATGCATCGGCGACGTCGGTGTGGGGAAACACGGGCTCCACATCGAGCCGCATCGTCGATGCATCGGCGATGCGGCGCGATCCTACAACCCCATCTGCTCGGACCCCATCTGGGAGGCCTAGCATGGGGACCCAAAGAATGTACACCACCACCACGTCGATTCCTCCTCTCTCCTCTTCCTCTCCTCTTCCTCCCCTCTTTCCTGGGAGAGGGAGGGGGTGAGGGGGGTGGTGGTGGTGTATATTTTTGGGCCCCCCGTAGTATTTCGTTCGTGCCAACTCCACGCCGAGTGCGCCACGGGGCCGCGCTCCGAGCCCGCAGCCGCGGCCGTGTGCCCCCGCGCTCGCCTGCGGCATGCCGGCAGGGCTGCGCACGCCTGCGCACGCTGCGGCTGCACACACTGGTGCACGCACAGGGACATACCGATACTATATGTTCTCCCTGGAGGCGCGCGTCCGACCCGAACGTATAGTACACCCATCTTGTAGTATATCCTTTCCCGAGCGGTCTGGCCAGAATGCGCCCGCCACGACGCATATACTGTAAGATTTCTCGGGGCGCGCGTCGCCCCTGGGGGGGGCGACGCACATACAATATTAAATATGTTGGGGCGACGCCGGGCACACGCCGGTGCACGCACGCTGCCGCTGTGCCGTGCACGCTGCCAGGCCCGAGCCGGAGCGAATCGCGGAGCCGGATCGGGCCGGAAACGAATCGAAGCGCCAACGAATCGAATCGGATCGAATCGGACCGGATCGTCCCGCGCCTGGCTCCGGCTGGCATTGCCGGCTCCCGCGAGTCGGGCCGAGCCGAACCGGATCGAAATCGACCTCGCGGCCCAAGCCGGCGAATCGAATCGTACCGAATCGGACCGCAGGCGGCCCCGGCTGTGCCGGCGCACGCTGCACCGTGCACGCTGCTGCGTGCCTGCGTGGAGGCAGCGAGCCCGCGCACGCGCCCGAGCGCACACGCCCGAGCACGAGCCCGAGCCCGAGCTGTGCAGCGTGACGGTCCATCCGCTGCGCCCTCCTCTCCCTCTCATCTGCTCCTCCTCCTCCTCCTCCTCCTCCTCCTCCTCCTCCTCCTCCTCCTCCTCCTCCTCCTCCTCCTCCTCCTCCTTCGTCCCCTGGTGGTTTCCAGGTCAACACTCGGGCCTCCGGCGGCGGCCTCGGAAGCTCTGGGAACCCCCAGGGCGCTCGTGGCGAGGCGCGGCTCCTGGAGGGCACACCGAGGCCGGAAGGCCGCCGAGAACCGACGAGAGCATCCGAAAACACCGAACATCGAGTCACTCGTCCAGCAGAGCCCAAGATCGAATCTATAAGTCTGACTGGCGACCCAAATGACCCAGATCGGACGCAATCGGCACTCGAGTCGGGAGAAGATACATCGGCGGAAATCGGCGGTCTAGATGGCCTCCACTTGAAAATGGGAATCCTTAACGGACTCCGAAATCGAATCGAATCGAAATCGGAAGCCATCGAAATTTAATCGAATCCGCTGACCCCTTGTGGGTCTCGAAGCGTGACATTCTTCCCTCCCCATCAACCCCCCTCCCTGGCCCCCGAGCATTTGACCCCCAGGGACCGGACACGACCCCCAGCCGACCGCATCATGGGAGGGTCTCCGAAACGGCCAAGAGAGCCCCAAGACGCTTCTAAGCGGTCCACGATGGCTCCTGGTCGCTGAAAGATCCTTGCAAAATGCCCAAGATGGCCCCCAGAGGCCCCCCCGAGAGCACTTCCAAGTTGGCCCCAAGAAGACGAATTCGTCAAAGCCTTGTGACAAAACGCACGCGTTCGGCTTGTGTGACCTTTCGGCCTACACGCCGTTGAAGACAGCCCAAGACGCCCCTCAAACCGGTCCAAGACGGCCCAAGAAGCCCCCCAAGAGAGCCCCAAGGAGGTCCAAGAGGGCCCCAAGACGGCCCGAGCGTCTCCATAGAGAACCTCACGACGGCCCCAGGAGGGGCCCAAGAGCGGGAGCCCGCATCGGGGCTTCCGCCCGTCGACGCGCCCAGGAAGCCCAAAGAAGCCCCCGCGAAGCTCCAAGGCGGCCCGAGCAGGCCCCAAAAATATGCGCCACGAGGCCCCAAAACGAGCGCTACAAGCAAAATGTAAGGCGCACACGAGCTGGAAGAGCACCGTGGCAGTCGAAGCGGCGGCAGCCTGGACTCGACGGACGAACTGGCCCCTCAACAATATACGCCGAGGCGAAGAGGGGAGGAGAAGGAGCAGAGGAAGAGGGGGGGGGCACGGAGTACAGTAGGAGCTCGACAACGAAAACCCTTCCACAAGAAACCCAACCCTGAGATCCCAGGACGTCACGCTTCAAATCGGAAAACCAAACCCAGGGCACCCTCGAGGCGTAAGTTTGCGGAATCCACGTCCAGAAGTGGCGTGCTGAGCGGCAGCGTGTTCCGCGGATGCTTATTATGTCTGCCCCCCTCCCCCCCAGGGGCTACGCCACATCCATCGACCCAACCTGGCGACCCCCGTTGGGGGCCCCAAAACCTACCAAAACCTATGTAAAATCTATGATTTCGGCTTATTAGGCCTCTTGGGGGGCCACGAGGGCGTCAGGACGGCTCAAGCTGGCCTCTGTGCGGGCCAAGACGGCCCCAAGGGGGCCTGACAAGGCCCCAAGAAGGCCCGAGACTGCCCCAAGAGGACCCTCAAGAACGCCTCCAGAAGCCCGAATATTTGATGTTCCTATGGTTTTTTGAAGATTTCAGCATTCCCGCCTATTTCGACTCTCAGAAGTCCAGGACGGCCGAAACAGCCTCCGAAGTGGCCCCCAGACGGCCCAAGAAGCCCTCAAGAGGGCCCCAAAACGGCCCAAGGAGGCCCCGAGACAGCGGCCGCCGAGATGCCCCAAGAGGCCCCCAAGACGGCCCAAGAGCACCCCAAGACAGTCTCAGAAAGGACCAGACAGCGCAAGAGCGCCCCCAAGACGCCCACACGGGGCTCCGAGAGGCCCCCAAGAGGCCTCCCAGACGCCCCCACGAGGACTCAAGAGGCCTCAAAGAGGCGTCAAAGGGGCCCCCAAGAAGTTCCCAGAGGCCCGACAACGACTGGACTGCATGTGCTCCGAACGTGCACCCCGCGAAGCGAGAGGAATCGAGTCGGAAAAATCGGAATGAGCCCAACTCGTCCCGCGATTCGGAGGCCCCAAGAAGACCACAAGAGGCCCCCAAGGGGCCCCAGAGAGGCTCCCACCAGGCTCCACAGGATCTTGACTGCACGTGCTCCAGACGTGCACCCCGCGAAGCGAGAGGAATCGAGTCGGAAAGGCCGAAATGAGCCCTGCTCGTCCCCCGATTCGGAAGCAGCTCATGGGAGCCTCCCATATCATCGTGTCCGCTCTTGCCACTCGACGCTAGTCGACGCTCGACGCTAATCGACGTACATCGACGCTCATCGACGCTCATTCGGCACCATCTCATCCACTCCCAGACGCTGATCGACGCCAATCGACGCTAAAGACGGAGTTGAGAGAGCATACCAGGCTCCCGTGCTTTACCTAACTATAAGGGCATAACACTAAAAAAAACTACTAAAAATACTAAATACTAAAAAAAATATACCTATACATAGAAACTATATATTAACAAAAATTAAACAAAAATAAAATAATTACTAACTAATAGAATAATAAAAAAAACTAAAAACTAAGTAATATAAATAAAAAAATAAAACATACTCTACCTAATAAAAAGGAAAAACTATGAACATAAACTAGGGATAAAGCATAACTAAGAATAAATAAAACTAACTAACCTAAAAAGAAACTAATAAACTAAAAAAAACTATAAAATACAATAAAACTAAAATAAAAAAAATTACTAAATAAAAATAAAATAAGCGAAAGATGCGGAAAAGGCTCGCGGAATCGGGACGGAAAAGTCGACATGAGCCCAGCTCGTCCCCCGAGAGCCGGGAAGGGGATTCCCCTGGCCCCCGCCGTTGCGGAGCCCCTTGAGGTGCGGGAAGGTCGGCGAGTGGCCGCTCTCGTCCACGTCCTGGGGCACGGCGGGCACGCCCGCGCGGCGCCACAAAGGGAGCGCGGCACGAGACAGCCTCATCACCATCATCATCATCATCATCATCATCATCATCATCAGCATCATCATCATCAGCAGCAGCAGCATCATCATCGTCATCATCATCACCATCAGCGCCAGCGTCAGCAGCATCATCATCATCATCAGCATCATCGTCAGCATCATCACAATCGTCATAAGCATCAGCATCTTCTTCGTCATCAGCAGTAGCATCGTCAGAATCATGTTCGTCATCGTCACCACCACAACCGTTCCATCATCAAGAGCAGAATACCAGAATGGTCGTCACAACAATCATGATCATCGCCATCAGCACCACCATCCTCGTCATCGTTACTCATCGTTACCGCCATCGTCAGCAGAATCATCATCATCATCAGCAGCAGCACAACCAGCATCACCATGATCATCTTTTACAATGATCATCATCATCATCATCATCAGCATCCACAGCATTGCCATCGCCATCCTCAGCATTATCAGCAAGAAGAGCAGCAGCATCGCCACAACGACCGCTAACCACATCATCCTCAGAATCATCACCGTCATCATCAACATCAGCAGCATCACCATCACAATGAACACCAGCATCACCACCATGATGATCATCATCATCACCATCAGCATTAACATCATCATGACTGGTACCATCATCAGTATCACCATCCCCAGCTAGCGGCGCAGCTGGAGACGCCCCTCCCACTGCTCGCACATCCTCATAATCACCATCATCATCATCATCATCAGCATCAACATCAGCAACATCATCAGCAGAATCAGCATCATCATCATCATCAGCATCATCATCAGCATCATCGTCAGAATCGGCATCAACACCGACATCGTTATCATCATCATCATCATCAGCAGCAGCATCATCAGCATCATCATCAGGTGCATCAGCAGCATCATGATAACCACCGTCGTCGACAACATCAGCAGCATCAGCATCATCAGCATCGTCATCATTATGGCAATTATTATCAGCAGCACGATCAGCACATCGTCATCATCATCATCACACTCATCGTCACCATCACCAGCATCACCATCATAATCATCATCGTCATCAACATCATGCCCTTCATCAGCATCATTACTATCATCATCACCGTCACCATCAGCACCACCACTGTTCCGTCATCAGCTGCATATGGTAATGATCGTCACCACCACCGTAATCATAACCATCGTCATCACTGTCCTCGTGATCGTCACCGACATCGTCGGCATCCTCATCACCATCATTTGCAGCAGCAGCACCATCATCACCATAATCAACATAAACATCATCATCAGCATCAGCATCGCCAGAATTACCGTCATCATCATCACCACCGCAAACTCCACCATCATCATCATCATCATCATCATCATCATCATCATCATCATCAGTATCATATTTACCACTCCGTCCTCATCATCACCAACATCAGCAGCAATACCCCCGTCATCACCACACCCAGCAACATCATCATCACAATCACCAATACCAGTACAATCATAGGCACAACCATCGTCATCACCACCGCCATCGTCTTAATCAGAACCAGCATCATCAGCATCAGCATCATCAACAGCAGCAGCATCATGAAAGTCATCACCATCACCAGCAGCAGCATCAGCAACAGCAGCATCGGCAACATCATCTTCGTCAGCGTCACCATCGCCACCGTTCGTCCATCAACAGCAGAATACCGGAATGGTTCTCACAACACGCATAATCATCGAGATCCTCGCCACCATCCTCGTCATCGTTACCGTCATCGTCAGCAGAATCATCAATGTCATCAGCAGCAGCAGCAGCACAACAAGCATCATCATGATCATCTGCCGCATTCATCATTAGCACCATTAGCATCATCAGATTTGCAATCGCCATCCTCGTCATTATCAGGATCAACAGCAGCAGCATCAGCCCAACGACAGCCAAACTCATCATCATCATCAACAACATCATCAGCAGCAGCATCGTCATCATCATCGTCATCGTCACAATCATCATCATCATCATCATCACCATCATCATCGTCATCATCATCATCGGCATCGTCATAATCTTCATGACCATAACCCGCAGCATCATCAGAATCATCATCATCATCATCATCATCATCATCATCATCATCATCATCATCAACATCATCATCAGCATCAGCAATCATCACCATCATGATCCTCATCATCATCATCGTCATCATCATCGGTATCATCATCAGCATCACCACCACCAGGTAGCGGCGCAGCTGGAGACGCCCCTTCCCCTCCTCCCACATCCTCCTCAACATAATCATCATCATCATCAGATTCAGCATCGTCATCCTCATCATCACCAGCATCAGCAGCAGTACCCACATCATCACCACACCCAGCAACAGCATAATCACATTCACCAATACCAGTCAAGCATAGGCACAACCATCGTCATCACCATCGCCATCGTCTTAATCAGAATCAGCATCATCAGCATCAGCATCATCAACAGCAGCAGCACCACAGACGTCACCATCATCAGCAGCAGCAGCATCATCAGCAGCAGTATCGTCAACATCAGTTTCGCCATCGTCACCACCACCACCGTTCCATCATCAACAACAGAATACCAGAATGGTCGTCACAACAAGAATGATCATCGAGATCCTCGCCACCATCATCGACATCGTCACTGTCATCGTCAGCAGAATCGTCAATAACATCAGCAGCAGCAGCACAACAAGCATCATCATGAACATCTGTCGTAATCATCATGATCATCATCAGCATCATCAGACTTCCCATCGCCATCCTCACCATTATCATCATCAACAGCAGCAGCATCAGCCCAACGACCGCCAAACTCATCATCACCAATAACATCATCAGCAGCATCATCGTCAGCATCGTCGTCATCGTCACCATCATCATATGAGCAGCATCATCATCATCAGAATCCTCATCAGCATCAAGTTCCACAATATCATGAGCATCATCAGCATCAGCAGTCATACTCATCATCATCATCGTCATCAACAACATCATCAACAGCATCATCATCAGCAGCATCAACATCATCATCGTCATCAGACACAGCATACTCAGCATCATCATAAGCATCGTCATCGTCATGAGCATCATCATCACCATCTTCTCCATCTTCATCAGCAGCAGCAGAAGCATCATCAGCACCGTCATCATCAGAGTAATCAGCATCAGCAGCATAGTAGCACATCGTCATCATCATCACCATCATCGGCATCATCATCATCAGCATCATCATCAGCACCATCAGCATCATCACCGACATCATCATCATCATCATCATCATCATCAGCATCATCAGCAGCATCATCATCATGATCATCATCATAGCATCAACATCATCATCATCATCATCATCATCATCATCATCATCAGCATCATCATCATCATCACCATCAGAATCACCATTAGCACCACAACGCTTCCAACATCAGCAGCATACCATCATGATCGTCACCGCAACCGTCATCATCAGCATCGTCATCACTGTCCTCGTTATCGTCACCGTCATCGTCGGCATCCTCATTATCATCATCATCATCATCATCATCATCATCATCATCATCAGCATCAGTATCATGATTACCATCGCCATCCTCGTCATCACCAGCATTAGCAGCTGCATCATCACCACCACACCAACCGATATCATATTCACAACTACCATTATTGGTACAAGTATAAGCACCACCATCATCATCACCACCTTCATCAGAATCAGCAGCATCATCATTATCGGCATCATCAGCAACATCAGCAACATCAGCATCATCATCAGCAATCATCATCATCAACATCATCATCGTCATCGTCATTGGTATCATCGCCATCACCAGCTAGTGGCGCAGCTGGGGGCGCCCATCCTCTCATATCCTCCTCATCATCATCATCAGCATCAGCATCAGCATCAGCATCGTCATCATCATTAGCAGTATCATCATCATGATCAGCATCGTCATCATCACTGGCATTGTCATCATCAGCAGCACCCGCATCCTCGTGAGAAGCAGCGTCAGCATCATCAGCATCATCATCAGCAGCAGCATCAGCAGCATCATCATGATCATCATCATCATCATCAGCATCATCATCATCAGCAGCAGCATTATCATCATCGGCATCATCATCACCATCATCACCATCTTCAGCGTCACCATATTTGCCAACTGCTGGCTTCTAGGAAAAAATCTGCAGGCAACTGCTGACAAGTTTCCCCGAATGCGCTGTGCCAAGAGCGAGGCCAGGCATCAGCCAAGGACATCCGCTCGGTCACCCTAGGTGACCCGCGCGGGTGGTCCCAGTGGGGACCCAGCTGCGGGCGGCCCCTGCTCCTTCCTCCTCCCTTCTCCTCCGCCTCGTCCTTCTGATCCTCCGCCTCCCTCCCTCCCTCCCTCCCTCTCCCTCTCCACTCCCTCCCTCCCTCCCTCCCTCCCTCCCTCCTCTCCTCCTGGACCGGTCTGGCCCGGTCGTGCACACCCGAGTGGGGGGCGCGATGTGCCGACACCCTGGGCCGAGGGCAAGCAGCCTCGGCCGCCTCCTCCGCCTCCTCCGCCGCCTCCTCCATCCCCCCCCCCTCTCCTCCATCCTCCTCCTCTCCCCCCCCCTCCTCCATCCTCCGCCTCCTCCGCCGCCACCTCCATCCCCCCCCCTCCTCCATCCTCCTGCTGGGGGAACCCGAAAGAAACCAATACAGGCAGGCACTCCCCAGACCTTAACAGGCAGGCACTCCCCAGACCTCTCCCGGGGGCCTTCTGACCGGAATTGCGAAGCGAATCTGGCGGCGGCGGCGACGAGGACCTCCCGGGAGGCCCCACGGAGGGGAAAAGGAGAGAAGGGCAGCGGTATGTGCGCCCTTTCCTTTTCCTCCCTGGCCCGTCGCCCTCGAGCTTCGAGCCGCGGAGCCCGCCGAGCGATCCGGCCCCGCGGCCCTCGCCTCCCGTCTACCTGCCCTCTCGGCCCACAGGAGAGCGGCAGCCGGAGCGCCTCTTCGTGGCGGCGCGCACGAGGGGGGGGTAGGGGGAGGGGGGAAAGACTTCGCAGGCGCTGGCCCTACATCTACAGACAGGGCCCGCGCCGTCTAAGTGTTTCTGAGAAGCCGTCCCCCCCTCCCCCCACCTTCCTCCGCGCGTGGCTGACCGTCGTCGACTGATTCCCGGGGAATCCAGGTCCAGCGCAGATCCACGAAATCCGCGCGGACCGTCAAGTGTCGACAGTTCATGTTTGTGCCGTGGTTTCCTCCTTCGACTAATAGCGTGAGGTCGGGCAGGTCCTCCTGCAGGCGGATTTTCGACGAAAAATGAAAAATATTCAACAGCAACACAAAAAAAAACTCGAAACATCGTCTCCCGATGATCATTTACCTAGTTTTGAATATTCCTCCTGTAGCCTGTAGACTGGCGTGCCCGACTTAACAATAGCGTTTCCCCTGGAGGGTTCGAATCGCGGCGGCACGGAACCGCAGACCCCCCCGCGAGGGGGGAAAGGTGGAGCCCTGGACGGCCACCCCCCCTGGACAGCCCAAGCTGGCACCCGCTTCGCCCGAGACTTCCTCAATGGATTCAGGAGCCGTGATCTCGCCTCGAAGGTGAGCGTGAAGGGTTTCTCCGAAGGGCTTTGGCGACCCGTCCTCCTCCTCCTCCTCCACCTCCTC
>CAUYUJ010007317.1:0-35000 GCA_963575745.1 Prorocentrum cordatum
CTCCTCCTCCTCCTCCTCCTCCTCCTCCTCCTCCTCCTCCTCGTTCGAGGAGCACGCTTGGCCCTCCCGGGCCAGGCCAGGCCCCCGGCCGAGGGGCCCGCGGCACCGCGGCTCAACCCTTCGGCCCCGCCAGGCCTCGGGGCCGACCCCCTGCAGTCAGCCCGCATGGTAAGGATGGGCAGCCTGCCCAAAGGCGCCCTTTTTGCCAATGCTTCGCGACCTTCACTGGCCAGCCTCGTGCGAAAAACGCCAGCCGGGCCCTGCGAGGTCCATGCACCCTTACCGCCGATCCTTATGATACTCAGGAGGGAAAGAAACACAGAGACACAATGAATCGTCGACTCCCTAGAAAATATGGGAAAACATGGGAAGGGGGGGAAGACAAAAACCCAGAAAATATGGGACAATATGGGGAATCCTGTTGTTTGTGTATATTTATTTGTGTGTCCCAGGGCCCCTTCAAATACGGGTTGACTGTAACTCTCCGAGCCGAGTCCAACCGTGTCCATGGCGCCAACATCGCAGTGCGGATTTTGTCCGAGAAACGATGGGGTGGGCCCAGAAGGGTCCTGGAGATTTTCGTTCCGGATTTCGAGGTGACTTTCGTGCGAATCGTTTTTTAATGATAGAAAAAGAGGAATGAAGACTAGAAATAATCCACGCGAAATTCACGTCGTGTTTCGTTCGCCGTTTCGGGCAACAATCCATGCAGAAATCCGCTGCAGCCCGTCTGCGAGGCCGGTGCAATGAACCGTGCTCACGCCGACAGCCAACGACCGAAGGGGGAGGATGAGGAGGAGGAGGAGGAGGAGGAGGAGGAGGAGGAGGAGGAGGAGGAGGAGGAGGAGGAGGAGGAGAGGAGGAGGAGGGAGGAGGAGGAGGGGAGGAGGAGGAGGCGGAGGAAGGAGGCGGAGAATGAGGAGGAGTCAGGGAATGGAGGGCAGAGGCAGGAGGAGGCGGGGGAGGGGGGCGGGCGGAGAGAGGAGAGGCCGGAGGAGGCGGAGGAGGAGGAGGCCGAGGCGGAGGGCGCGTTGTCGTCGTCTCCGTCTCCGTCTTCGCCTTCGTCCTGTTCGTCGTCGTCGTCGTCGTCGTCGTCGAGGCGGCGGCGCCCCGTCGCGCCCGCGGCGGCGCCCCGCCCGCGGCCGCCCCCGCGCCCCCTCGCCGCCAGGGGCCCCGCGCGGAGGCCGTGGATGCAGGCCAGGGCGCGGCGCCGCCGCCGTCGCGGCCGGCCACCGCCGTCGCCGCCCAGACCCGGAGATCCAACGCTCAAGCAGTGGCGAAGCGTCCTGGCTCGCCTATAGCCTCACCAAACAATTCAGAGCCCCGAATCATCAGGGGTAACTCGGGTCAGGGCTAACTCGGGTTCGCTTTTCGGGAATCCGAACCCGACTTACCCTGGACCCGAGTTACCCCGGATAACTCGGGCGTCCAGAGCCCCGAATCATCAGGGGTAACTCGGGTCAGGGCTAACTCGGGTTCCTATTTCGGGAATCCAAACCCGAGTTACCCCGGACCCGAGTTACCCCGGATAACTCGGGCGCCCAAACAATGTTCTCAGAACCTTGTGTGTTCTGCACGAAATGTAGAGTTCTGGCCGGGACTGTCTTGGTTTAACACATCGGGTGAACGTTCTAAGAACATTGTTTTTGTTTTTCGAACATTTTGGGGTTCTAAGAACGTCTCGTGGTAGGACTATAGAAATGCCGGGACGGTTGGTCCCTGCTCAAAATGCATTGGTTTCGCTTTTTTCTGCCTCGAGGGGCCCTCGCCGGGCCCCGGGGCCGTCAAGGATCGACGCGGGACGAGGGACCGGTCTTGGGGAGCGGGTCGAGAGAGACTTCCGGGGGGCCCGTATTGAAAAAGTCACGACGCCGGATCGCTGGACACGACGGCGCAAGAGTCAAACAGTGACGAAGCGTCCCGGCGTGCCTGTAGTCTTACCAGACAATTTTGTAAGAGCCTTTTGTGGTTTCCACGGAGTGTTCTCAGAACATTTCTGGCGGAGGTTGTTTTGTTTTATGGCATCGGGTTTATGTTCTAAGAGCATTGCTGGGTTATTGAGAAAATTTCGTGGTAGGACTATAGAAATGCCAGGACGGTCGGTCCCTGTTCACAAGACGGCTCAAGAGAGCCCCAGGCCTCGGATCACCGAGCGCGCTCCATTACTCTCAAAGTGCCTACTCGCAAGCGTCCGAAACGCACATGTTTGCACCGATAAAGCGTGCCTGCTCGCAAGCGTCCGAGAACACACATGTCTGCACCGATGCAATGGATCAAACATCCTCCACGCAGGATCCAGGCCATTTGCGAGCAGTCACCTTACGAGCCGTGGGACGTGCTTGCCTATCAGAGGAAGAACAGGAACCAGCACCGCTGCCCTTGCTTCTGTCTCGCCTTTTCGGACCTCCTGGGAGCCCCTCGTTGCCACCGCTGGATTCGCTTCGAAAGTCGGATCAGAACGCACCCCCCGAGAGGTCCCAGGGGTGGCCTCATCGATCCCCCTTGTTCCCCAAGCCGGCGCTCGAGGGCCCCAAGACGGCCCAAGAGTGCCCTGAGGGACCCCCAAGACTGCCTCACAGGAGGCCAGGACAGCGCAAGAGGGACAAAGTGAGTTGCATCATCGTCGTCGTCGTCGTCGTCATCGGTGCTGTCGTCGGCGCCGTCGTCGTCGCCGTCGTCGTCGTCGTCGCCGTCGCCGTCGCCGTCGCCGTCGTCGGTCGTCGCCATCACCTTCGCCGTCGCCGTCGCCGCTGCGAACCTCTTCTGATTGACCCGATTGCCCTGAGGAGGGGACTCGGGAGGGAACGCGCGCTCACGCTGCCCGCATCCCAGCCCGCCCAGCACCTGCCTCGCGTGCGCAAGATGAACACTTCCGAGGCGGGAATCGGAGCCTCGGCAGGCGGTGGACATGGACATATTCGGGCCCCCGGGGCCGATATATATATATATATATATATATATATATATCCACCGCCCGCTGGGGCACCAGGACGTCGGTTCCCAGGCGGTGGATCTGGATAAATCCCCGCCTCGCAAGTTTCTCCTCTCCTCCTCCTCCTTTCCCTCTTCCGCCTCCTCCTCCTTTTCCCCCTCCTCCTCCTCCTCCTCCTCCTCCTCCTCCTCTTCCTCTTCTTCTCATCCTCGTCCTCCTCTCCTGCCTATGGTAGTGGTGGTGGAAAATCGGCCCATCACCAGGGCCCCAGACCCAATCTTTCTGCGGCATTTGTCCGGCCGACTCGATCTGTGAGGGCCTCCATCACCGCTGCCCTCCCGCGCGGGCCCCCCTCCGAAGGGGGAGGCGCCGCGCGTCGCCTCCGCGAAAAGCCTCGCTCCCGCCCGCGGTGGAAAGGGGTGGGGTCTCGCTCTCCGCGCCCGGGGCGGCGCGTCGCTCGGCGCGCGCGGGACGCTGTGAGCCGCGTGGAGGCCGTTTCTTGACCCCTGACGGAGCAGTGTGTTTTGAGTGGCCGTCGATCGGGTATCGCCAGGACCCTGGGTGAGGGGACCCGGTAAGTGGCAGGGCCCCAGGGCCCCTCAATTGGGCCAGGTTCACGAAACCAGGATTGCCGTGACCGGTGTTCCTCGGGTGACGGCAGTTCCGGTGAACGGAACGGGGCGGGGGGGGCGCCCCCTGGTACACATCACTAAACCAGGTTCCACTAAACCCAGTTCTGCCAACGCCCGATTCGACCCATTCTGACACCGCACCTCGTTTGGAAGCACAATGGGGGCGCGCATCGAGAAGCCATCTGCTTTTCGTCAGGGCATCCTGGGTTTCTTCGCTCCGCGCACCGCGCGGTGGCTTCCCGCCGCTAGGGAAAGAGCGGCTGCGTTCAGGGTGCTCCGGGTTTCCCCTCAGGTGCACCTCGCGCGCGGGTTTTCAGGGCTTGGTTTCTTGCGAGGGTTTCTTGCGGCCGCGCCCGCACTGTAAGTCAGAGGCCTTTTGGTTGGAAGCCTCTTGGAGGCGGTGTTGGCTTCCTGCGGGCCTTTCGGGGGCCTTTCGGAACCTGATCTGGTCTTGTTGGGGGCTTCTTGGAGCTTCTCGGGGTCTCTTGGGGACCTGCTGGCGGTCACAGGGGTCATCTTCTCGAGTCGTCGGGCTGTGATGTGTGTAAATCATAAGCTCGTGCTAATTACCCGTCGGTCGTTGAACGCGTGAATGTTGAGTGCCCAGGTCCCAATCTACTCTATGCGCGTTCGCATTTCAAGAGTCGAGTGGTCTTCCCCCTTCCCTCCTCCTCACGGGGCGGGCGGAAGCTCAATCTACAATCAGAGCCTTGCGACTTCACGTTTCTGCCCACGTCTTCCGACCGACTGGTGAATCCTGTTAGGATGAGCTGGCTTCGATGAGGTTGGCCGCGCTGCCGCAGGCGTGCACTTAGCCGTACCCATGCCAGCGCATCTCAGTCCTGTCGGTCCAGCTGGATCTGAGTCGATCCATCTCAGTCCAGCGCGCTGTGGTCTCGCCCCGCCGCCCTGGCCGACCCGTTTGCCAGGGGGGGCTCGTGTTATCTCTGTGTCGTTGCCTGTGTCCTCACGTGCACCATCTTGACCTCCGACGAGTAGTCAGAGGATCCGGCTACTCAGGGGTAGAGGATTGAGTCCGCGGCGGCACCAGCTCCAGCAGCTGCAGCGACTCCAGCGCCGACGACATCCCGCAGAACCTGATCGTCGATGGAAGCCGCTGGCATCCTTATCAGCTGTGAGGTGGACGTTCCTAGGAGATGTGAGACGGAACAGACAAGCTTTGCAGGCCACTTGGCATCTCTCGGACGTGTGCTTTTTTTCTCGGCGAGAACCATCGAGGAGCATCCTTGATCATTTGGCGAAAAAACACGCACGAAACCGAACAAAAACACAGGGAATGGACGTCCGAGCGATGGCGAGGCCAACTTGCGCTGAAATGGCGCTATGGCCTCCGAGGTCGAGGCTGGCGCAGCTGAGGTCATGACGCGGCTCTGCAGGCCGACCACGGCGCATGGAATTTTGAGGAGTTGGGCGAGCTCGTCGAGCAGCAAGGTCTCGTTGACCGCGATCGCCGGCTGCTTTGAGCCATCGAACTGCCAGACTTGCGGCGAGGCCTTCGCGGCCAAACAGAGCAACGCTGTCGATGCTGCCGAGAGCCCCGCCTAGGCAGCCAGGACAGGGAGGTTGCGCGCAGACGTTGCAGCAGGCATGCATCTCGGCACGCGGCGGAGCGGCGTCGACCAGCCGCCAGGTCAGAAAGAAACCATGATCAATCGGTGGATCAGCGATCTGGCACCCAAGCAGCTGCTTGGCTGGATTGACGCAAACACGTGCCGTTGGTCGACTCGCCAGCGTGCCAGGCCATCATGGTCCGGAGCAAACCCGAGGCGAGCAGGGGCAGCTCGGCGATTGTCTCATGCAGCACGACTCGAATCCAGAATTTGGCGCCTGGCCAAGCCGTCGAGGAGCGCCGAGGGCCACCGTCGAGAGCCGCCACCGAGGGCCGCCCCTGAGGGCCACCAGAGGCGCCAAAGGGACGCCGTAGGCAACCGATCAGGGGCAACGAGAGGGGGGGGGGGGGACAGGCATAGGGGGAGACGCATCGACCCCCAATCGCCCATCGATCGCCGATAGGGGCCCGATAGCCCCAACCCGCCCAGGAAGGTGCGGATTCACCATCGGGAGCCCATCGCCGATCTATCGGCGATGTATCGCCGATT
Source organism: Prorocentrum cordatum (assembly GCA_963575745.1). Taxonomy (NCBI): domain Eukaryota; class Dinophyceae; order Prorocentrales; family Prorocentraceae; genus Prorocentrum; species Prorocentrum cordatum. The sequence continues at coordinate 5,685 of CAUYUJ010007317.1, forward strand.
CCAGATCGCTGCGTCCCCCCGCATGCCCGTCCCCCCCTTATCGTTGCCCCCCAGCCGAGGGCCGCCCTTCCCGGCGGGGTATGCCGAGCGGCAGCAGGCTACAAGAGTGGATCGATGCGCGGAGCGGCGCGGCAGGGCTGCGGCGAGCTGTCCTCTGCGGCGCTCGCGTTCCACCCCAGGCCGGAGGCCGTCGACACAGACGTCTTCGGCCCCCTTGCGTGTGGGCAACAGGGCCATCGCCATCGGCGCAGACGGCTACGGCTCGGAGGATCCAGGGCGCAGGATGCCCGAGGTTAGTGCGCTGGCCATCGTCATGGTTGCCGCTGGCCATAAGGCCGACGAGGCCCTTGGAGCCGAGGATCTGGAGGAGGTTGATCCAGGAGGGGGAGGAGGAGGAGAAGGAGGAGGAAGAGGAGGAGGAGGAGGAGGAGAAGGAGGAAGAGGGGGGGGGGTAGGGCAGGGGGAGGGGGTGGAAGGATGGGAGGGAAGGAAGGATGGACGGGACGGGACGGGGAGGGCGTGGGAGGAAGAGTGGCGGAGGAGGAGGAGGAGGAGGAGGAGGAGGAGGAGGAGGGTGAGGAGAAGAAGGAGGAGGAGGAGGGGGAGGAGGAGGAGGAGGAGGAGGAGGAGGAGGAGAAGGAGGAAGATGAAGATGAGGAGGAGGACCAGTTGAAACTCAAGAGTCATCAAGTTGGAATTCTAGACGCTTCGCGTATCCCCACCAGCTTCGCAGCCGCGCTGGCAAGGCTTTGGGCACATGTCGCTGGACTTGGTTCCGCCGTTCTCGCCGTCGCTGGCTCCAACACAGCAGCAGACCAAACAGCCATCGCCTTCGAAACAACACGCAGAGAGGGCCGCCTCGTCAACTTTCCGAAATACCCGAGTTGTGTTGCTGCGCGACTCGCAGAGGACGAACGCATCACACATCCTGACGCTCACAAGTTGTCAGCCACCAGTCACTATCGACGTGCGTGGAAAACCGAGCCCAGCAGGTCCAACAATAATAAGGCCTAGCGGAAGTTCGAAGACGACCTCAGCAGCACATGCAGCATCATCATTGCGACCCACGAAGGTTCCTGGATGCTCGACCAGCCCAACGCACCCAAGGTGATCCTGGGTATCATCGACGAGGCCGGCCAGGTCAACGAGGTCTCTGCTGCCATTTCCATCGGCATCATGGTCGACTGCGGCGCTCACATCGTGCTTGTGGGCGATACCAAGCTGCTCCCGCCCACAGTACAGTCCCGGTACGCAGAATACATGGGGCTACGAGTGTCCCTTTTCGAAAAAAGTTCAAGACTCCCTGGGCGAGGACAGTCCTGCCACGGTACTACTCACAAGGTGCTTCAGGTGCCACCCCGACGTCCTTGGTTTCTCCAGGTTCGCTTACTACGACAAGAAGATCGAGTCAGGCCTCGCTACACCAGTGCAAGACCGTCCCATTGTCAGCAGGCTTCCTTGGGCGACGCACCGACCGCTGGACACCGAGCGACTGGAGAACGTCGCCAAAAAGCTGGGAAAAGACGTGGACGAATTCAGGTACGAGATCTGCGACCTACACACCGCGGGGACGAGGCCTGGAGACGTCCACCGCGTGCTCATGGTTGACAATCCACATGCTGACATCACCTTCATTGCCAAGAGCGGCTACGCCAACATCCACGAGGCGTCCACTTGCCTTGAAGTAGCGCACGCGCCCGCCATGCGTGGCTTTGGACGAACTGTCAAGGTAATCGCCCCCTTTTATGCTGTACAGCTGACCGTTCTATACGGCGGGTGGCCAGATGGCAAGAGTGGCTTCTGGAAGAACGCTGCGCTGGCTGAATCGAAGCAGGGGGAGAAAAACCAGGGCACTACAGCGGCTTCGGAGCCAAATCCACCGGGTCAGTCATCCACTCTCTCTCCTCCCAAGTTGATTCCCAACCACGCGCGGTTAGCGCGCGCGCGCCCGCTCTGCTCCTCCTGCCCGCGCCTCTGGCCTGGGCGCTGACTGCCTCCTCGATGCCCCCCCCTGCAGCCGACAACGGGCTGGCCGAAACGGTCCCTGACCTGCTGGAGACTGATCAGCTCTTCTTTTTTGTTGTTTCTCTCTCTCTCTCTCTCTCTCTCTCTCTCTCTCTCTCTCTCTCTCTATATATATTTCTCTATTTTTGTTTTCTCTCTATATATATATCATTGGTGCCAGTCAGGGAGGAGAAGCGGACATAGTCATCTACCCTACTACGCGCTCCAACGGGTCTTACGACTGAGGTTTCCTCAACGCGCCAAACAGGACCAACGTTGCCCTGGCCAGAGCTAAGCGGTTCGCGGTCCTCATCGGAGACCAGCGAATGTTCGAGGCTGCGACTGAGGCTGCTCTTCGAACCGTCGCCGAATACAGAATGGCTGCAGACCTCTGGGTGCGATCGGCCTCCACTGAGCCTCAGCAGGCGCGCGACAGGGGATGGGCGCCCTTTAGCCCACTGGCACGCAGGGGTGCAACTGCTGAAATCGGGACCGCCACGCCGGGCAGCAACCCAAACGCAACAACGCCGAGCGCTGCGCCCAGCACCCAGAAGCAGAAGGTCAACATGCGAGGGGATCAGGCCAAAGGTTTCGACCACAGCATCGACAGACCGCTACCGGAAGGGTTTGGCTTGGAAGCCCTGGCAGGGCAGCTCAACAATTCGCTATGGGCGCTCTTGGCCGCGCCCGCTCTCTTTCCTGTCCTCTTCCTTGTTGCTGGCCTTCGCCCGCGCGCCATGAGCCCTGCGCAACGCCCCAACGATCCCGATCTCCACGACAGGAAGATGTGGAGCCACAAAGGGTTCATGAACGATGTTACGGTTGGAATTGGCGCCGGCAACCTGGCATGCAACATTCTCTGGGCGTGCCTGATGCGCGCAGTCGGGCTTGGCCACGAGTGGGGCGACGAGAGCGCCTCGCTCGCGGTGGCCGACCTGCCTGAAAGACCAAAAGGCTGTCTACAGAAGCGCGCATCCCACGACTGTCGGGGCTCGCCAGCTGGCATGAACGAACGGCTACCCACGGCGTGGAGTGCCGCGACGACACAGTGTCCAATGCGCCAACTTCATCCAGGGATGGGCGGCTTGGAACACATCTTCCAAGGTGACTACATGCCAGCTGGTCCCGCCGCACGTGCTCAGACCTGCACGGCACTCGTGGCAACTCAACTGGCACCGCATCTGCTGCAAAAATACATGAATTTCCTGACGCCGTTTGGCCTGACATGGAAGATATCCAATCACGACTACCAGAGCCTACGCGGGACTTCCGCTGACGCGCTAAGACACGTGGGCGTGCTCATAAGTACCAGCCAACATCACGATGTCTCGAAACAAGCAGGGCGCCCGTCAGCGTGGGGAGAACGCAGGCGTTCTGGCTTTCATCGAAGGGATCCTGCTGGTGATCGATCAGCTCATTGAGCGCTCCAATTACCGCTGGCTCCTACCGACGACCAGCCTGGCAACGAGACAACCAGCTGCACCATCTGCTGGCTCTACAAATCCATCACAGGGAATCGCAAGCATCTCGGGCGCGCGCCGGACCAGAGGCTGCGCCATGCTGGCACAGGGCGAGCGATGGACCAAAAGGACCCTCTCATACATGAGCCTCCAACAGCGAAGCTGGGCGCCACAATGACACCGAAAAAGGCTCCGAACAGGAGGTCGGCGTTCCTCGGCGTCACAGAACACTGCTAGCTTCTACTGCGACGACTGTCAGAGAGGCCCCGCCACAAACATCGAGGGCACCTGGGAGGGCAACGAGATGCGTCGACGACTGGCAACGGCGAGGATTGCAGGGTGGCACGAGGGACGCAACTGCCGTCGGCTGTGCACTGGGTGCTGGGTGGAGAGCCTCGAGAAGCAAGGTGTCGACGCCCCCGCAGGAGACGCGATGCGCGAAAACCTGGCCAACCTACGGAATAGCATGCCCAGTATGGCCAACCGCTGTCAGTCTGACACCGCATGAGCACCTCCCAACCGGGCATGCCAAAATCGTTATCCCAACCGCCGACTACCTACTACGCGACCTCCTTCTCGCACCGGACCCAGCCAACGACCCCGAGGCGACGGGCGCGCCGAAACCCCCAACCCGACCTGACGACGACCGCTTCGGCACAGAGGGACTCAAGTCTGGGATCTAGTGCAACGTGCGACGGCTACCCAGTGCCCAAGCTGCTGTCCACATGAAAACACGGGCAGCCAGCTGTTGGGCGCCTCGTCTGGCGACCGACTCTTGGCACGGAGGATGCGGAGCAGTGCGACCTACCTTCTTGGGGCAGCTGGATCGACTGCTGGACGAGTGGCGATTGGAACGCTGGATGGTACTGCGGGAACTGTCTTGCTCACATCTTTGACGCTGCTCCATCCGTCATCAACCGCATCCTTGCGCGCGGGTCGCCATCGATGCATCCAGTCCCTCCCCCCCGCAGCACGGACATCCAAGAAGAAGAAAGAGGACGCGGGCGGCCTCGCCCTCGCACTTAAGGCAAAGAAAGAGCGCAGGTACCACGCGGCGACTTCGACGACGAGCGCGGGCCACCATCGGAGCCGTCGCCACTACCCGGACCCAATCCGGAACGAGTGGACGCAATCAAGAAAATGTTTCCGAACATCAGGATCCCACAGCTGCCAGCTGGTACCGACGCCAGACTCGACATGTTCTTCCGTGCGTGGACAGACGACAACAGCGACACACCGGGACACACGCCAGTTCAAATGCGCCTGCACCTCAGGCGCATCAACTCAGCTGCCAATGACATCTTCTACGCGCTGGAGAACGAGTACGCGGTGCCAGACAACGGGTTGGACTTCATTTGGCTCTACGTTCTGGCCTGCTCCACCCTGGCCTGGACGTTTCCTCCGCCGGGGCCCATTACCGACGGATTGGTGCCAGAAGCGGAATGGGATGGCAAAAGATGGGCCGATGGATTGGTCGCGCAACACATCATCGGGAAGGGCGATCGGCTAAAGAAGCTGCGGGCGGCACGCGCCGACGAAACCACTCACGGGGCCAAAGGCCGAGGGTCCATAGCACGGGCGCATTTGCTCACTGGCTGGCCAGACTTGACACCGAGGACGCCCCCGACCACGCGGTGCGTCTGGACAGCGTTATCTTGGGAGTACTGGACAAATCAATGCTTCCACGTGGGATTGGATCTCGACCAATCGTGGATCTCTTCCACGTTAACTTGACAGCGCCAGAGAACATATCCTTTTTTTCAGCAGCTCGTGGAGCGAATGGCCAGGTTGGCTGATAACGCCAAGGAGAGCATCTCGGCCACGTGCGACCCGGGCTCCCGACGAATGCGCGACGAGGAGAAAAGTCTGGACCCCCTGGTCAGCGCGAACATGAACGCCTCTCTCGGGGGGCAATTATTTCCTGCCCGCCATGGCGCGGACATAAGCGAGCGGCCATTGACCCGACCTGAAGGGCCACGAACAGCTGCAAGAGAGATCAGGAGCAGCTCAGGAAACGAGCCTGCTGCTGCCACAGAGGGGCGCAGGGGCCCGGACGGCGATCTCCTGGACTACGACCCGAGCAAGGCCAGCGAGGAATCTGAAGCGGACGAGGTTGAAGAGCCTGAAGGAAGCCCAGCTGCAGGGGGGGGTCACAACCCCGTGACTGCTGACGATGAAGCATCCAGCGCCGCAGACTATAGACCCCCGCTACCGAGGAGGCGAGATCCGCCATACTGGGCTCCACCAGAAGGGCACGTGCGAGGCAAGGAACAGAGCGGCAGACGAGAATGACGAGACGCCCCCATTCAGCACACCGCTGATTACAGGACTGGTTCCTCGCGCGGACAGGGGCCAGTGGAGTTAGGACAGGTCTTCAGACCGCCAGGCCATGCAGTCTCGCGACGACGCCTGGCGTCACCAGAACGAGCGCACGGGAAATGACGGCATATTCCATCATGGCAAATGCGTGCCTTTCTCCAAGAACCCACGGACCATCCACGAGCCCAAGAAGGACGACGGGCCCAAGATGCACAAGGCACCACTGCGCACGATCGACGCACAATGCCCCGGGGTGTCCGACAGCGCCTTCGCCTCCAGGATGCAGAGGGAACTAGGCAGCAAGTTCAGCGACCTGTGGTTTGCACAATGCGCCAAAACCTGTCGCACTAACGCCCGGCCGACTTTCGACCCGGCACTGCAGCCGCCTGGCGTGCGCTGCAATTTCATCCATGCGTGGAGCAACGCAGGCAACGACGTGTACCGCGCCGACCAGTTCACGCGCGCTGAGGCCAACTCTCGCAGCCCAACTGACAGGGCCACGGCAGTCAGCAACGCCGCCAGCTCAGGCGCTGCCGGCAGCAGCGGGGCCGCCGCCACCAGGTTCCACGCAGCGGGAGAGCACCCGAGCAAGGGGAAAAAGCAGGGCGAAGGACGGACCCGATTCATCGGGCAAGGTTGGGGAGAGGAGCCGAGCAACCGAGAGCCCATGGACCGAGAAACGGCATCGACAGAAACGCCGAGGGTGGTGCACCACCCTGTTTCACTGAGATGCGCTTTTGACATCGCGCCGGGCATGTGGTGCACCTGGTAGCGCCACGCGCCTGCGCTGCTAACTCTCTTTCCTATGCATGCGGCGGTTAGCCGCGTTCCCCTGCTCTCCTTCTCTCCCTGCCTCTTGCGCAGTCACTGCGGCTCAATGGCGGCTGCAGACTGGCAGCCCGCCGTGATTGTCCTTGCCAAGCGTCCCATTGAAGAGCGCCCGGATTGCATCATCGACGGCGCCTCCTTGCGGGCCCTTGCAGTTACTAGTGCGTGGCTAAACAAGGAAGCATGCATTGCCTACACCCGCTGGCGCATATAGGACGGTGCACGAGCCCCATGGAAGACCTCTGCATCCGTGATTGCACGCTATTTCGCGGCTCAAAAAGCCCAGCTTTACCCAGGATTTTGCGCGAGTAACAACGGCAAGCTGGCGCCAGTGGCGGGTTTAGTGAGGTAAGCTTCGATGCAGAGCGCCTGGCGTGCGCGTCAGTGAACGCACGGTTCTGGTTAGCTCTTTTCCATTTTTTCCTTTTGCTTCAGTGGTCATCTGACTCTCCCTCTTTTGTTTCACTGGGATCTCCCCTCGCAGGTGGGGTTTGCCGCCAATACCGCTGCCGGATGGTGCTCCGTCAGCTTGGATCTCACGCAAAGTTTCACACTGGGAGTGGGCAGCGAGGTGCCCACTGGCTGCCTCAGGCCGGTGCCACCCCCTGCTGATGGCCGAGAGGGTTCAGGGGGATTTCGATACCCTGCTGACAGTTTCGCTGCAAGGATTTCGAGTTCAGCAAGTGTCGTTCTGAGCGCTCAGTTTCCACGCGAGGTTATTTGGCACAGTCAGGGTTGGCGTAGCCACAGCTGGCACAGTCAGGTTTGGCGGAGTCAGCGCTGACAGAATTGCACAGCCACGATTGGCACAGTCAGCATCAATTGCTCGAGAATATGTTTCTTCACATCTCCTCTCACACCGTGTGCCTGGCATGCACTTCCTTCCCTCCCCTCCTGCATCCTAATGCTGCAGCGGCTAGCCGTCACACCGGGGTGCCTACCGCTCCTGGCGCGCACTTCCCCCCTCTCCGGACTCCTGCATCCTCATGCCGCAGCGGTTAGCTGTTGCAACGGGGTGCTCTCCTTCCTGTTTCACGCGAATCTTGCCTGGCGGCTGGGGTCTGCTGCACAATACTGCTTCCAGATGGCGTTCAGGCGGTCTGGATTTCATGCAAGGACTCACATTCGAATGGTGCTGCGTCGCATTCGCTGAGGTCCGGTGCCCCCTGGCTTGCCCCTGGCTGGCGTCGGCCCTTAGTGATGGCCAGAAGGCTCCAGTGGGTCTCTCGCTACACTGCCTGCCTTGCGGTACCTGGACCTCGGGTTCGGTAAGTGCGGTGCTGTTTGCCAGACTCACACCGAGCGATCGACCTCTCCGCGGTTATGGTCGCGCCGCCGCGCCATTTTGGCTGCGCTCGCTTGCTGGCCGCCTCCGGGATTTCTAACGCCGCCAGATTTGGGGCCGCCTCGATCAGGGAAGTGGGCAGCAAACGGAGGAAAGGTCCCCCAGTGGAGGCCTCTTGGGGCGTCTTGGGGGCCTCGTGGCGGCCCCGGGCGCCTCTAAGAGCGTCTTGGGTGCTTTGCAGAGCTTCTTGGGGCCTCTTGGGGGTCTCTTGGGAGCCTCCTGGAGGCCTCCCGGGCAGGCTGGGGCCTCCTCGGCGCCTCTGGGGGATCTTGAAGCGCTTTTGGGAACCTTGGGAGCGCTCTGGGAGCCCTCTTGGGCCATCTTGGGGCCATCTCGAGGCCTCGGCGACAAAATCAAAACAAATATTGTCCGAAGGTGTTGGTAGGATGTTGGCCCGTTCGGGGCCTCCTGGGGGGGCTCTTCGGCCTCTCGGAGCCGTCTTGGAGCGGTCTTGGGGCCTCTTGGGGCATCGTGGGAGCCATATTGAGGCATCTTGGAATATCTTGAACCATCTTGGAGGTCATCTCGGGCTCCCCGAGCGCTCTTGGAGCCATCCTAAGCAGCGCCCCCTCCCCCAGGGGGCCAAAATGTGGCCAAAGCCTTTCTTGTAAAATCAATGATTTTGGCATTTTCGCCGAGGCCTCTTGGAGCGTCTTGGGTGCCTCGAGGGTCTCTTGGGAGCCTCTTGGGGGTGTTCTGGGAGCCTCTTGGGGCCCCCTGGCCACCTCCTGGGACACCCTTGGGGGCCTTGCGCTCGCGGGGCCATCTCGGAGAAGATGGGGGGGGTGGGGGGGGGCCCTAATTGGCGCCGCCCCCCGAAGAGGCCAACATGGGGCCAAAACCATAGCAAAACAAATGATTTTAGCTTCCTCGCCGAGGCCGTCTTGGACGCCGCGACCGCTCGCGGGGCGCCCCGTCCAGGTCCAGGGGGCAGGGTGGGGGGAGGGGTCAAGACGCCCTCCCCGCCCGCAAGCCGCCTCGCTCACTCCCACCCGCCCACCCAACGCATACGTAGCACCCGAGCCTGGCCCGAGCCGCAGCATACGCAGCAGTCACCTTTGGATGGGCAGCTACTGGGGGCCAGTCGGCCGCCGCCGCCGCCGCCGGCGCCGGCGCCGCGCCCCCGCCGCCGCCGCCCCGCCCGCCGCCGCCGCCGCGCCGCCGCCCCCCCGCTGCCAAATCGCCCCGCCGCAGCCGCTGCCGCCGCAGTCGCTGCCGCCACCGCTGCCGCCGCCCCCGCCCCCGCCCCCGCCCCCGCCGCCCCCGCCGCCCCCGCCGCCCCCGCCGCCGCCGCCGCCCCCGTCGCCGCCACCCCATCAGCCGCCGCAGGCGCTGCCCCCGCTGCAGCCGCCGCCGCCGCTGGTGGGGGGAGGCCGCATCGGGTTCGCTGCGCATGCTCCGAATTTGGAAACAGAGTGTGTTTTGCACTGTTTTGTACAAAGGATGGTGGGGGCAGAGTGTGTTTTGTATTTTTTTGTTCAAGGGATGGTGGGGGGGGGCCCGCATGGACCTGGGTTGTCTTCCGGTCGCCTGGGGGAGGGGGTGTATACTCAGGGCACAGTGATCAAGTTAGCCAGCTCGAACGAGCCAGAGGGTTCCGTCCACGCCCACTCGCCCTTCCACAACATAAAGCAACTGCGGCGTTGCGCCCGACGCCTGCCGCTCATCTTATATCATGGGCGGCTAAACGTTCAGCGCGCAACATGAGTTGCGTCCTATTCCTGCCGCGTGTTGAGCAACGCCGACGAGAAACATGACCGCGCGCGATGTACACCGCGCCCCGCTCCGGTCTCTCATGTTGCATCGTCGGCGGCAACATGTCCAGCGCGCGAAGTGTGCCGTTTCCCCGCGCGATGCGCGCCGCGTCCCATTCCCGCTACGCGATTCGCAGCGCCAGCGCCGACGAGGAGAAAGTGCATGTTGGCAAAACACGTCGACGTTGCTGTGTTTTTTTGACCGATAGGACGGGGGGTCCGCGTAGGGTTGGCCAGGCGTCCGCGCGCGATGCGCGCCGCGTCCCATTCCCGCTACATGTTTCGCAGCGTCGGCGACAAGAAAGTCCATGTTGACTAGAAAAACGTTGACCTTGTAGTCTTTTTGATGGGTAAGATGCGACCACCCGCTTGGGGGCTACCCAAGCGATGTTCATTCCGTTTCATTCTTTGTTACACTTTTCGCAATTCGACGACATGTCGGCGGGGAAAAAATGAGTTTGCGCTGTTTTCTGGCAGTTCGGATGGCGGTGTTGCTATTGGCCGGCTAGGTGGGGATGTGGGGGTGCTTAATCATAGGAAGTGAGGATAAACCCTTCCCCGGAAAAGAAGAAGGGACATGGAAAAGGAAACGCTTTAGACCATCAGCGACCTGACGGCTGGTGGGATTAACCCTCCTTCCAAGCTCCTTCTTCATAGGCCCTTACAACGGCTCATTTCCATTGAGGATATTGTTTCGTTGGAAGACAACTTTTTGAATATCCTGAAGCATGCCAGCACATTGTTTTCGGGATTTCAACGCCACGTGTCTACCTGATTGCTGCGTCTTGACGCTCCGGAATCGTGCCAAAACGCCATTTTTGGGACTTCGGCACCGCGAGTCAACATAATTGTTGCGCCCGCATAATCCGGAATCCGGCCAAAACAAAATTTTCTGGTACGCTGATCATGGGAACCCGTGATACTCTTGCAGATATTGAAAAAGAATGTGCGCGGCGCTGGGGCGGGAACCACATTTTGAAAAAGGAACCGCCCTCATTCCGTGAAGTTTTTGCAAATGTTTAAGACGGATGCGCGCGGCGCTAAGGCGAGAGCCACATGTTGAAAACGACCCGTATTCAATCAGTGAAACGCTTGCATGTCTTATAACGAATGTCTGTGGTGCTCAGGCGCTCAAGCGAGGGCCACATTTTGAAAACGACCCGCCACCAATCGGTGAAAACCTTACAAATATCGAAAACGACTGTGTTCGGCGCTAACGCGTTAGCCGCATTTTGAAAACGACCCGCCTTCAATCCGTGAAATGTTTGCGATGTTTTAGAACGGATGGGCGCAACGCTGAGGCGAGAGCCACATTTTGAGAACGACCCGCCCTCAATCCGTGAAGCTCTTGTAATGTTTTAAACGAGTGGGCGCGGCGCTCAGGCGAGAGCCACAGTTTGAAAACGACCCGCCCTCCAATTGTGAAGCGGTGCCATTTTTAAGTTTCAGAGTCAGAAGTGGGAAGTTTCGAGCGAAACGTCCGGCCCGTCCTACAAACTGGCCACGGGGTGCGACAGGGAAAAGTGATCTATAAAGAGAAGGAATAGAGGAGGAGAAAGAGGATGAGGTGGAGGAGGAGGGAGGAGGAGGGAGGAGGAGGAGGAGGAGGAGGAGGCGGGGAAAAGGAGTAGGAGGAGGAACAGGCGGAGGAGGAGGAGGAGGAGGAGGAGCAGGAGGAGCCGGAGGAGGAGGAGGAGGAGGAGGAGGAGGAGTAGGAGGAGGAGGAGGGGAGGAGGGGAGGAAGGGAGGAAGGGATGAGGATCAGGATGATGATGCTGCTGATGATGATGATGATGAGGCTGAATATGATACTGATAATGCTGATAATGCTGATGATGATGATGGCGATGATGATGATGATGATGATGATGATGATGATGATGATGATGATGATGATGATGATGATGATGATGATGATGATGATGATGATGATGATGATGATGATGATGATGATGATGATGATGATGATGATGATGATGATGATGATGATGATGATGATGATGATGATGATGATGATGATGATGATGATGATGATGATGATGATGATGATGATGATGATGATGATGATGATGATGATGATGATGATGATGATGATGATGATGATGGACATGTACATGATGGTGATGATGCTGCTGATGATGATGATGAGGATGAGGACGATAAGGAGGCTGAGGAGGAGAAGGACGAGGAGGAGGAGGAGGAGGAAGAGGAGGAGGACGAGGACGAAGAGGAGGAGGAGGAGGACGAAGAGGAGGAGGAAAAGGAGGAGGATGAGGAGGAGGGAAAGGATGGCGAGGAGGAGGAGGAGGCGGAGGAAGGAGGAGAAGGAGGAGGCGGAGGATGAGGAGGATACTGATAGAAAAGAGGAGGAGGACGATGAGGAGTAGGAGGACGAGGAGAGGAAGAGGGGGAGGAGCAGAAGGAAGAGGAGGAGAAGGAGGAGAAGGAGGAGGCGGAGGAGGAGGGGACGCAGGACGCAGCATAGAACGTCGAAGCATCCGGGAACGCGACGGCGACTATATAAAATGAAACGGGGGAGCGTGATAAATCACCAGCACTCCAGGCCGGAAGCATTCGACCGATAATTGCACACTTACACGGTGCGGAGGGAGGCCATCGATGTTTTGACGGCACCAACCCAGCTCAGGCGAACTGGGCGGCACCCGACAGGCCTCCCCCCCGCATCACAAGTCAGAAAGGAACGCCTGACGCTGGATGTTTGCCCTCGGCAAGCCAATCCCTGGCTCGCCGACGGGCTGGGTTCGGGGGTGCCGGCGGGCACGGGGCTCCAAGGGCCTCCAACTTGGGAGACCCCAAAGCCACTCGGGCCCCACAGCGGCCACAGTACAGGAAAGGCCCTGCACGGTGGATCCTGTGCCCGTCGCACTCGAACAAGTATCCCCCCGCCTCCGCCTCCATAGCGGCAGCAGCAGCGGCAAGGGCAGCCTCCCCCTCCCCGGAGACGTGCTGCCGCCAGCCCAGCCGCTCGGTAGCAGCCGCTAGCTGGCGCAGCATTGGGCCAGGCTCGCACCGCGCCCCTGGTTTCAGCAGCGATTTGCAACTGGCTGGGGTCCGAGCAACGGCCAGACCGAGCCTGCACTGAACCGCCGAGGACCCAGGAGCCAGGGGCACGGTGTCATGAGCCACTAACACCAGCTGGGGCGCACGGGGCCTTGGGGCCCGAGCCGGCACTGGAGCAGCAGGCGCCTGGGAGACCTCGGGACGAGCACAGATTATCTGGACGGCTCGTGAGAGAAACTGGCACGACAATTTGCAATCGCTTATGGCGGCCTGGAGCGACGCAACCGCCACATCAGCAACAGCGATGTCCTGGGCTCCGAGCTTGGCAAAGAAATCGGCCCAAGCATTACCCATGAAACGCCATATATCACCAGCGCCCGCATCCTGATCGATTAACCCCTGGAGCGACAAGTGTGCAGGAGTCCAGTGGAACTCAGGACGCAGAGCGTGCTGGGAGCAGACAAGGAAGATTTTGCGCCAAATCGACGCGTGGGCTGAGGTACCGCACTCAAGGTTGGGGTCCCAGCCTCGCCCTTCATTGACAAACGAAAGGTGGTCGCTAATTATGACAGGTGGCAGGCCTCCCGAGGGGCCGAGGGCGATGGCATCTAGCCCCGCCCACCTCTCGCTCCTGGGGACCGTTTGAAAACGCCCTGGGAGACCGCCAAATCTGGCCCTCAATGGCCATCCATCGTCAGAAATCTCAACCACGCTCCAGCCGCATCTAGTGGCCTCGGGCACCGAGCTATGGAGCCCAGACCCGTCCGTGAACCGAAACCTGCCCCAAGGACCTTCCGCGAGTCCCCAGGTGAGCACAGGCGGCCGAGCTGGGGGAGGAGGCAACTGGATAGGGAGGGAGGGAACCCCGTAGAGCGACGACACGACATCCCAATCGGCCGACCCCAGACTCCTCCCTTTCTCCCGCAAGGCCTGCCTGTGCTGCCAAACGTCCTCAGGGAAGCCCATGCCATCCCCCGAATCCTCGCCCGAGGCGAAGGCACTGGAACAATCGAAAAACTGGTGGCCCATCGACCCTCGCTCCGCTCCACAGAAGGTGCACTGAGCTGACGGAGCCAGGCCCGCGTCGAATTTGCGAGCAGGCGGCCACAACCCTCCAGACCACAGGGCGCGCATCGAACCTTGACGGGCACCCGCTGGGAGAGCCAGGAGGGACAGGCGCATCGCTCGAGCCCAACAAAACTCGGATCCCGTCGCCTCTGGCCAGTGGAAGGGGACCCTACGCCAAAGCCAACGCTCAACCCCGTCTCGAACGAGGCTCCGAACTTCGCTGGGAGCGCAGTCATACAGAGAGATGTGCTCGCCACGGTCCGAGAGGAGGAGGTGAGGGGCCTCTAATTCCCAGCCGATGCGACGAAGCGTGAGAAGCACAGCAGAGATGGGACCGAAACACTGCCTCCAAGACCCCTGCTGACCCAACCGATCACGGATGGCCACGACCGCAGTCCGGAGGCGAGAGAGGGAGGTCCGACCATCCCACAGCCAGCACGCATATCTGACAACCAGAGGGCAGGTGGCGTCGAAGGTGGGATCATACAACCTGTCTCTCTGCGTGCAAGTATACGCAGTGAGCGACGCGGAGGAGGAGGAGAAGGAGCAGGAAGTTGATAAAGAGGAGGAGGAGGGCGAGAGGGAGGGGGAGGAGTATGAGAGGGATGGGGAGGAGGACGAGGATGAGGGGGGGGGGGGGGGACGAGGATGATGATGAGGAGGAGGAGGAGGGGAGGAGGAGGAGGGGAGGAAACATAGGAATAGGAGGAGGAGGAGGAGGAGGAGGAGGAGGGGGAGGGAACAGGAGGGAGGAGGAGGATGAGGCGGTCGAATATCACTCAACAGAAGAATCGCACACACACACACACACACACACCCAATACGATTAATGTACGAATGATGACAATAATCAGAGGGATAACATGCACACTAAGGAGATCAGTACAAGTAATAACCACAAGACCACTACTCTGAATAGCAAGTCTGGTTCTAACAGTACTAATAATCATGTTACGGATGGGTCAGAACACATGGTACTAACATTTGGTAATACTACATGGGTAATACCACATGGGTAATACAACTATGAATGATAACATCAACCATGGTATTAACACAAAGTAACATCAATAGCATGCGGATGAGCAAGAGGAGGAGGAACAGGAGGAAGAGGAGGCGGAGGAGGAAGAGGAAGAGGAGGAGGGAGACGAGGATGATGAGCAGGAGGAGGAGCATGAGGAGGAAGAGGCGGAGGAAGAGGAGGAGGAGGAGGACGAGGAAGACGAGGAGGAGGATGAGGAGGAGGGCTATGATGATGAGGAGGAGGAGGAAGAGGAAGAGGAGGAGGAGGAAGAGGAGGAGGATGAGAAAGAAGATGAGGAGGAGGAGGGAGGAGGAGGAGGGAGGAGGAGGAGGAGGAGGAGGAGGAGGGGGAGGTGGCACAGGACGAAGGAGGACGACGAGGACGCGGAGTCGGCGGCCGCCCCGCCGCGGAGGCCACGGCGAGCCCGCCGCCGAAGCCCTGGCAGCGCGGCGCGGGGTGCGCCTGCGTGCGCGGGGCCACCGCTCGGCGACGCCGCCGCTCGGCGTCGCCGCCGCTCGAAGTCGCCGCCGCTCGGTGTCGTCGCCGCCGCTCGTCGTCGCTGCTGCCGCTCGTCGCCGCCGCCGCTCGTCGTCGTCGTCGTCGCCGCCGCCGCTCGTCGCCAGCAGGGCGCGACTGCGACCGAAGCGTCAGATACTTCAGCCCGCCTCACACTTGGCGCGGGAGCCCGAGCGGGCGCGCTTCAGGGAGAGGCGGTCGAATTGTAAACGCCGGTGTGATAGTAAATACACAAGTGGAATGGAGCATTCCTCGGTCCAAGTGGTTTAGTCCCTGTTTTTTTTTCCTAAAACGTGAGGAAATCTTACTCGCCGCAGAGAGGCATCGTAGAGACCTCTACGACGCCTCTAAGACGCCTGCACGATGCTTCCATGAGGCATCTAAGAGGCCTGTAAGAAGCCTCTACGGCGCCACTACGAGGCCTATAAGAGTCCTCTAAAAGGCCTCTAAGTCGCCTCTACGAGGTCTCTACACGGCCTCTACGAGGCTCCTGAGGGGCCTCCTACGAGGCTCCTGAAAGGCCTCATCGAGGCTCCTGAGAGGCCTTTGCGAGGCTCCTGAGGCGCCTTTGCCAGGCTCCTGAGAGGCCTCGGCGAGGCTCCTGAGAGGCCTCTGCGAAGCTCCTCGGATTCCTTAGGATTCCGTTTCCGGAACCTCGCAATTCTTTGGATTCCGAGGAGTTTTTTGTTGCCTCTCGTGGGTTTCTTGGGGGCTTCTTGGGGGCCTCTTCGGGCTTCCAGGGGACCTCTCTGCGCCTCGAGCTCGAAATGTCCGTTCGGGTCCATCGTCTGGGCCTGCTTTTGGAGCCGTCTTGGGGGCCTCGTCGGCCATTTTGGAATCCTCTGGGGCTGTCTTGGAGCCCTCTGGGGCCGTTTTGGGCGCCCTTGGAGGCCTCTTGGGCCGTGTTGGGGGGATCTTGGAAGCCTCTTGGGCCGTCTTGGAGCGCCGGTAAGCCCCAAGGCGAGAACGCCAAAAATTTGCAACAACTGCGGGAAAGTCACTAGCTTTTGCCTCTGTGGGCCCTCTTGGGAGGTCTCTTGGAGGCCTCTTAGGGCGTCTTGAAGGCGCTTTGGATTGTCTGGAGGCTACCTTTGGCGTCTTCGGTTGCTCTTAGGCCGTCTCGGGCCATGTGCAGCTCTCTTGGAGGCCACGTGAAGCGCTCCTGGAATGCTCTTGGGAGCCTGCTGGGACCTGGCCAGGACCTGCCCAGGACCTGCCCGGGACCTGCCCGGGACTTTGCCGGGACTTGCCGGGACCTTGCCGGGGTGTTTTTCATCCGGGGACCCCAGGGGCGGCCCCGTAGAATATTGTTAACCAGTCACCGGAGAACTTAGCACGCCCTTGGCCCGTTGGGCCAGCGAATTCACGCACGCGGCCCAGCGCGCACGTTGTCTGCGGGTCCCTTCGACAGAACGGCGCCGCCGCATCCGCCGCCGCCGCCGACGACGACGACGACGATGACGACGACGACGGTGACGACGACGACGACGACGACGGCGATGGCGGCGGCGGCGGCGTCGGCGACGACGGCGACGACGACGGCGACGACGACGACGACGACGACCCAAGCGACGACCACGACCACGGAGGGAGGCCGAGGTGGCGCCTCGGGGATGTCTGCCGGCCGCCGGCGCCCGCAGGTCCGGGGGCGTGCCCCCCGCCGCCGGCGTCGCGGGCGTCAACGCCGGGGGCGTGGCCTCCCTCGGAGGCCTCGCCGCCGCGTCCCCTCGAGCATCAGTCGTCGTCCGCCGCCGCCGCTCGGCGCCACGGGCCATGGCCGTCCATCGCTGTCGTCGCCGTCGCCGTCGTCGACGCCGTCGTCGTGGTTTTCGTCGTCGTCTCCGTCGTCGTCGTCGTCGTTTCCGTCGTCGTCTTCGTCGGCGTTGTTTTTCCTCGACGTCGTCGTCGTCGTCGTTCGGCGTCCTCGTCCTCACCCCCGTCCTCGCCGCCGTTTCTGTATTCTCGGGGAACAGAATGCCTGGAGTGGAGTGCAATGATCCCGCTGGCGCGCGGCAGGCCCGATGCGACCGCTGGCATGCAAGCATCTTGCTGCGCCTCCGCCAAGCGGCGGACCTGCACGCGCGTGTGGTTGACGAGTTCGGTTCAGGAGGGAGAGAAGCACACAGACACAATTAACCGTCGACTCCCAGGAAAATATGGGAAAATGTGGGAAGTGTGGGGGAAGACAGAAACCCAGAAAATGTTGGAAAATATGGGGATCCTTGTTATTTGTGTGTGTATTTATTTGTGTGTTTGTGGCCCCTTCATCGGTTCGGTTCTCACCAAAGAAAATTCTTAGGAAGCAGAATCAGCGACTGCGAGGATGGGTGCGCCAGCGTGCGGTTTGCGATCGGCGCCGCTGGGGCCCCGGAGGGCACGACGCTGTCCTCGTCGGGCCTCCTCGCGGCGCCAGAGGGGGAGCTGCATCGAGTCGGAGGTTGATAGATCTCCTGCCCTGTCACGTCGATTAAGGAATTGGCCGTTTTCGGTTCGCGAGAGGGCGTCGCGGCCGTCATTTTTGCGGGTCCAGGTCCGTCGGTTTCGGTCCCAGGCCGTTTTAACTAAGGTGATGTTTATTAAAGGGAGGTTTGTCCACCACCGATCGAGGCCCCCTCCCGTCCCCTGGGGTGACCCCAGGGTGCGGTTTGCAAGCGACACCCTCTGCAAAGCACACATCTCGGAGTCGCCGAACATGTTGGGACGTGAGAGGTCACTCCCAGGGGGGGCCCCCAAGAGGCGGTGCGGCGACTGGGCTGCTTGGGTGTGGGGATTGGGCTGGCCCCAAGACAGTCCAAGAGCCCCAAGACGGCCTTCAAGAGGGCCCCCGAGAGGGCCTCAGGAGGCCAAACACATTGTTTGTCCGACGGTGTTTCATAGATTTGGGGGTTCTCGCCTTTTCGGGCCCAGAAGGGCACCAGGCGGCCCAAGAGGTCGCAAAGATCGTCCCCAGACGCCCCGAAAGGGCACGAAACCTTTCCAAGAGGGTGCCCCAGAGGGCCCCACCACGGCCCAAGAGGGCCCCCAGACGGCCCCACGAAAGCACCAATATGGCCCCAAGAGGGTCCCACGAGGGTCCGAAGAGGCGGTGTGGGGACTGGGCTGCTTGGGTGTGGGGACTGGGCTGGTCCCAAGACGGCCCAAGAGCTCCAAAATTGCCTAAAAGAGTACCCCAAAAACTCCCAAGAAGCCCCAGAGACGCCAAGTAACACCATGGCCCCCCATAGCGAGCGGCAATGTTCCATGTTCCACAAAGCGCGGTGACGTAAGGAGCTCTGAACAGCAAGACTCCCAAGAGCGAGCGGCACCGTAAAGGTCTCTGAACACCAGGGCTCCCAACAGACAGCGGTAAGGCAGGGATCGGGTGTAATGGCCAGGAACTCACTCCCCCGAGAAGGTCCCAGAGGTGCCCAAGATGGCCCAAGAAACGCTCAGGACGGCCCAAGAGGAGCCCAAGAGGGTTCCAAACAGGCCCACGAGCGCTTCAAAAGACCCCGAGACCGTCCAAAAGCGTTCCAAGATGGCCTCAGATGGCCTCCAGACCGTGCAAGAGAGTTCCGAGACGGCCCAGCGGGCTAAGAAGCTTCCCAATAGGGCCCAAGGAGGCAACAATCATTGATTTGTGCATGGGTTGCTGAAGGTGTTGCAGGTTCTCGCCTTTTCGGGCCAAGAACGGCCCACAACGGCCTAAGAGGCTCCAGCGATTGTTCCAAGACGGCCCAAAAGTCCAAAAGGCACCCCAAGGGGCTCCAAAACGGGAGGAGGAGGAGGAGGAGGAGGAGGAGGAGGAGGAGGAGGAGGAGGAGCCCAGGAGGGCCCCACCACGGCCCAAGACGGCCCCAAGACGGCCCCAAGAGAGCTCCATTAGGCCCTCGAGAGGCTCCCAAGAGGGCCCTCGGCGGCCCCCAAGATAGCCCCAAGACGGTCCAAAGCCTCCAAGACGCCCCGAGACTTCCCAGAAGGGTCCTAAGACGGCCCCAAAGGGCCCCAGAACACCCCAAAAGGGCCCCAGAATGCATTCACAAAAACCCCAAGAAGGCCCGGAGACGCCAAATACAAGAGCGATCGGTAACGCAAAAAGCTCTTCACACCAAGGCTCCCAACAGCGAACGGTGACGTGACAAATTCGTGACACCAAAGCTTCCAAGAGCGAACGGCTCCCACCAGCGGGCGGGCACGCAACAAGCTCTTGACACCAAGGCCCCCCAGAGCGCGGTGACGTAAAAAGCTCGTCTCACCAAGGCTCCCAAGAGCGAGCGGTTACGCAAAAGTCTCTGAACACCAAGGTTCCTAAGAGCGAGCGGTGAAGTAACAAGCTCTTACCACCAGACGGTCCAAGAGAGGCTCGAGACGGCTGCCGGGGCCCTCAAGAGAGCCCTCGAGAGGGACTCCGCAGGTCAACAACATTGAATTCCCTTTGGTTTTTGTAGGTTTTTCGGGTTCTCGCCTTTTCAGGCCAAGAACCGCCCAGGGCAGCCCAAGAGGCCCCACGACGGCCCAGGTAGCCCCAAGACGGCCCCAAGAGATCCCCCTTCTGAGGGCTTGTTCGTAGTAGAATAAACGGTCGCGGGGAAGGTGTCCAGACCGCTGCCTTGGCCACGTTTCTGACAGCAAATCATGGGGGCCTGGTCGTCTTTAGCGTCGATCAGCGTCGATTAGCGTCTGGGAATCGATGAGATAGTGCCGATGTGGCGTCGATCAGCATCCACTTAGCGTCGGCTAGCGTCGATTTAGCGTCGATTCGCAAGAGCCGACAAGATAGTATGGGAGGCTCCCGTGATTTGCCACCGACCTTGCTCGAGGTCTTTGGCCTTCAGAGGACGAGAAGGTACCCAGACCGCTGCCCTGGCCCCGTTTTTCCCTGTTTGGGCCTCCTGGGATCGAACAGGAAAAAACTGCATAAACAAAAGCTTTTGGCGCTCCGCTAGGGGGCCGCATGCGAACCCTCCAACTACACACCGCGATTTTTGAGGGGGAGGGTGGGGTTCACTTCGCTCGGGGGGGGTTGGGTTACGGGTAGGGGTCAAAACCCCCCCCCCCGCCCGCAAGCCGTCTCGCTCACTCCCACCCGCCCTCCCAACACATACGTAGCACCCGAGTCTGGCCCGAGCCTCAGCATATTCAGCAGTCGTCTTTGGATGGGTAGCTACTGGGGGCCAATCCGCCGCCACCGCCGCCTCCGCCGCCGCCGCCGCCGCCGCTGCCGCCGCCGCCGCAGCCGCTGCCGCTACCGCCACCGCCGCCGCCGCCACCGCCGCCACCGCCGCCGCCGCCGCCGCGCCGCCGCAGCCGCCGCCGCCGCCGCCGCCGCCGCAGCCGCCCGCCCGCCGCCGCCTCCGCCAAGTGTACCCTGCATTGTTTTTTGAGAGGGATGGTGGGGGGGAGGGGACGCATCGGGTTGGTTGCGCATGTTCCGAATTTGGACACAGAGTGTGTTTGTGTTGGTTTGTACAAGGGATTGTGTGGGGGGTCGTCATGGACCTGGGTTGGCCCCCAGTCGCCTGGGGGAGGGTGTGTTTATTAATAGGGAACAGTGATCAAGTTAGCCAGCTCGAGCGAGTCAGAGGGCTCCGTCCACCCCCACCCGCCCTCCCACAACATAATAAGCAAATGCGTCGCGTCCGACGCACGTCGCTCATCTTATATCGTGGGCGGTTAGACGTTCAGCGCGCGACATGAGCTGCGTCCTATTCGTGCCGCGTAGTGAGCAACGTCGACGAGAAACAAGACCGCGCGCGATGTACGCCGCGCCCCAGTCTGGCCTGTCATGTTGCATCGTCGCTGACAACATGTACAGCGCGCGAAGTGCGCCGCGTTTCATTCCAGCCACGCTTGTTGTACAGCCAATCGTTTCGCTCCTGCCGCGCATGGAGGAGGGGGAGGAGGAGGAGGAGGAAAAGGAAGAGGGGAGGGAGAGAGGGAGGGAGGGAGAAACTGAGGAAGAAGAGGAACATGGCCTCTTGGGAATTCGCGGGGCGTCCTGGAGTTTTGGCCTCTTGGGAGTTTTCTTGTATACGTCTGAGGGCCTCTTGGATATATCTTCCGGGTTGGAACATTGTCAACGCAAGTATGTGCGAACCTTACAATCCTTCAAACACCAAATGAAAATCAATATTTGTGATGCCCCCCAGGACCTCTTGGACGCCTTTTCTCGACCTCCTGGGGGTCTCCTGCAGCACTTGCTTGAACCGCACTTGCCTGAGGCATTCTGACTTGCCGCCCGCCCAGCTCTTCAACCCGACGGGCCGCAGCGTCGACGACAAGAACGTCCATGTTGACGAGCAGGCGTCCCCGCGCGATGCGCGCCGGGTCCCATTCCCGCTACGCGATCCGCAGCTTCGACGAGGAGAAAGTACATGTTGGCAGCAACAACGGCGACGTTGCGGTGTTTTTTGGCAAGTAGGACGGGGGGTCCCGCGTAGGGTTGGCCAGGCCTCCGCGCGCGATGCGCGCCGCGCCCCATTTCTGCTACATTTTTCGCAGCGTCGCCACAAGAAAGTCCATGTTGACGAGCAGTTGTTGACTTGTATGTTTTTTTGATGGGCAGGATGCGACCACTCGTTCGCGGTTACCCAAGCGATGTTCATTCCGTCCCATTATTGCTACACGTTTCGCAACTCGACGACATGCTAGCGAAACAAAAATTGAGTTTGCGTTGTGTTTTGACAGTTCGGACGGCGGGTTGCTATCGGCCGGCTTGGTGGGGATGTGGGGGGTTGGAATGTGACCCCCTGCCCGCGCGGATTTCTTAATTCCGCGCTGGGTTTCCCCGTTGGCGGCGCCTCCCGCCCAGCGCAGGTCCAAGAATTTCGTGCGGAGCGCCAAAAAATTGTCCTTATGCAGGTTCCTGTTCTACTGGCGCCGTTTTCCAATTTTTCGGGGGGGGCCTTCTGGGAAGCCTTCGTCGCCACCGCTGGATTCGCCCCGAGGTCCTGGTCAGAACGCGCCCCGGGAGAGGTTCGGGGAATGACTTCCTGGTTTCCCCAGGGGTCTCTGGCCTGGCGCATGCTCTCTTGGCCTGTCAAGGTTCCTTTCGGCGGCGAGCGAGGGGGGGAACGGATGGGAAAACGCCTCAGTTCCCCGTCCTTCCGAGAAGTTTTCCAGCCCCCCCCCCGAATACATCCAACGCGTTTCAGAAAACCAGAGGCCTTTTGAGAAATCCCGCCCGCCGCCTACTGAGAGGGCCTTTTTCCTTGTCAGCTATCTCCTTGGACGCTGCCGATCCTTGTCAAGGATCCCTTTCCGCGCGGCGCGTCCATTCCGGGGGTCCCTGGCCTCAGGCCGCCGCAGCGTCTTCAGCGTTGGCGCCCACGGGCCCTGCACGCTTGCATCGCACCCTTGCTCGTCGAACGTTGAACGTACAGCTATTCAAGGGCCCTTGCTCAAGAACGCGGTCCCCGCTGGTCTGATCAGTGCACGGCTCGCCGTCTCACCCCACTCGAGTGTGCAGTCGCCTTGTGCGACTGAGACCCGGAGATGAGCCCAACTCACCAAACGCGAGCCCGCCCGACCAGTCCAGGACGCCCCGAGGAGCGCGAAGATAGTCCGCAGTTTTTCGGGCGTCGCGGCTTTGGCCGCCGAGCTGGCCCTCTCCGAGGGGGCGCCGCGAGGGCGCGGAGCTGACCGCGCATCGATGGGCGCGAGGCGCGAAGGGGGGTGGCCCAGGCCACTCGACCAACGACCGTCCAACGACGAGGCTCCTGCCAGCATGTAGAGATCCAGATCAGCACGGGTCGGCTCCCTGGAGGAGGAGGAAGAGGAGCAGGAGGAGGAGGAGGAGGAGGAGGAGGAGGAGGAAGAACAACGACTCGGGCTTCTGAGTGTCTGTTTCCAGGGATGGCTTCCAGGTTCGGCCGGTCGTTCCCCCTGCCTTCCCTTTCCTCCGTTCCTCCTCTTCCGCCTCCCCCCCCTTTCTCCTGCCTCCTCGGCCGGGCCCAGTCTGCGGACCTCTCCCTCTTTTCTCTTGTGGCGGGTCGTTGGGTCGTGGAGTTACGTCGGGCCTGTCCCTCTGCAGGGGGGATATTTGAAAATAGGCAAACAATAGTCGGGGGACCATTTTTTGATTATTTCTACCATTTGGGAATATTTGTGTTGTATTTTTTATTTGTCGTCGAAAATCCCCCTGTAGGGGGACACGCCCGACTCAATCGTGGAGTTACCAGGCGCCCGTCAGGTCACCTAGGCCACCGAGAACCATGCTGGCGAAGGACCCAACCATATGCAGTTGTGGGTACCGCGATTGTGAATACCTTCTTCGTTGCGACTTTCTATGGGGCCACAAAGCGGTGCACTGGGTGTGCGGGACGCATGGTGGCGGTTCCCTTGAGGGCTTCGGTGGAGCTCCCTATGGGGCCACCAAGCGCTGTGCTGAATGTGTGAAAATGCTGAATTGGGTTTTCGGGACGCATGCGGGCGGTGGCACTAGGGCCTTCGGTGGAGCATGCCAACATGGGTTTTCGGGACGCATGTGGACGGTCCCACTGGGGGCTTGGTGGAGCTCTCTATGGGGCCACGAAACGCCGTACTGGGTGGGTGAACATGCCACCTTTGGTTTTTAGGACGCATGCGGACGGTGGCACTGGGGCCTTCGGCGGAGCTCCCTATGGGGCCACGAAGCGCTGTACTGGGTGTGTGAAAATGCCAAATTGGTTTTTCGGCACGCATGCGGACGGTGGCACTGGGGCCTTCGGCGGAGCTCCCTATGGGGCCACGAAACGCTCGCTGTACTGGGTGTGCGGGACGCATGCGGACGGTAGCATTGGGACTTTCGGTGGGGCTCCCTATTGGGCCACGAAGCGCTGTATTGGGCGTGCGAGATGCATGCGGACGGTAGCACGGGGACCTTCGGAGGAGCTCCCTATGGGGCCATGAAACGCTACTGCATTGAGTTGATAAAGCGCAATGAGGAAGGAGGAGGGGGCCACGAAACGCTGTACTGGGTGTGCGGGACGCATGCGGACAGTAGCATTGGGACCTTCGGTGGGGCTCCCAATGGGGCCACGAATCGTGTGAGGGGTGTGCTGAAACTGGTGATGATGATGCTGATGATGATGATGCTGATGATGATGAGGATGATGATGATGATGATGATGATGATGATGCTGATGATGATGATGATGATGATGATGATGATGTTGATGATGAGGATGATGATGATGATGGTGATGATGGTGATGCTGGTGATGGAGGAGGGGGGCGGAGAAGGAGGAGGAGAACGCGGGGACCGTTGTTTCAAAACGAGGACCCACCACTACAGGATGGTTTAGGAAAAGACGAAAACGGCGGAGAAAACATCGAAACCACACATGCTGATAATGATATTGAGAGGAGGAGGAGGAGGAGGAGGAGGAGGAGGAGGAGGAGGAGACGGGGGAGACGGAGGATACGGAGGAGACGGAGGAGACAGAGGAGACGGACGAGGAGGAGGAGGGGGAGGAGGAGACGGATTATACGGAGGATTAGCTGGAGGAAGAGGAGGAGGAGGAGGAGGAGGAGGAGGAGGAGGAGGAGGAGGAGGAGGAGGAGCAAACAGCAGGAGCAGCAGGGAGCAGGAGCAGGAGCAGGAGCAAGGACAGGAGCAGGAACAGGAGCAGGGACAGGAGCAGGAGCAGGAGCAGGAGCAGGAGCAGGAGCAGGAGCAGGAGGAGGAGGAGGACGAGAGGACGAGAGGACGAGAGGACGAGGAGGAGGAGAAGGAGGAGGAGCAGGAGGAGGAGGGCTAGGAGGAGGAGGGCTAGGAGGAGCAGGACCAGGACCAGGAGCAGGAGCAGGCGCAGGAGGCGCAGGAGCCGAAGGAGGAGCCACCCCCCCCGGGAGCTCCCCCTCCCTCTGAGCGCGGCAGGCGCCGCGGCGGCCGCCGCCGCCCCCGCTGGGGCGGCCGCCCCCGCGGCCTCTGCAGCGGCGGCGCAGGCCTGCCGCCGCGCGCCCGCGGGGGGGGGGCGGGGCCGCGCCCGCGGGGGGGGGCGGGGCCCGCGGGGCGCCCGCCGCGGAGAGCGGCCGCCGCGGCCGCCCGCCGCGCCGCGGGGGGCCTGCCGCGGGGGCCTGCCGCGGGCCTCGGGGGTTGGTCTACTGTTTTCTGTTCACTCCTCCTCCTCCTCCTCCTCCTCGTCCTCGTCCTCGTCCTCCTCCTCCTCATCTCGAGCCATTTTGGCTCAAGCCATGTTGGCTCAAGGCTCAAGCGTTCGCACGGCCGCCCGTCGCCCCTCGCCCGTGGCTCGCCCTCGGCCTGGCGGCATGGCGCGGCCTAGAGCTGCCTGCGCGCTGGCAGATGCCGCGGCGGGCCTGCCTGCCTCACCTGTTTCTATTGTTTTCCTGATCTCAGGGCTTCGCCCTCTCTCGGCCTTGATGTGAGGCCCTGCCTTATTTTGCCCTCCCTCTCTAATTAATGCTGTGCGCGGCCCGCGTAGCATCTATCGGAAGAGGCTCGCTCTCGCCCCGCAGATCAAAACAAGTTTCTACTGTTTTCCGTTGGCGCACACCTCAGGAAAGTGCCACCACCGCAGACCTCTTCAGGGCCGGGGCGGGCGGGCAAGCCTGCCGCGCCAGAGCCGAGTGCTGCGCGGCGCGCGGGTGCTGAGGGGAGGAGGGAGCCAACTGAAGAGCCAGAGTGACTCCAGCAGTTGGTCCCCTGCCTCCCTCACCTGTTTCTACTGTTTTCCGTTGGCGCACACCTCAGGAAGGTGCCACCAACGGAACTCGGGAGAACACCAGGTGAGGAACCCTCATCATCAGAAGCTGCGCAAAGCGCTTCGGCCAGGACTCGCGACTCGATAGCAGCAGGGGGGATATAAGCTGTAACTGCCCCACTTCGCAAGCCCCCGCGGGCGCAAGCAGCTGAAAACCCGTCTGTGTCGTGTATGTCCATCGCAGCGCCGTGGCGGAAGGCATGGGAAGCAATTCCCAATGCCTCTGCCGCCGGCGTGCCCACGGCCACCAAGTCCTCGGTGAGGCCGGCGAGGAACTTGGCGTAGTACCCAAGCGTGTGCACTTCTGCGTTCGTGTCACGACGGACTGCGAGTAGCCATGAGGCCCGCATGTGCACGCATAGCTGAGGGTCGTCGGCGCAGACGCACTTGGCTTCAAGAGTGGATTGCGCATGATATTGACCTTTACGTCTGATGGGACCGAAACGCACCGTTCCCCTTATCCACACACAGCAGACATGGCATCAATTGTCCTAGGAGTTCCGACGGGTCTCTGAGCAAGAAGGCGTACGCAAACATGTAGCCCATGCCACGGAAGAAACTCCCAGTGTCAGCACCGTGGGCCAAGAGTTTCCTCAACTGATCTTTATTGTCTCGCGGCCTCGGGGCCGGTGGCGGCTGCAGCTTCCGGGCGCCAGCTCTGATGTCCGCTAACACCGGGGAGTGTTCCACGGGCCAATGGAACCCTGCCAAAAGATGGAATTTCCGCCAAAAGCAGATAGAATCGATTTGGGCGTCCCTTCATGGGTTATGAGTGCCGCAAATATGTACACTGTCGCTGGACTCGTCGGCAAGAACGGTCATGTCAAGAGCTCACAAAAAGGCTTGAACCGTCCTCGCGGAAGACATGTATCCAGTAAGCGAGCTGCCCACAGAAGCCCCGATCTTCCCGAGCATCAGTACGTCAACAATGGCATGAACATCGAAACCCTCCTGTTGGGCAGAGCGTAGCATGTCAAGCTGCTCCCGCGGAGGAGCGTTCACACGTCCTCTGGCGCTTGCCCAGAACGGCACCGATACAGTCACACACGGCGTCAGGCGCGGCTTGCGCCAACAAGATAGCCGACCCAAGGTTCTCCAGAACATCTGTACCGGCGCGACCCCCCACCAGCAGCTGCCAAGGCCGCAACTTCACCAGCAATGGAGATGCAGCGACACGTCGCGCAAACTCGCCAGGGTCAGCACCCCGGAGATCTTCCAAGGAACTCCAGCCCGCGGCAGCGAGCGCGGCACGGGCGCCCGAATGCAGACACTCCCGGGACACGGCGAACGGCTGGCCCTGCACGGAGCTCGACGCCAGAGGTGGGACTGGCGCACGCCAGCTGCCCGCCGACTGGGACGCCAGCGATGGGGTCCGAAGGCTTGCAGCCCTCGACCGCCTCGCAAGGCGGAGAGCCGCCGACGCCGCCTCTGCGCGCTGCGGGAAATCAGCGGGCGCTGCCGGGCGCATCGCCCCTCCCGAGATCGAACGGCAGATCCTGAAATCTTGGAGCCAAGACGGTCGTCCCATTTTCCTGATTACGTGGCGCCACAGCATACGGGGCCCTAGCGGACACTGACCTGCGGCCTCATGCCTGGCCCGGCAAGCACCTGCCATCGCCTTCTCTCGCCGACATGCGCAGGGCACGGCGAGCCGATCGAAGAGAACTGACCGAGGCCAGCACGGCAAGCTGCGGCATCACAGGAAAGTCCGTCTAGGGATCGGAAGCTCCGGAACATGCATCGCGCATGAACCGCACTTCCCGAAATCTCGTCGCCTCGCGGGTCGGCGGAGACCGAACTCTGACGCACAATGTCTTCCGTGCATCGCCGGCCGCATGCATGCCGACAGGCAGACGAAGCGAGCTCCCCGAGGCCCAGCACGAGCAGCCGTCGAAGATGAATCTTGGGATCGAGAGCTCCCGAGAAAATCGGGCCGGACGAAAGTGGGGATTGGGAAAGGGAGGGTACAACATTTGCTGCATGCAGCTGGATTCGGCCCCGCCGAAGGTCCCATCCCTCGATACATACTCGCCTCCGGCGCCGGGAGGCGCCGGGAAAATCAGCCACGTGAGCTGATTCTCCCCCCCCCTTTGCTATCCCCCCTTTCGCCCGACCCGAAAAAACATAATGAAGGAACCACGCATCTTGACATGATTTTCGGTGCATCGCCGGCCGCAAGCACGAGCGAGACACAGGCCGCACGTCCAGCAGACATGCACAGGGAGAGCGTCCACATAAGACGGCCAGGCTCGCGGCGCGCAGCGGGCCGCCAAGCAATGCATCGCAGAGTCGTGCGGTCAGCACCCAGACGCGGCAGACCGAACAAAGCAGTCACATGTTGCGGTTCCCGCGGAGGACCCAGACGAGTCGCCACACAGAGCGTAGGCCTGCCGCGCCAGAGCCGAATGCTGCGCGGCGCGCGGGTGCTGAGGGGAGGAGGGAGCCAAGTGAAGAGCCAGTGTGACTCCAGCAGTTGGTCCCCTGCTTTCCTCACCTGTTTCTACTGTTTTCCGGTGGCGCACACCCCAGGAAGGTGCCACCAACGGAAAACAGGAGAACACCAGGTTAGGAACCCTCATCATCAGAAGCTGCGCGAAGCGCTTCGGCCAGGACTCGAGATTCGATAGCAGCGCAGTGGGGATATAAGCTGCAACTGCCCCACTTCGCCAGCCCCCGCGGGCGCAAGCAGCTGCGAACCCGTCTGTGTCGTTCATGTCCATCGCAGCGCCGTGGCGGAAGGCATGGGAAGCAGTTCCCAGTGCCTCTGCCGCCGGCGTGCCTACGCCCACCAGGTCCTCGTTGAGGCCGGCGAGGAACTTGGCGCAGTGCCCGGGCAGGACCCCATGCTGGAAAGAGCCAGAGTGCCTCCAGCAGGACGGCCTGCCGCGTGGCTGGCGCGGGCGCGGGACGGGGGGCCCGCGGCGGCGGGCCGCCGCTCCGGGCCGCGGGGGCGCCGCGGGGGCCCCCCCTCTGCGCGGGGGCGCCCCGGGGCCGTGGCCGCCTCCCGAGGCGGAACGCCACCTTTTGCCGCGTGCGAGAGCGGGGCCCTGGGAGAGAGAGAGAGAGAGAGAGAGAGAGGGACCCTGAAATCCTGGCGACTTAATTGTTTCGAGCCGGGCGTTTTCGCCCTTTTACGGGTCCCAGGACCCTTACAGATTGATCCGGCTCGAAAAATGACGCAGAAGGATGGGATCCGGGGCTCCAGGCGCGGATTTTCACGATGTTGCAATTTTTCCGTTACGTCGGATCTCAGGGGAGAGAGGGAGGGAGAAAAAGCTTGTCGGGTATGGCCAGG
>CAUYUJ010007317.1:40000-47598 GCA_963575745.1 Prorocentrum cordatum
CACATGCCGCCCTTGTAGGGTCGCGCGTGAGCGCCTGCTCCTTCTCGCGGTGTGCCGCGCCGGCGGCCCGCGTAGACTTCCGCGGAAGGTCGTCGTGTTCGTCGTGGGCAAGACGCCTTCTTCCCTCGTCATCCGCGTGCATGCGCAGAGGTTTGTTGGATGTCGCCTCGTGGTTGCGTCCTTGCCCTGCCAATTCGTTCGTGCTCCACTGTCAGTGTTTTGCTCGATCGAGCTGCAGCGCATCGCTGTGGAATGTTTGCCTGTACAGGGGCAGATCATGACTGACTGTCGTTGGCATTGAACCTTGCTTTGTTTGTGTGTGTGCGCGCGTGCGACTTGCTTTGATTTGGGCCAGCGAGACCAGGGGGAGTCCGATATAGGTGCACAACGGGTGTATCACGCGTGCACGATCCCCACACATTCCCATACAGTGCTTGCCCAAAGGGGTGGAGGATGAGGAGGAAGAGAAGGGAGGAGGAGGGAGGAGGAGGAAAACAGTGATTGGTGGCAATTGGCGCCTTCAGGTCTTGAAGGTCTGAGTTGTGGAGGTACGTTGGCACCCCTCCCTCTCGCCGTCTTCTTTGGCCGAGGGACCGTAAGGAGAGCCTCGGACCACTCCAGTGAAAATGGCGCCGTAAGGTGAAAGTGTCAAGAGTAGGAGTGGGACCCCCGGCAGCCCCTATGATGGCAGCTGCCGAGGGGGTGGGGCCCATGATAGTCCCCACCGCATGGCTGAGGCCTATGATTGTCTTCGCCAAGGAGGAAAGGGAAGAGAGTCGCCCAGTCGCCCGGGTGGGGTGTAGCGACGATGCCGTCCGCGATGCGCCCTAGTCCTGAGGCGGGAACCCTTCAAAGGGAAGGGATGACGCACAAACACGGCATACACAGTTCGACACCGGAAGTGAGCAGGCCCCTCGCACTCGGTTGCCAACGGGGCGGATAACGAGTGCGCACGCAACGCTCAGATGCCAGTTTGGTGCGCCCCGAGCCCAGGGGACAGCTGCGCCCCGCCGAGGGCAAACCCGAAGAGGGGCAAGCCCCCCCGAACCAAAATCCCCCGAAGCAGTCCACCGAGGAGGGCACAGAGCCCCGGCTGGAGGAGGATGAGCGAGAGTGGGTGGCGGGGTGCGTTCCGCCGCGCGTCCGAGGCCGCCTCGAAGAGGGTAGGTCCTGCAGAAGCCTAGGCAAACAGTCAAAAATGTAGTTTTGGGACGATGTTTCTTTAACTATGTTTGATTATGTGGGGGTATTGTTTGAGTATTTCGTTCGCCCAAAATCCGCCTGAAGGGGACACGCCCGACCCAAGCCTAGGCGGGCAGACGAAAACCTGGCAGGAATCGAACACTCTGGCGACCAAGGGAGGAGGGGGGCGGAAGGAGGAGGAGGAGGAGGAACACCCAGGGCGGCACATCCACCAGGCAAGACCCGCGAAGGGGGGGGGGATGGGGCGGGCGCGCGGAACGGCTGTCAGAGCTCAGAGCTTCTTGGGCGAGCTAGCGCTTAATACTTCAGTGTGCGGACTGTCGGTGCAGGTGCGCGTTCATAAACGACCAATGCGCGCGGCGCTGTGGCGGGAGCCATATTTTGAAACCGAGTCGCCCCGAATCCGTGCAGGTCGCGCACATGTTTACAGCGGATGCGCGCGGCGCGAAGGCGAGAGCCACATTGTGACACCGAACCGCCCTCAATCCGTGAAGTTCGTGCATTTGTTGTTTGGAAACGAATGCGCGCGGCGCTGAGGCGAGAGCTAATTGTTTAGAAACGGTCGCATCCAATCCTTGAAGCTCGTGCACATTCGTTCAAGCGAATGTGCGCGGCGCTGGGGCGAGCGCTAGATCTTGATACCGAGCCGCCCTCAATCCGTGAAGCTCGTGCACATGTTTAAAACCATGGTGCGCGGCGCTGGGGCGAGAGCTAGATTTTGATACCGAGCCGCCCTCGATCTGCGAAGCTCGCGCAATTTTTTGAATTGAGCGCGCGCGGTGCTAAGGCGAGAGCTAGATTTTGAATCCGAGCCGCCTTCAACCCGTGTAACAAGTGCACGGGCGAGAGCTAGATGTTGATACCGAGCCGCTTTTATTCCTTGAAACTATTGCACATGTAAGAAACGGAATGCGCGCGTCGCTGAGGCGCGAGCTAGATTTTGAAACCGAACCGCCTTCAATCCTTGAAACCCGTGCACATTTTTAGCAACGAATGCGCGCGGCGTTGAGGTGGGAGGTACATGTTGAAACCGAGCCGCCCTCAATCCGTGACACCCGCACGCATGTCTTCAAGCGAGTGCGCGCGGCGCCAAGGCGAGATCTGGATTAAAAAGATACGGCCGCGTCCAATCCGTGACATTCGTTCACATTTTGTAAGTACGAATGCGCGCGGCGCTGCGGCCAGAGTTTGTTTTTGAAACCGAGCCGTCCTCAATCTGTGAAGCCCGTGCAAATGTGTAAAACGAGTGCGCGCGGCGCTAACGCGAGAGCTAGATTAAAAAAGCGGCCGCCCTCAATCCGTGAAACTCGTGCGCATTTAAGAAAGCGAATGCGCGCGGCGCTGAGACGATAGCTAGATGTTGAAACCGTTCTGCCGTCAATACATGCAACTCTTGCAAAATTTCTCAGTGAGTGCGCGCGGCGCCAAAGCGAGAACAACATGTTGAAACCGAGCCTGGACTGGGCGAACGTGTTTTGTTTTTTAGCTGTTTGCGCGGTGCTAAACATACCACTCCGCTAAAATCACCCACGGGATTTTTCTACTCGGTGCTGAGATGACGGGCGTGGGGGGGTTCTGAGGTATTTCGTAGGGTTCGTGAAACAGATACACAAGCTTTAAACAAAGACGTGCTCATGCTCCAGATTTGGAGCCAAAGTATATGCTTGTATGCTTGTTTGACAAGGATGGTTGGCCTGCGCGCAACAAACAATATGCTGGCACCCCCGCCGCCCCAATCAAAATCCAATGCAAAGTGGTCGAAGGCCGCCCGCGCATGTGCCAGATTTGGAGGCAAAGTGCATATTTAATTTTTTTCCCAAACCTCCTGTGTGTTGAGCCTTTGTTTTGAATTCGCAGCGCCGCGCGTCTCCTCCTCCTCCTCCTCCCCCTCCTCCTCCTCCTCTTCCTCCTCCATCTCCTCCTCCTCTCCTCGTCTTCTCTCCGCTCAGATGCCTCCTCATCCATGTCGTATCATGCTCGTAGCCATCATCACCATCATCACCATTATCCGCGTAATCGTGGTCATCATCATCCT
The DNA here is from genome assembly GCA_963575745.1 of Prorocentrum cordatum. Lineage (NCBI taxonomy): Eukaryota > Dinophyceae > Prorocentrales > Prorocentraceae > Prorocentrum > Prorocentrum cordatum. The sequence goes on from CAUYUJ010007317.1 coordinate 43,239, forward strand.
GATCTCATCACACGCTTTGAGGTCCCATAGGGAGCTCCACCGAAGGCCCCAATTGTTGCGTTCGCATTGTTGCTCGCGTCCGTTTTCTGCAACCCCCCTCACGCGTTTCGTGGCCCTGCAGGTAGCTCCACCAACGGCCCCAGTGGCTGCGCCCGCATGCTTGATCGGGTCCACTGTGGCACACGCCCTGCACGCTTCGTGGCCCCACAGGGAGCCTCGCCGAAGCCCTCAGTGGCAGCGTCCGCGTGAGTACTCGGGTAGTTTCTGACATACCACCCACGCGCTTCGCTGCCCCATGGGGAGCTCCACCGGAAACCCCCGTGGCCGCGTCCGCATGACTATTCGGGTTCATGCTGGCACCTTCTTCACGCGTGTCGTGGGCCCACGGGGAGCTCCACCGAAGGCCCCAATGGCTGCGTCCGCATGATTAATCGGGTCCGTTCTGACACGCCCTCACACGCTCCATCGGAGGCCCCAGCCACTGCGTCAACATGATTGCTCGCGCCCATTCTGTGGCGCACCCCTCACACGATGCGTCGGCCCACAGGGAGCTCCACCGAAGGCCCCAGGTGCGGCGTCCGCGTGACTACTCCGGCCCATGCTGGTGCACCACTTACACGCTTCGTGGCCCCATAGGGCGCTCCACCGAAGGCCCCAGTGGCAGCGTCCGCACTGTTGCTCGCGCCCGTGTTCTGGCACACCCCATCATACGTTTCGTGGCCCTGCAGGTAGCTCCACCAACGGCCCCAGCGGCTGCGTCCGCATGGTTACTCGGGCCCATGATGGCACACGCCTCACACGCTTCGTGGCCCCATACGGATCCTCACCGAAGCCCTCCGTGGCAGCGTCCGCATGGTTGCTCGGGTTTATTCTCTTACCTCTCGCACGTCTCGTGGCCCCCCAGGGAGCTGCACCGAAGGCCCCAGTGGCAGCGTCCCCATTGTTGCTCGGGTCAATGCTGGCGCACCCCCACACCCTCCGTAGCTCCATAGGGAGCTCCACCGAAGTCCCCAGTAATTGCGTCCGACAACACCAAATCATGATCTGTCAGGAGCAATGCAAGGAAGCAGAGCGCGGCCACGAATTGAACTGCAACCTGGCACAGAGGAGTTTATATGAGAAGAACCTCCGAGAGGAGGCTGCCTGCTGGGCCGCCCGCGTGGAGCAGCACCAGCGCATGCGTGGACGTCAATCCATTAGCAAGCAGAAACGACGGAGGAGGCCCCGAAGGGCACAAGCGCGAGCGGGGGGCCACGCAAAGCAACGAGAGGCGATCGGCGCACGCCCCAACTTCCGCAAGCGGGAGAAGGGAGCGCACCGTTCACCAACCCGCCGCAATGAATAGCCCCCCGAGGGGAGGAGGAGACGCCAGCGGCGGCGGAGACGCCATACGGACTGCGTCCGCATGGTTACTCGTTTCCATCTCGGTACACCCCTCACACGTTTCGTGGCCCCATCCAGAAGAATGGTTACTCGGGCCCATTTGGCACACCCTTTACATGCATCGTGGCCCCATAGGGCTCCACCGAAGCATGTAAGGCGTTATGTGTCGAAGCGTTCGTGCGTGCTGCAGATCCTTTAGTCTGTTCATGTGCGTTGAGCTTTCCTGCTAACACTCGCCACTCGTTTACAAAGGGGTTGGCTTCTTCGCCAGGGTAATTTTTCAAGGGATGGTGTTGGGGAGGGGGCTCATTCGTCCAGGTTGGCGGCCGGTCGCCTGGGGGAGGGGGTGTTTATCAATGGGGAACAGTGGTGAACCCCTCCCCGAAGAGGAAAAAGAGGGTTGGAAGAGGAGCCCCGCGAAACCACTCACGCCGTCAAGGGCTGGTGGGATTGACGATGCTTCGAGCACCATGCATCATTCAGGAGGGGAAAAACACACAGACACAATTAATCGTCGATTCCCAGGAAAATATATTATGGGAAACTATTGGAAGCGGGGGGGAAGACAAACACCCTGCAGATAGGGGAAAACATGGAGAATCCTCTTATCTGTGTGTATTTATCTGTGTGTCCCTGGGCCCCTTCAGTCATGATCCAGAGGACACGTCTTCGCTGGACGGCGCTCCTGCTGTGCTGTCGCACGCCCCTGGCGGCAGCGAGGCAGGGGAGCCGAGCACCAGAGGCATCCGGGCGTTGGGCCGCTTGCCCGGCTTCAGCAGATCCTGGCCACGCAGGGGCAGCAGTAAGTCGGGCCCGTCCCTCTACAGGGGGAATGTCAAAAAATAGTCAAACAAATAGTCTGGGGACTATTTTTGGAGTATTGTTGGACCATTTTGGAGCATTTGTTGTGTATTTGTTGGGTACTTTTTATGTTTCGTCGAGAATCCTCCTGTAGGGGGAAACGCCCGACTTTAGGGCAGCACAGCGAGGCACCATACGGGCTGGTGTTCTTTTTACTCATTGCTTTGCCGATCGGCACGGGCCTCCCAACCTTCCCCCCCCCTGGAGCGGATCTTGGCTGTTTTTGGCGCCCGTTTCGAGCAGGTGGAGTCCATCCCCCAGAGGACGCGCTGCCGCAGACAGTCGCACTGAGCAGAAGTCCGGAGCCAGACCCCCCCCTTCCCCCCTCCTCTCCCGCTTAATTCAGGAGGGAAAAACACACAGACACAATTAATCGTCGATTACCCAGAAAATATTTCGGAAAATGTGGGGCGTGGGGGAGAAGACGAAAACCAAGAACCCATGGGAAAATATGGGGAATCCTGGGATTCGTGTGCATTTATTTGTGTGCCCCTGGGCCCCTTCCGCCCAATGTCGAAACGATCGCCGAACAAAAGAAGACGCTCACCTGCCTGACTGGCAGCACCCCCGGCTCGACTCTCGCCAGAGGCTGCCGTAGGCCAGCGGCAGGGCAGAAGTGCTCTCGAGAAGAGGGGACGCCGGGGCCCCCCAGGGTCTCTCCCGCACTCCTCCTCCCATGAGTGCCGCAGCGCGGCTGTGGGGAAGAGGAAGAGGTGGAGGAGGAGGAGGAGGAGGAGGAGGAGAAGGAGGAGGAGAAGGAGGAGGAGGAGCAGGAAGAGCAGGAGGAGTGGAGGAGGAGGACGAGGAGGAGGAGGAGGAGGAGGAGGAGGAGGAGGAGGAGGAGGAGGGGGAAGGGGAGGAGGAGGAGGAGGAGGAGGGGGAGGAGGAGGAGGAGGAGGATCAGCACGTGGTTGGGGACGGAAGTTCAATCCGCCCTATTGCCTGCCATCTCGCTGTTGAGATGAGGCTGCGACTCTGGCTGCTTCAGCGGCGATAAAATCTCTGAGCTTTACAGGAGGGCTCTGGAAAGTAGACGGGTCCTTGAAAGTGGACTTTGGGTGTTTCCCAGCGCACAAAAGTCGCCGCTGGGTGCGATCACCGTCCCTCCTGAAACCATGGCAGCCCTCTTTGAGCTTCTTGACATTTGATTCACTGTACTTGCCGCAGCCAGAGCACATCATGATGAAGTTCAAACGTCCCTCTTGACGGGCAACATAAAATGTATGGCCCTGGAGTCATCAGCTATCTGAGACATCTGTACGCGATAGCTTCGACATGGCTCATCTTTGCGAGTCTGATAATTTCTGTCAGAGCATCGGGCCTTGCATGTCGAGCACGGCCACTCGTTGGATCTGCTATTCCACTCCCAAGAGTGGCCAGGACTTTGGGGCCGCGGGACCACAGGAGCTGGCGGAGGAGGGGCCTCGCCAGTCCAAACCACCCGAGCACTGGCTGCTCCCGCCGCTATGGGCTGGGCAACCGTCTTGTCCCGAGAAGAAAACGCTTTCTTGCTGACTTTCGGTCCAACTGGCTCCCACAAACTTAAAGCTCGAGCAACGTAGCGCAGCCACTTGGCCAGCAGGGATCTGTCCATGGTGGCTCTCTCAATCTCACTGGTCGAGGGACGCTGCAACATCTGAGCTCCTAGCTTAGCAAACTTATCGGCGAAATAGTTTCCAGTGGTTTTCAGCCACTCTTCCGAGCCCTGGGTGAGACTTTCGGGGCTCTCGTGAGCCTTTATTTAGTCCAGAGTGATTCCACGGTGCCAGTTGGCCGAGCCTTGGGCCAGCAAAGCAACTCCAGAGTACTTCTGCTTCCTACTGTGGAACTCACTGTACACATCAATCACTCTTTGATAATCCGTGATTATCTTGTTAATGGCATAGGGAGAGGAGGAGGAGACAGCAGCAAGAAGGTGCTCCGCAGAGGGGGAGGTTTGGGGGAGGTTTCGGCCTACAGGGCCATATACTGCAGCCGTCATCTCGCCCTCAGAGTCGAGCGCGATGGCTGAATAACCTGCTACATGAAAATCCCTGGGACCCTGTTTAGAACAAGACTCGTTTGTATATACATATATATATATATATATATATAGTACCTATGAGGGCCTCAGAGA
>CAUYUJ010007318.1:0-47579 GCA_963575745.1 Prorocentrum cordatum
CTCCTCCTTCTCCTCCTCCTCATCCTCCTCTTCCTCCTCCGTTTCCGCCTCCACCTCTTCCGCCTCCTCTTCCTCCGCTTCTGCTTCCGCCTCTTCCTTCTCCTGCGCGCGGCAGCTGACGCAGGTCGGAGGGTACCCCCCGGCACTGGCCCAGAGAGATTGGGAAAGAGAAAATCGGCTACGTGTAGGGTTTCGGGTTTAGGGTCTAGGGCCAGCAAGAGCGCGGAGACAGGCGCGGTGCTCACATCCCACCCATCCTGGAAGCCCACTGCATGTGAAGGCACACATTTCTGGTGCATGCAAGCCAACGGGGAAGGCCGCTTGGAGCAGGGAGGAGCAGCGAGGGGCATCAGGGAGGAGCAGCAGCTGGGGGCGCGCGGCGGTCTCTGCAAAGCGAGCGCCGCCCTCGAACAGGCGCCGCGTGGGCGAAATGTGCCCCGCACTAGATTTTCCGTGGACGATAAAGGCGCAGAATAGCCACGCGGGTGGGATATGCCCCACGCCACATGTTTAATACAGACGTGAGGGGCAAGGAATGAGCTTCCTTCGGCGGCGCGCGCGCGGGGTGTAGCCCGCGCCACTCTTTTGATGGAGGATCGTGCGAGTTAGGGAATTCACTAGCTTCGCATACCGATGTGCGCCGCACCACGTTTTTGATTGATGATCGTGACGAGTTTAGGAATCAGCCCCCCAAGGGGGGAACCACGGAGCACTTGTCACACCGAGCGCGTTCCACTAGTCGCAAGTGCCTACTCACAAGCGTCCGAGAAAGATGTCTTCCTCTATGTAGTGGAGCGTAAGTCCCCCACGGCGGATTCAGGCCATTTGCGAGTAGCTACTTTGAGAGTAGTGGGAACGCGGTCGTCCACACACGTCAGAGAGTAAGGGCGAGGTCTAATCGCAGTGGAACGGAGAGCCCCCCACACCAGGAAGTCAGTTTCGGTTTCGGTGTCGCGTTCGTGTCGCGAGGGCGAGCGAGGCGGAGCTGCGCGGGCGCGCGAGAGGACTGGCCCCGCCGTCGCTACGCGATTCGGCTCGGAAGAAAAGTTCGGCTACACGTACCCGCCGGTTGTTGAAAGTAAGTATTTCTCGACCCCCTGATCCCAATCTTCTTTAGGCGTCTTCTTACTTCAGTGATCGAGTGGTTTCACATTTTGTCCGTCCTCTTTTGGGAGCGGGCGAACGCCCAATCTATTTCCAACGCCTTCTTACTTCATGTTTTTACCCATTTGTTCGGAGCACGGCTACACGTGAGCGTGAGTGTGACGGCTATTGAGAGATTGGGAAGGAGGCGTTCGGCTACACGTGAGCGTGACCTTTCACCGGAGTGGCCTTTGATCCCAAACCCCTCGGGTCATAGCTAAAAATCACGACGGGAGGTTTTCATTATATTCGGTTTCTGGGAGCCCTTACCGGGCCTCGGGACCGTCCAAAAACGACTCAGGATAAGAAGCCAGCCCCAGGGAATGCGTCGAGACTTTTCGAGGTCGACGTCATAAAAAGATCATAAGGTCGGGGTTTTGTGGTCCTGGCCCAGTGGGGCCCCCCAGATGGCTGAACGCGATGCGACAGCAGCGGCTTGTGCGCTCGGGTTCGGCCTCCTCCTCCTCCTCCTCCTCCTCCTCCACCTCCTCCTCCTCCTCCTCCCCCTCCTCCCCCTCCTCCCCCTCCTACCCCTCCTCCTCCTCCTCCTCCTCCTCCTCCTCCTCCTCCTCCTCCTCCTCCTCCTCCTCCTCCTCCTCCTCCTCCTCCCATCCCCCTCCTCAGTCCCCGAAGGTCCCGCGCCAAAGGTCTCCCCTGCCTGGGGCCGCTCTTGCGGGCAGCCGACAGGTCTCGAGCCCCTGCGGGGGAAGTATTTCGAGCCCCTGCCCCTGCGGCCCGCGGCCCCCCGGCGATTCTCGCGCCGCGCGCGGCTTTTTTGGCCACGCTGGGCCTCCTCCGCTGAGGCCCTGGCGGGGCCCCCAGGCTGTCAAGAGCACGGCGGTTCCCCAGAGGCGCAACAGCCTTCGGTTTACACGCCGGTCGTTGAAAGTATGTTTTTTGGGGATTCCCAGGTCCCAGTCTACTTCAAGCGCCTTCCTACTTCAAGAATCGACACGCTTTTGCTGTGTTTTGTTATTCTCGGGGAGGGCCTGGACCCAATCCACTTAATCCGCCTTCCTACTTCATGCTTTTACTTACTTCTTTCGACCGACGTGTAAAGGAGAGCGTCTGTTTTCGGTTATGTGGTTTGAAATAGACGACAACGGCTCTCGCCGTTTCCAATAAACAACCTTATCTGTTGTAGCGAGTCCTTTCGAGCAAGAGTGGCGGCAGAGTCTGATTATGTTGGCGCGTTCGATCTCTCTGTCGGTCCTTTTAGGGCGTCTAATGTTTGGGCCCCTTAATCGCGGCGGCGGGGGCTGGGCGAGGGTGAACAGAGCAACAAGGACGAAAGGGTGGAGCGAAGGAGGGAGGGAGGGAGCAACAAGGGCGAAAGGGTGGAGCGAGGAGGGAGGGAGGGAGGGAGGGAGGGAGAGAGGGAGGACAGTGGAGCAGAAGGTGGGGGGGGGGGGCTTCGTCTCACGCTCGGGTGTTGCCAGAAGTGCCCCTGGCCCAAGGTGCTCCCAGGATTTCCAAGGAGGCCCCCACTGCCTCCAGAGCACCCCTCAAGAGGCCCAGAGGGTTCCAAAATCGAGCGAAAAGCTGGGGACACCTTGGGCCAGGGGCAGCTGCCCAGGCCCCCGACGTCATGATTTGTGTCATGACGTCGAACCCCGCAGGCCTCGACCCGTTCTCCAGGGCCGGCCTGCCGTCCCGAGTGGTTCCTGGACGGCCCCAGGGCCTGGCGAGGGCCCTCAGAAGCCGCAGGTGGTGCAGAGCTTCCCGTCGCGATCCTGCTCCTCCTCCTCCTCCTCCTCTCTCCTCCTCCTCCTCCTCCTCCTCCTCCTCCTCCTCTCTCCTCCTCCCTCCCTCTCCTCCTCCTCCTCCTCCGCTCATGCCTCGAGGGGTCTGGGGCCTCCGGGGCCAGCGGCACCTCTCGCACCCCACGATGGGGGGTCGCCTGGGCTGCTCGCACCGGCCGGCCGCCCCGCGCGCCAGGCGAGCGCGTCGCCGCCGGCCGCCCAGCCGGCCCGCGGCCCCGCCGAGGGCAGCGTGGGCGCCGGCGCGGGGCGCGCGCCGCCGCTCGCGGCCGGAGCGGCGGCGGCGCTCGTGGCGCGCGCGGGCGCGCGGCGGTGGCGCCGCGGGGGCTGCGGGCTGCTCGCGTCGAGGAGAGGCCTGCGCCGCCCTGCCCAGGCTCACGCAGCCGCCGAGCCTTGGGGGGATGGGCTCCAGGGGGGAGGGGGTGCCCACCCCTGGATTCGGTCCCAGACCTCCAACGCATTGAAAAAATCAAGAGGTTTTTCGATGTTCGGCCTCTAGGGGCTCTCGCCGGGCCCCGGGACCGTCAAGAAACAACTCAGGATGAAGAACCGGTCCGGGGGAATGGGTCGAGACTTCAGGGGACCGCGCATTGAAAGAATCACGACGTCGGATCTCTGGGGTTGGGCGGCGTAAGAAAAAGCGTGGTGGGCTGCGCCCCGCCATTGGCGCGCAAGCTGCCCGCGCACGGTCGCGCGTGAGCGCCCTCGTTCCAAGCGTGGCGTGCCGCGCTGGCGGGCCGCGTAAGCCTCAGCGCGAGGTCGCCGTGCCATCTCGCGCGCAAGACCCAGCATGGATCGTCGCTCGGTGCTCGGCGGCGTCACAGCCTCGGGATGCCCATCAGCAGCTGCGCCTCGCCGAGGGCGTTCCAGGGGGTGCCAGGGTGAAGGCGGGCCTGTCCCTCTACAGGAGGGGTATTCAAAAATAGTCAAAAGATTGTATGGGGGCGAATTGGTTTGTATGTTTGAATATGTGCTGGGTATTGTTTTTGACTATCTTTTATTTGTTCGTCCAAAATCCTGTAGGTGGACGTGCCCGATTGAATGCCAGGATTGTCCCGAGCGGCCGCCCGAGAGCCGAGCGGTGGCTCGAGAGCCACAGGGTGCGGGGGATGTGGGCCGGCGTTCTCGCGCTGTAGGGGGGGGCGGTCGCGTGGACCGCGCTGGGCATCGCGGGCCCGCCCTGTCCATGCTCACGCAGCCGGCCGACCCCTGGGCGCAGGGGCAGCGATAGTCAGGCAGTGGCGAAGCGTCTTGGCTGCCCCATAAGCCCACCAAACAATGTTCTTAGCCCCTTGTGTGGTCTGCCCGAAATTTTACTTGATCATGGTTGGCTGGGGCTGTCTTGTTTTAGCACATCGGGCTTGAGTTCTAAGAGCAGTGTTTTTGTTATTAGAACAGCTTGGGGTTCTAAGAACATGTCGTGGTAGGCCTATAGGAATGTCGGGACGGTAGGGCCCTGCTCAAGATGATATCAACGCGCGTAGTATGGCTGCAAGTCGGGCATGTCCTTCTGCAGGAGGAATGTTCAAAAATGGTCCAAGAATCGTCTGGGGACGATTATTATTCGATTCTGGTTTGACAATTGTTGAGCATGTTTTTTGGAAGAGTATTCACTTTCGTCCAAAATCCGCATGCAGGGGGACATGCCCGACTTAATAGTAAGGACGCGCGCCTTTCCTAAGGTACCCTTGTGTCCTTGCCTGTGCGGCCCGTCCTTTGCCGCTTCCACTGGCCAGCCTCTCAGGGTACCCTTGGGGTTTGGTCGCCCGCCGCCCCAAAAATCCAAACTTCCGCCTCCAAGGGTCTTGCGTCCTTGCCGTCCTTACTGTACGTTTTCACTGTAGGGGGGGGCGGGCATGTGGGGGAAGCATCGACCCCCAATGGCCGATGGATCGCCAACAGGGGTCTGATAGCCCTAACCTGCCCAGGAACTTGCGGATTCACTATCGGGGGCTGCGGGTTGCTCGCCTCTCCCTCCTCCTCCTCCTCCTCCTCCTCCTCCTCTCCTCCTCCTCCTCCTCCTCCTCCTCCTCCTCCTCCTCCTCCTCCGCCTCCCCCTCCTCCTCCTCCTCCTCCTCCTCCTCCTCCTCCTCCTCCTCCTCCTCCTCCTCCTCCTCCTCCTCCTCGTCCTCCGGCGCGCGGACGAGCGACGGGTCCCGTTTCCACGCAGAACCAGCGCGCTTCGGCGCCAGATCGCCGTCAGGCCGGGGAATTTTCAGAGTACCCGCCACGGTGGGCAAGCCGCGCTGCCTGGGCCCACCCGCTCCGCTAGGGTGTACAGAGTGGTCAGTGTTATGATCATCATGTCCTCCTAGGGTACAGTTCAGTGAAAGTGGGGAAAAAATGGTTCGGGCGGTTCTAAGATAAGTGGTGGTTTGTATGGTAGATTTAATGTTAAAAGCGTTTGTATGTTAGACTATTTCGTCGTAGGGATAAGTTTCTGAGAGGGCCCCCGTAGTGGCCACGTGCAGCATAGGCCCCGAGCGGGCCCAGGTTAGACAGATCCCCCACAAACGCATCCCAGAGGATTCCTGAGACGGTCCCGATATCCAGCCCGACGCGTAGTGCGCATTAGGCCCGCTCGGGTCTCGTTTCGATCCCACGCGGTAGCCGCGCGAGGAGCGGGAGTCCAGGGTCCACGTCCAGGGAGCAGCCCTCGTAGAGCCGTCGTAGATCCGAACCGAGGTTCTTAGCTTACGTGAAAAAACTACATGCGGGGGTTGATCGGCACGGGGGGAGGAGGGAGGATGGTGGGGATAGACTCCAGGAAAGAGGACGGGGAGGAGGGACAACTGGAAAGGGAACGAAGGCGGAGGAGGGGCAGGACAAACGACGAGTGAGGGGGTTGAGTAGACGGGGGAGGGTGAGGAGGAGGCGCTCGCCCGCCGCTGGAACCCCCCTGGGCCACGACTTCGGCGAGATAGGGAGGGGCAGTAGGTCATGGTATCCTGATTGCCCTCTTTTTCCTGTTGCTGTTGTTTTTGCCTCCCCCTCCTCCCGCCTTCCGTTCTTACTCCGCCATTGCCCCCCGTCGTGTGTTGCAGCTTACCCCCTTGATGACCTCGTCGTCGCGAGCGCTTGCGCCACAATGGGAACCCCGCCCCAAAACCGCGCCCCCCCCCTCCTCAACATCAATTCCTGGGTTTGTCATCGGGCGCGTTTTGACCAGGAGTCCGATGCGGGTCCAGCCGTGGCGGCGAGGGGCGGCCCCAGGAGGCTCAGAGACAACTTATTGCGCCTCTGCCTTCTGCCACCCTCCTGCCTCTCCGTCCCGCCCGTTCGGCTCGAGGGGGTGCCATCCAGTGTAGTTGTCTCGGGCGGAGGCGAGGCAATGTCGGCCATGGCCGACTCCTGGGGGCCTTTTGAGGCCTTGCTCCCAGTTACGCCCCCGCCTTCTCAGAGGACCAGGCCCGAGAGCACGCCGTGGCAGCCAGGTATGTTCGTCCCGACTTCCTCCAGCGGCACTGGTCTGTTCGATGGTCCGAATATCTACACGGAAAGCATCTTTCAGCGAGTGATGGAGGCTGCGTTTCAGAGGTATGTGAAACAACTGCCCAAGCGTAGGATGCGTGGTAGGTTGCACCCCTGTCGTGTATGGCTCCCGAAGTTGGGCAGTAAGGCAGCGCAGACGGTAGCTGTGAGAGATGTTGAGGCTTCGCGTGTGGACGATGTGATTATCATCGATTAGGGTGTGCACTATTCAGCTTCCTTTTTAATGCATTTGATTGCGTGCTGCCAGGGTGTGCTCAGCTCGCTTAGGAGTTCGGCGTTCGAGCCATGGGTAAAACCAACATTGAACGGGCTTGTCATCGTCCCGTCTTGGATGTACCCTACCCTCTCACCGTCGTCGTCGTCGTCGTCGTCGTCGTCGTCGTCGTCGCCGCCGTCGTCGTCGTCGTCGTCGTCGTCGTCGTCGTCGTCGTCGTCCTCGTCGTCGTCGTCGGCGTTGTCGTCGTCGTCGTCGCCGTCGTCGTCCTCGTCGTCCTCGTCGGCCTCGTCGTGACGATGGTTCTGAGGGTGCCTTAGGTTCGGGGGCTCCTCCCAGAGATCCCATTGGACCCCCTAGCGGGTCTGCGTTGCCACGCGGGGCCTGATCGCGTCACCCCGTGGAGTCTGATTGTTCCAGAGTGGGAGGTGCCCCAGGTCGATCGGTAGCGAGCGGATTCCTTATCCAACATCGCCGCCTGTGGTTGGCATCCTCTATCGTTGGCTGGTTCGGGGCGCCCCCTATCAATGCTCATGGGCCCACTCCGTAGCCAGTTTGGCTCAAACTATGCGCGCTTGTCACCTCGGACTCTGCCTCCTGGTGCTCGTCCACACCAGCGGGCATGCGGGCCGCGCGGCGGCCCGGCCGATGCCGATAGGCGTCGGCGGCGGCCCCGCCGCCGAGGCAGCCCCTGGGCGGGGCGCCGCGCCTGTCGGCCGCGGACGGGCAGCGGCGGCTGGCGGCCGCGGCGGCGGCCGAGCTGGCAGAGGAGGGGGGCGCGGCCGCGCCGTCGCCAGGCGGCCCGCTGCGGTTGCGAGGCGCCCCGCGGCGGCCTCGGCCGAGGGCGCCGAGCCGCCCCCAGAGAAGAAGCTGCGGACGCCCACGCTCGGCAAGTACGCCGGCACAGTGCTGGGCAGCATCCTTGAGGGCGATGCGTTCCCAGGCGCGCCGAGCCCGCTGCTACCTCTCTTCGACTCGTGGTTGGAGGCTGCTGGTCGCGACGACTGCGAGGTTGATGATGACACGCTGCGTTTTCTGAGCAGTCGGTTTGACCCCTCGCAGAAGGCGCCCATCTCAGCTATCAGCGAGCTCAGTAGAACTTCGGCATCGACGCGATGCAAGTGAGAAATAGGGCGATGGACGCTGCATGCTTGGCATCACTTGCAGATCGCAGGGAGAGGCGCCGACTTGACCTTGCACTCACCAGTTGCAACGCTCCAGGCAGCCCAGTGGAGATCCAGCCGATGCACTACGGCGAGTTCCTGATGCACGACGAGTCGCCGCACACGCTGAGGTTCAATGACTTCTTTAGGTCGGGCGGGCGGCACCGCTTGTTGGAGGCAGTCGCCCTGGCTTGTCCTGGGGCGGTCGAGGGCGATGCGATCGTTTCGAAATTGCCGATGAAGCTGGCTGCCCTAGCTTCGTCCGAGGTCGGCCCGATGAAGCTGCTCCAGATCAGGACAGAGTACGCGATGCTGCTGCGCATCAAGGACAACAGGAGGCACGGCGCGATCTCCTACTGCATGGTCTCTGGCGAGCAGCCGAACCCTTTGCAGCTCATCGACCGTTGCACTGGCGAGAACTGCAGGCAGTGCTTGAACAACGCGAGCGGGGCCCCCCTACGGACGAAGGCGTTCGAGCAACGCTTTCGAGGCACGTGCCTGGACAGGGCCCCCACCAACGCGAAGACTGAGCGAGGCGTTCGCGTGATGGACGCCCCGCTCGACCAACACTTGAACCTGGACTGCAGTGCGCACGTTTCCATGACCATCAAGTCGCATTTGTTTTCGGCGCTGAAGCCTACCATCGTCGGCATGAAACGATGCGCAGCTTCCTTGAGGGCGTTAGGGTCCATGATGTATTTCAGGAAGATGTTTAAGATAGTCGTGAAGCCGCTCATCGACATAAAGTACGGGGAGTGCCCGCCCGATGCAACGTTGCATCGCATGAGGTGCATCAGGCTTTTCTCAACGAGTCTGCAGTGCTCAGTCCCGAAGCTGGTCGCGAGGCACATGTTCCCGAACGGCGACTGGCGCGAAAGGGCCACGATACCAGTGCACGTGTCTGGCACCGCGGAGGACTACACCGCAGCGCAGATCCAGGAGAGGAAGGCATTGATCGTGGAGGGGTTGTGCTACGCATTTTGCAGCAGGGCCCCCGACAACTTCGCGGAGCACCACTGGACTGGCCACACCGAGTGCACGTGCGCATTCGGGATGCTGGAGGCGTGCAACGGCATCCTCCGCCATGTGTACGAGGCCTGGGCCAGCAGCAAAGGTACTAGGCGTCGCCGAGGCGCCGCTGGAGTTGACGGCGGGCCAGCCGCGGCTGCGGCGCCCGCGGGCGCAGCTGCGCCAGAGGCTGGGGCTGGTGGGCAGCTGGTTCCATATGTGCCGCCCGCTGCTGGGCCCGCGGAGGCTGGGCGCACCCCTGCCCAGGCGCAAGAGGAGCAGAACTCGGTTGATCGGCAGATCGCCCTGGACTGGATCTTGTCAGAGCCCTCCTTCGACCTCATGCTGATGAGGCTGGCGCTCACAATTCTGGCACCACTAGACCACGTCGGACTGACGATGTCAGGCGAAGCTTGGGAGAGTGAGCAGCGCCACAAGGTATCGCAGGCTCTCGCTGGAGGGCTCCCCATGGCGGACGCGATGGCCCAGAGGCAGTTTCGCATCACGGTTGCCGCCAGGGGCGCTGCTGAGGCGAGCGCCTTGAGCAAGCTCCGCTACATGTTCGACGAGGACGAGTTCTGGACCATCCTCCCGCCGAAGTACCACAACGAGCGCTGCGCGTGCAAGGTGTTTAAGCTCTTCAGCCGCCTCGGCGCATTGATAGAGGAGCTTTGGGCATCTGGCAATCGCTCGGCGGACGTGGCTCTCTTTCGGCTTACACACGAGCCACATCGCCTGGCAGAGGTTCGGGCTTGTCGGCATCGGGACTACTGCCTGTACGGGACGTTCGGCAGGCAGTTCTTGGACTCGAACCTGGACGTTGACGATGAGAAGGAGATCATTGTGCGGTTGGCGTTCGTGGCAATGATGGTTCGCACATCGATGGCTCCTGTTGAGGCTGGTTGGGCGTACGTGCGCCGATTGTGCAAGAGACTCGGTTGCCAGACGCACCAGCAGGAGCTTGGTTATATATCAGCATGTTGGGTTATGAGTCGGTTCCGATCGCTCTTGGATCACGACCTCACGTTGCAGTCGAAGTCCCAGCTGCCCGCACGCGTGATGAGACAGCGTGACGGCGACGAAGGCGACGGCGGGGACAACGAGGAGGAGCCCTCGCTTGGCTGGTGCGGGCCATGGAGGGCGTTCGTGGCCGAGAGCGACGTCGGCATGTTCCGCGACTTCCACGAGCTGGGTGCCAGGTACAGGGAGATCAAGGCTAACGACCCAGTCGCTTTCGCAGCGCTGCAGGCGTCGGGGGAGCAGGCAGCGGCAAGGCGTCGCGCTGGTGATCAGCGGCCTTTCGGCCCTACCAAGCGTGATCTGGACAGGGAGGCCCTCGTGAATAGACAGGAGGCCCGAAGGAAGCAGATGGAAGACCGACTCAGCGGGCGCCTTGATGACGACGATGGGGACTTCAGGGTCGACATGGCGGAGGCGATCGCCCAGGGCGGCGGCTCCTTCGAGGCGTCTCTGCAGGCCGCTCGGGAGGACGCGAGGTGGTTCGGCAGGTTGAAGGCTGAGGATGAGCGGCAGATGAAGACGGACCTCCTGAACTACAGCGTGCAGCAATCGGGCGAGCTAGGGCGGGCAATGTTCGGGGCTGCCCGTGAGACGGCGCCGCTGATCGGCCAGCTTGGCACGGTGCCGTCGGCCATGGAGGGCCTCTCGCACATGTGCTACCAGAGCCAGGCTGCAGCGCGGGCGACGTGCGTCGCTGCCCTGGTGGCCAGCGCGCGCACCGCCGATGGGAAGACAGCGATGCCGCTGCTCGGGGCAGACTGGGGTCGGAAGCACAGCATGAAGATGCACGCTACGGCCGAACCGATCAAGAAAGAGACGGCAGCAGAGAAACGTCAGTGGCGCTGTGCTCGGGCTGGCGTTCACCTGTGCGGCGTCGGCGGCGGTCGGACGTGGGCGTTCAGGAACTCCATCCTGAGGTTTCTCAAAGTGAGGTGCCCCAAGGAGTCCACCATGAGGAAGATGCTGGTCGACGGGGGCCTCATCATGTGCGTGCTGAGGGTCCCAGCAGAGCCAGCAGACCACGGTGCGCCCTTGAACTTCGAGGCGGACGGGGTCGTGTGCTCCTACTTCCACTTGGCCGTCCACTACCGGAACCCGTACCGCCCGACCTTGCAGACCATGGTCCGCCTGCGCTGGGATGGCGAGGACGCGCACTTGAAGGCTGCGGGAACTCGAGGGGGGAGGGGGAAGGAGGAGGATGGAGGATGCGGGGGGATAGGGCGGGGGGAGGAGGACGAGGGCGAGGAGGGAGGGGGAGGGAGGATGAGGGAGGGAGGATGGGTGAGGCGACGACTGGAGGACGGATGGGGGAGGAAGAGGCGACGACCGACGACCGACGGCTGGAGGATGGTGGGAGGGGGCAGGGATGAGGATTGATGGGGGAGGAGGGATGATGATGGAGGGAGGGGTGAGCAGGAGGAGGAGTGGGAGAGGAGGAAGAGTGAGGTTGGAGGAAGGAAGGAGGAGGGAGTGAGGAGGAGGCGGCGACTGACGACTGGCGAAGGGAGGAGGGGAGGAGTAGGATGGAGGATGATGGATGACGAGGAGCAGGATCAGGAGGAAGATGATGGAGGAGGGAGTGAGGATGAGGAGGGAGGAGGGTGAGGAGGGAGATGAGGATGGAGTGATGCTGAGGACGAGGAGGTTATGAATGAGCCCATCCCGCCCCGCACCCGAAGGCTGCTCTGGAGTGGCAGACGCTCTTCCGCGCGGCCGACCAGACGGGCGTGCAGTGCGACGACGTGCACCTCGGCCAGCTGTTCGTGCTGCAGGAGCGCGGCCTGCTCCGCGGCCTCCTCAGGCCGAGCGAGGTCGCGGCGCGCTTGCCCGTCGCCGAAGGCAGGCGGTGGTTTCGGTTGTGGCCACCCCAGGGGGCCGCGCTCGACGAGGACGACGACTCCGAGGGGCACGAGTCGGGTCACGACGAGGAGGTTCATGGGGGTTCACGTGTGCAAGCTTAGCCCATAGGAGCTCTTACTCGGCGTCTCGTGGGGGGGCTGGTCCGCGTGTGCCATGTTGGGGTTCAGCGTAGGCTAGCGCGTTCCTTCCAGGTAGGCTGGCGCCCCCTTCCAGCCCTTGTCGGGCTGCCGCGGTGCCTCACTGGGCAGCTCTGGTTTCCTGGGGAGGCGGGCCCCGTGGGTATTTTCAAGTAGGTCTGAGGGGCCGTATGGGTGGGGGGTCTTGGGCAAATGAGGCGGTCTGGGGTCGACTTGGAGCCTGGGCGAGCCTTGGGCGCTGCGAGGGCCCCTCTTGGGCACCATGGGGTTCTTCTTATGCTTTTGAAGGTCCTTGGCCTGAGGGCTCGCTCGTTCGCACGCGTCCTCGATTGCGCGCCCGTGGTCTCGCGTGGTTCCCAGGGCGACCGCGCGCCTCCAGGAAGGGCGCGATCGCCCCTGGAGCACGCGGCCATTCGGCGTGCAGTCTAACGCGCACGCGCTTTTGGAGCCATCGCTGGGCGAGGGTCGGTCGTCGGTCGAGGTCGGGCGGCGCAGTTTGCGGCACGAATGTTTCCCTTGGGCGCCCGAGGGTGCCGTGCGATTCCGCTCCGCACCCCCCGACCTCCTCCCCCGCCATTCCCCAGATGCCCCTCGCCCCCCTCCCCCGCGGGGGAGGGCGGATTGGGGGGGTGGCAGCGGTCACCTTTAAGATGCACCAGCTCTGCACTGCTTACATCGGCCTTCGGGGGCCGCGGAAACAGATGGGAAACGCATGGCCGCCAGGCTGCGTCGGCCCCGCAGTCTGCCTCCCACCCCCTCGCGCGCCCTCAAAGGCGGCCGCTGGCGAAGAAGGTTCTGATTCAGATGGGGGCGACCCGCCTGCAGGACCAGGCCCTGGCCCGCTGCCGCCGCCGCATTTGCATTCTGATCTGAGGTTTCAGATGACGGTTCGTGGCGGCGGCCGCATTCGTTACTACAGGCGGCCTGCAGGCGAATCCATCATAGAGTGCATATGCTCGAACCCTCTCCATGGGAAGTGTGTGAAAACCTTGCGCATGACCCAGTCGGCCACCCCCGACGTTTTCCCAGGCATGGGGAGGCCCATGGGGTTTGCGTTGTGCTGGCTGGTTTGCAACCGCCAGGGTAGCCATGCAGATCACCTGTCGTTTCGGCCCAGCCCTGTCGAAAGGCGCGTCCATAGGGTTGCGGGTCGGGCCGAGTATGACGCCGACTGGCGGAAGTTCGAGGCGGCCGAGCGGCCGCGGCGGGACGGCGAGGACTCAGAGCCTGAGCACGACCCGTCAGCATTTTGATTGTTGATGTTTCGCATGTCGCATCGGTGCCAGTGAACGTGCGTTTCTCAGCTTCTCCGATCCCTCCCCCAGTGCATGATGAGGAGGAGGGTGATGATGAGGAGGGTGAGGGGGAGTGAAATCAGGAGGCATGGCTGATGAGGGTGAGGAGGGTGACGAGGATGTGGAGGATGATGGGGAGGAGGAGTGATGAGGGGGAGGAGTCCGAGGAGGAGGATGAGGAGGAGGATGAGGAGGAGGAGTGAAATAAGTTTGGCACCTGATTGGGGTTGCGCCGTTGGTGGGTACTGATACGGTTATTCGAATAACGCATGCAAATATTACAGCTGCAGCAACAACTACTGCCACTAGAACTTGTGCTACTGTTAAGGCTACGGCTGCAACCACTACTATGATATGTTTTTGGATGGGCTGGTGGGGATACGCGAATCGCGAAGACTTGCTTCGCTCACGCGGATGGCGGGCATGCGTTGTTCAAAATGAAGCTTTCCCTTCAGCGCCGCGCACATTAGTCTTCAACGCTTGCGACGGTTGCGCGGATGGGGGGGGGGGGGCTCCTTTTCAGAATGGGGCCTCCCGTTGCCTCGCTCCTATCCGCCGCGGCTGAGGCGACACCGCCCCCTAGGCGCGCCTTGCCTTACCCTACCTCCCCCTCCGTGGCGGTGCCACTGCTCGCGCCCCACCCGCACAGGAGCCTCGCCAGGCGGGAGGCGTTGTGCCTGGCCTTCGGGCCCCGCCCGACGAAGCTCCTGGGGTGGGGGGGGGGGCGGCTCTGGCGCGGGCAGTGGCCCCGCCCTGCGCCCTGTTTACGCGAGCCTGGTTGCCACCGTCGCTGTTCCCCGTGCATTGTTGTCCGTCTTTGTCCAGGGGGTGCTCATTGCGCTCGCGGCGCTGGGCGGCCCCGAAAACGTAAACCACTGGGTGCTGCAGGCTGGCTGTGGGCATGGCCGCTACCCCCATGCATGTGCGCAACGTGCGTGTATCTATGTGTGCATGTGCGCGTTGCGTATACATATATATGTGTATGAATTGTACGCGAGTGTATACTTATATGTTTTGCTTGTATGTGTGAATATACAGATGCGTGGGTGTATGCATATGTATTCGTTGGTGCGATCGTGCGCGCGCATGAGTTATTTGTAGAAGGGGACGACGCGAAAAAAAATACATATTCCTCGCATATACCTAATAGAACGGCATCTTTAGGTTAAACAGATCACGAGAGATAACGAGGGAAAGATATCATGTTGTTTAAATATGCAATTCTGCACAGAGAGAAACCCTGGGAGTGAACGAGTGAGATTTGCGTAGCTAGGGCCGTGGGCCCCACCGTGGCCGCCCAGCACCATCGCCGCCATCATGGCGACGATGGGTGTGGAGATCTGGGCGCTGCGGATACCGCTGCTATGAGGCCGCCGCCCCGAGCGGCTGCCTGTAGCAACTAGGCGCGTCGTGCCATGCTCTCAGCACCAGAGGGGAATGGCAATGGTAATGGTGCCTCTGGTCACGGTCGCGATGACAACGGCGCTGGGGGCGACGCGCGAAGGCGCGGCTCCAAACGTTATGTTGTTAATTCGTCCCCGCGAAAACCCCGACCGCAGGGCGCCGAGGACATCGTCGCCACTCGGCGCAATGGTGTCGGAATGGCCCCATCCGCTGTTCTTTCTCTCGGCGCGATAATTTCCACATGGCCCCTCCGATGCGTTTTCGCGCGGCGCCATTGTTTCGAAATGCCCCGTCCTATTTGTTGCATTGTTAAAATAGAGCGTTCGTTACCCGCGCCCCGCCCACCCGCTGAAAGCACGCGGGGTAGCATGTGTGGGTTATATGCAGGCTGCGAAGAATATACCACTTATGCACATGTGCCTATGGTTATATAACGGAGCGATATCAATACATACCTGTCATAGAGGCCACGAAGAGAGAGAGAGAGAGAGAGAGAGAGAGAGAGAGAGAGAGAGAGAGAGAGAACGATCGAGAAAACCAGAACGAGAGAGAGAGAGGGAGAGAGAGAGAGAGAGAGAAGGGGGAAGAGTGTGAGTGTAGTGTAGCCAGGGCCATGGTGATCACCATTGCCGCCCGCCACCATCGCCACCATCATGGCGGTGATTGTTGGGGTGAGTTAGGCGCTGCGCGTCTGGTGGCCAGGGGTTGCTGCTTGGGGCGGCGATCCGAACGACGAAAGGTTTTCGGCGAGCTCGCCATCATCATCGTCGGCAGCGCCATCGCGGCCACGGACATGGGCATCATCAGTGCTACCACCACGACCACTTGGCGATGAGGGAGTGCTTGGCGCGGCAATCGCATCGCCCATGGGTCGATTCTTGGGCGGGGCCAGGGTACGGGCGGGGGCCAGGGTACGGGTGGGGCCAGGGCACGGGCGGGGGCCAGGGTACGGGCGGGGCCAGGGTACGGGCGGGGGCCAGGGCACGGGCGGGGGCCAGGGGCGAGGGGCGCGGCCGCGGGCGCGGTCGACGTGGGCGCGCGAGTGCAGCACGACCCCCAGGACGACCATGTCAGGGACCATGCGGGCGGGGGGGGAGGGCGAAAATCTGCTCCCGCCGACCATGTGCTCGGACCGAGGCCCCCGTCTGGACCATGCCGAGGACCATGTAGACGGGGGGGGTACCGGAATTTCTGCCCCCCCCGACCATGCGTTCGGACCAGAGCCCCCGACTGGACCATTCCCACTACCATGTGCCAGCGGAAATCTCCGGAATTTTTAACATCCCGACCTCCTAAACCACCACCCTCTTGGGGCGCGGGAAATTCGGTCCCCGACCATTTGGACTACCATTTTTCTCAGGACTTCAGCCCTGGGACACCGGAATTTTTAACGATTCCAGGCCGACGGAGGCGGCCCCGTGAGGAGGTCCAAAAATGATCGGGAGGCCGTCGGCCGACCATGTGCGCGGGGGGGGGTACCGGAGTTTTTGCCGTCCCCGACCATGTGGGCGGGGGGGGTCCCCGAAAAACTGCTCCCCCCGACCATGTGGACGGGGGGGGGTCCCCGAAAAACTGCTCCCCCCGACCATGTGCGCGGGGGGGGGTGCCGGAATTTTTGCCCCCTCCGACCATGTGCGCGGGGGGGGGGTACCGGAATTTTGCTCCCCCAGACCATGTGCGCGGGTGGAGGGGGCCAGAGACTTTGCGTCCCCCGCCCCAGATCTCGGACGGGGTGGTGGGCGGGTGAGGACGCGGCGGGCCCCTCCGCGCCGCGGCCACTCTGGGGTGCTCCTGGTTGGTGCGGGGCTGGGCCATCGGCTCTGCCTTCCCTCCCCGTCTCACGCCCGCTCCACTCTTCCCCTCCTCCCACGCCCCGATCCCGTTTCCCTTCCCCGCTCGCGCGACAATCCCCTCCCTCCTTCCCCGCAAGCCTTTCGCCCGCGCGTCGCCTTCCCTTCTCGGTTTGTCTGTTGCGTTGGGCGCGGCCGCGGCTACTTGGCGGCCTCGGCCGCGTCCGCGGTGTCTCGGTGGGGCGGCCGCGCAGCGCAGCGCCGATGCATGTGTTGTAGTTCCCAGCGGGGTCGCTGGCAAGTGCGCCGTAAGCGTGGCGCTCGCGCCGCGGTCTCCCATTGGCGCGGCCCAGATCTGCGACGCCCGCGAGGGGGCGTCGCGCAGGTCGCGGGCGCCGTGGCGGAGGTGTTTGGATTGACGCGAGATTGCAGTGGTGCATGGCGCGTCAGGCAGGCTCATCCCTACGCCTGCGCGGCTGCTATGCAGGTTCGTGGTCGAGGACGCGGAAACCGCCCGCGACGACGAGAGCACCGCCCCCGACGCCGACATGCGGCGGCCCGCAGCCTTCGACGGGCGCTATTTCCGCATCCCGAAGCGCACTGGCGCTGGCGGAGATTTGCTGTGCAGCAACGACGACGGCCAGAACGAGGTGGCTACGTCGGAGCCCGAAGAGGCATCGTGGAGAGCGTCGCCCCCGCGCCGCACGCTGGCGCCTCGGGCGTGCGCCCGCTAGTTTTCCGCGCGTGAATTTGGCGGGGGTGTTGGGGAGGGATGGGGGGTGCGGGGTGGGTCGCGGTGGGGGGATGGGGGCGAGGGGCAAGGGGTGCTCGGGGGAGGTTCTGGGGTGGGGGAGGGATATGGGGAGGGGGGGGGGGGAGGAGGAGGAGGAGGGGAGGTGGGAGGGGAGGGGGAGGTGGCTGGGGGGCAGGGGGAGGGGGGAGATGGGGGAGGGGGAGGGGGAATATGGTGAGGAGCGTTAGGAAGAGGAGAGGGGGGGGGAGGGGGGGGGAGGGGGGGGGAAGGGAGCGATTCGAGGCACCAGGGGAGGGAGGGGAGGTGGAGGGGGATGGGGAGGATGGGGGGGGTGAGGGGGGGAGGAGGGGAGGGGTGGGGAGGTGGATGTGGGGGAGGTGGAGGAGGAGCGGGGGGATGAGGGGGGGGGGGGGGGGAGGGGGGGGGGGGGGGGAGGGCAGTTTCGGTGTTGGGGCGGAGGTACAGGACTCGGGGCGTCCAGTGGCAGTGCGGCCGTGCGTGCGAAGGCAAGCCCCACCACAAGGACGAGGCCGTTCGGCGTTCGGAGCTGTTGCCCCAGCCAGCGGCAGAGGTGGGGCCCGTGGCCGACCGTGGCCGCGGTCTGGCCGCGGGGCCAGGGCCGCCGAGCCCGCGCGACTCTGGCGAGCCACGCGCTCCGCCACTTCGGGCGAACGGGGCGCCGCATACCCCGCGCAGATTGCCACAGAGCTGGGCGGTCGGCGCGGCGCCGCCGCGCTCGGAGGCGCTGCTCTGAGCAGCTTCATGGCACGCCGCCAGGCACGCCCATGCCGAGTACGCACGGCGCGTGCGCGCCAGGCACGCCTGGCGCGCGCGCGCCCAGCACCCCTGCGGGCCGCGCGTTGGCTGGTGCGGCGGCCACGCCGAGTACGCCTGGCGCCCGCGCTCCTGGCACGCAGGGGCCGACGACGCCGCCGAGTTCCAGGCCGCCGACGGGGGGCTCAAGGTTTCTTACGGGGGCGGGCGACGAACGCCGACATGCCGCCCCCGCGCGCCGATGCTAGAAGTTTGCGGTTTGACATCATCCACCAGTCCCCCGCCCTTCTTCCCCTTTTCGTATTCCCCACCTCCCCCTCCCCTTCCCCTTCTGCAATTTCGGATTCCCCCCCCCCCCCTCCCCCTTCTCCCCGCCTTTCCCCCCTTTTCGCATTCCCCCCTCCCCCCGCCACCACCGTTCTTCGCCACCCGCCCCCCCCCCCCCCCCCCCCCCCCTCGAACGAAGCGAAAGATAATAAGAAGAGAATGCATTCCTCAGCGGGTCGGCGGGTCAGCCGCGTCCGCCGTCAGATGCCGCCAGCGGCGGCGCATGGCGCGCGCGTCGCTTGCCCCCGCAATCGGCCCGAGGCGTTGCGCCGAATCGCCGCAGCGGGCGCTTGCGAGCTCTTCCGCGAGAAGCCCCGCGCGACAGCAGCGGGCTTCGCGGCGCGGCAGGGTCGCGCAAGGCTTGCGCGGGTGTTCGCACGTACCGTCAGCTGCGAGACCCCCGTGACTACGCGGGGTCGCTGGCCACTTTGCCAAGGTGCGAACGGGCTGCCCTGCGGGGTCTGACCGAGCCCTTGAGTTCGACGGCAATTTGCTGTAAGTTGGAGGAAGCGGGAAGCGCGGGCCTGACATGCACATGGCGCCTTGGCGCTGCAAGCGCGGCGGCGGCGGGCAAGGGCTCCGACGATTTCGACGACGCATTCGCCGTGGACGAGGCTGGCATCGTCATGCAGACGACAGCCAAGCATTGGCTTTTACACAGTGGCGGGGCAGCGGAGCAGCTGCTGCCAGAAGAGGAGACTAGGCGCCCCGACGCGGGAGCCGCATTCGCGGCCCCTGGCCCGCGCCCGCAATCGGCGATTGCCATCATTGGGCTTCCTCGCGGCCCCGCCCCGCCCCCCCCGCCCCCCCCGTCCCTTCCGCGCGCGCTCCCCGTGCGATTGGTCGCAGCCGCGGGCGGCGCGGCGCGTTACTTTTGGGTGATCTGGCATTGGGCCCATGGTGGAAGGTAATGCACCTGGTTCTGTTTCTTAAGCGGCGAAGTTTCGCCATTGAAGTCTGCAACGCTACGAGCGGTTCTCGCGGTGATTTGTTTTGCGCGGCCCTGCGCAAATGGCGATGGGCCCGATGTCGTCCCCGAGCGCGCGCGTGTTTGGTTGCTTGGGCAGGTCCGTTTCGGCGCGTGCCGCCTTGTCTGCGAGGGTCGCCGTAAACTGTCCACGTCTCGGACGGCGCCAGGTGAATTCCCCATTGTGCGCCGCGTCGATGCAGGGGGCGCATCCGATCGACATGTTGCCCCCCGTTTCTTTTTCCTTATCTTGCCAGCGCGGAGTTGAACTTCCCATGGCGGCCAACGGGCACGCGCCCCGCCTCTGAGTTTTCCGCCCCATTCAATTCCCCCTCGCACCATTTCCGTTGTCTGCGCTCCCCGCGCGCCCGCGTCGGCGCGCCCCGTCGCGCGGGTCGTGCCCCGCGAGCAGTTCCGCCCATGCACCCAGTGGGCGTTGTCGCGCGGGGCCCGCCGCCCGCGTCGGCAGGCCCCTTTCCAGCATCGTGTAACGGGGGGATTGGGCGCCAGCGGCCCCAGCGGGTGCGTTCGCGTTGCGCCCCCTTTTTCTCGTGGGCAGACCCCTGCGCAGATGGCCCCCCGCAGGGGCCCGATGGCGGCGGTGGCGGCGGCGACGACGACGACGACGACGACGACGGCGGCGAAGATGGGGGCGGCCGACGGCGACGGCGGCGGCGGCGGCGACTGCGAAGGCGACGGCGACGGCGACGACGACGGCGACGGCGACGGTGACGACGACGCAGGGGACCCCGCGCGCGGCCCCCGCGGGGGCGTTCGCGCAGTGCCCCCCGATCATGTGCGCGCCCCGCTGGCGCGCGGGCAGTGCCCTGCTGGCAGCTCCAACTACCACCTACGGCTCCAGCGGGCGTGATCGCATGGCGCCGCCAGTTCGTCTCGGCGCATCCCTCACGTGGATCGTACCCGAGCAGGGAGCCTGGAGCCAGTCCATCGGTTTTGCCACCAAACCCATTTCCCATTCCTCTGCGACCCGCGGAGCCCGGCGCCCGTCGGGGCCCGGGAGGGGGCGCGCAGGGTTAGCGGTGTCCAGTTGCGTGGTCCTGCGGGTTCGGTGTGTGTGTGCGTGTGCGTGTGCGTGTTGGGAAAATGTTCGCGGCGCGATGTTCGCGGACACTACATGTATTTTCTACGCGCCATAAACATTACTTCACCGCTATGTGCTCTATATGCGCGTTATCATTACTTTAACGTTATGTGATCTAATACGGCCACGACTAGATCGGATGGGCGCGCGGCGCCGTATGCAGTTTTCCCCGATAAGGCTTGCCAACCAATCGTCCTCCTCCCCAGCCCTCCTCACCATCTGGCCCCCGTCGCGTCCCACAGTCCTCCTTCGCTTCGTCGTCATTATCTTCCTCCTTCCATCTCGCTTGTCTGGTTAGCACCCAGCGCTGTTCCTGCTTCCCACCTCGCCTCCCCTGCTCCCGCTCGCATTGCCGCTTGCGCTCGCCACAGGAGGTGCGCGCGCGAGCGCGACCCTATCCCGACCGTGGGCTGGAGGGCGTTGGGGCGGGAGGGCGGGAGGGTTAAAGGGGGGGGGGAGGAGGAGGAAGATTGCAAGAGCCACGGGGGAGGGGGTCATGCAGATCACCAGGCTCGCGCCCAATCGCGGCTGGACTCGGCTTGAAAAGCATGCGGTTCGTACCCAGCGGCCCGCGTTGGCCGCGGGGTAGAACACGGGACCCTGCGCCGTCGACCGTTCTGGGTGGTCGCTTTCGGGGCCTCGAGCTTCTGGTGCGCACGAGCAGGGGGGGCCCGCTGCCCACCGCGGCACGCAGCGACGCCTCCGCCCTTCCCCCCTTCACCTCCATGGTGTCGCTCGGGGCCTCCTCGTCCTCCCCCTCATAGCCCATGTCCCCTCCGCGTGGTCGAATCAGCCTTTTGTCATGTCGGCCCTGTCTCCCATTCCCGTCTATGCACGTGCCCGCCCCGCGCCCTGCTGTTTCGTGCCCGCTGCTCGTATTGGGCCAAACCATTCAGGCTTTCAGTTACCCCGTTCAGTCGGGGTCGATCCCCTATGTTGCACGTCCGCGTGCTGTTCCATGTGATGGTTCTGAGCGCCGCTGCGTTGGCTGCCCACGCGTGCGGTTCGAGCCAGAGCCCGAGTTCGGCCAAGGGCGCGGCGATCGTGTGCGTCGGTTGCGACGCGCTCAACACGGACCCGATATGTTAAACTCAATTGGGCCCCTAGGACGAGGTAGGAGGAACTGGGAGGCGGTGCGATGGTGTACGAGGGGGCTGGAGGATGGAGGATGCGGTAGGGGGACGTAGGATGATCAGGTACGTGGAGGTAGTGAGTCCTGGCGCGTCCTCGTCCTACCTGCTCCGACCTCCTCTTGCCTCCTCTTACCTCCTCTTACATCGTACCCCTCGTACATCCTGAAGTCCCTCTGGCATCATCCCACCTCGCCGTGCCTCCTCTCACCTCCTCCTACCTCCCCCCCGATAGAGATACGTTGGGTGGATGCATGTGGGTGGAGCGGGGTAGTGCAGAGGGGTGGTGTTTTTTTCTTATGGTTGCCCTTGCCAGGAGACGGTCTTCGGGAAGACAGCGGACGGGCAGGACGGCCCGCTGCGCAGCCCGTGCGTGATTCAGGTGAAGGAGAGGTCCGTCTTTCGCAGCGTCGATGCGGCCGCGGCGGCGCTCCAGCCGTCGCCCGTTCTCAAGGCCGAGTGGAAGGCCACCCGCGACCTTCCCGCTGCGGATGCGGCGCCAGCCCAGACAGCGCAGTCGGAGCTGAACGCGTCGACGAAGGTCTACATCGACTGCCTGTGCCTGAACGCTGCCGAGGTTTCCTTTCTGAGCAGGCGTCGGGTGAGCCAGTTCAACGTGGCCCCGTTCAAGGGCTGGACCATCGAGGGCACCCCCGAGGACTGCTACGCTGTGATCGACGACATGCCGAAGGAGCTCACTGCAGGGCACAGGCGCGTTCAAGTTTCCTCGGGGTCTTCGACGGGGCTCCAAATTGTTCACATGGACGGGGTGAAGACACAGATGCCGTCTCAAGGGTACTTGTCGTTCCAGCTGTGGAACGCCGAGCGGTGCCAGAACATCGGCCAGGATACCCTCCTCTCCAGCGGGTTGCGGACGACCATGGTCAAGGGCAAGCAGGACAGCATGAGGAAGAGGAAGACGATGGACGTATACGAGGAGGGCGAGATGACCAGGGTGGTGAAGGGCAAGCCTGCTGGCGACGCGGAGGACAACAGCAACGACGGGGCAGACGGGGCTAGCGTTGCAGGCCGCAGCACTGTGGGCGGGGCCAAGAGGAAGGCGAAGCCTGGCACTGCCGCGGCCGACGCGTCGGGCGCGAACCAGTCGACGGCCTTGGCGGCCGAGGAGTTCGCGGCCGCGAACGCCGCGGTCAAGGCCATGAAGTTCAACGCCGATGCTGGGCAAGCAGGGCCGCGGGGCCAGCGTCTCCCATTGATGTCCCCTGACGGCAAGACGGTTGTCTCGGCCGCCAGCGGGCCAAAGCGCGTTGCCAGCGGCGTTGGCCTGGACGACAGCGTCTCGGCCGTGGGGGGCGGCATGTCGTATTCCGCCTGCCCGTCGGATCCGAAGGACAAGTGCTTCTACTGGGTGCAGAAGAATGACCTGACGAAGACTCTCGATTGCAAGCCGATGGGGAAGGAGCTGGGCGAGGGCAACGAGCTGATCGGCAGGCTCGCTGGACAGCGCGAGCATGCAGGCCCGAGGTCGGTCCTCAGCGCGCACATGAAGTTGGCAGAGCTCGCCCACAAAGTCAAATCGTCTGCGGCAGACCAGTTGGATGAGGCAACGGAGAGGTCCTACCATGAGACGCTCAAGAATGCCAACACGAGGTACCCTTGGAGCCAGATCCAGTACATGGTGAGGCGCAGGCTGCGCAAGGACTTGAAGGCGATCGAGGTGCGCATCAACGACGCGACCGATGCAAAGCTGGCCGACTTCGTGCGCAGTTGTACTTGCTTCAACCTGCATGGCGAAGACCTCTCCGTGGACTTCGACCCGCTGGACCCCAGTATCAGGAACGGGTCGAGTACCAGCGCCGAGAAGTACAGCTTCTTCTTCGAGTTCCTGCTTCAGGAGGTGTTTTGCCCTTGGGTTACGAATGATGTGGAGTACGAGGGCGCCACTGGTAAGCTGGCTAAGGCGGTGCTCAAGCAGGTGGGCGCAGAGCTGCGCGACCCAAACTTTCCGACGGAGTTTGAGATGGAGTCCTTGGAGATCCGCGACTGCATGAGGCTCGTGGGCGCGCTGGCCGACGCGACTGACGATTGCTCGGAGTTCCCTTCGAAGGTTGCCCTCATCCAGAAGATCGAGGGGGCGGCGGCTCAGTCGCCACAGGGAGTCAGTTCGATGGTGTGGAACTGCTTGAAGGGTGCCCCGTGCTACCTGAAGGGCATCGAGGTGATCAACAAATCGGCGGCAGCCTGGGAGCAGTTCGGTCAGCAAATCAAGGAGAAGTCCGAGTGGCTGGAGACGTTCACCGATGAAGATACCCGCGCGGAGGCCCTTCAGCCAGAAGAGATCATCCTCACGGCAGGGAAGCTCGAGGTCGCCATCAGGGCCTTGGTCGGGTGGCACTCGGGTCCGTTTCGGCCTCATGCGCTCGATATCTTCGACGACCAGGCGAAGAAAACCGTGGAGTACGTGTACAATGCCGTCGTGGGCAGGGACGGTGACACTACGAACTGCCCCCCCGAGCGGATCAGGGCCCTTCGGGAGCTCATTCGGGTGGCCCAGCAGCTGCTTCCAATGGACGATGGGATCAACGCGTGGGCGGCAACCTTAGACAAGAAGTTGGCGATCGACGGAATGGTCGCCGTGCAGAACGCGCTCAAGCGCAGCATCGAGGATGTCACGAAGACCCTCAAGGAGGGTGCCGAGGAGCCCCACGCTTTGATGAGGGCGGACCTCGTGGACGCTGTGAAGGCCTCTGGCAAGGCCGCCCCCGATGCGGAGACGGAGGCAAACCTGAACAGCATCTTCTGGACGTGGACCACCATCATTCACGATGACAGGGCTCAGGGCGGCGCGAACTACGAGCAGTCCGAACATGTGCTGGTGACGATTGCAGGCTACCTCAAGACGACGAACAGCAAGAGCGCCAAGAAGATTGTCCATTACCTCACGGCGCTTCGGCAGGTCCAGGGGGCGTGGGAGTCCCTCGAGAAGCTCGGGAACACCCCAGTCGAATGCGCCAAGCACCCCGCGGTGATCCGCCAGGTCCAGGAGGGCCAGAGCTATGCCATCACGATGAAGGAGCTTCAAACATCAGTGCAGGAGGTAGCCGCATCGAGGTTCCCGAAATGGGACGAGGCCATCGCGCGCTACGTCGACATCGCTAGCAATATCAAGATGGTGGCCGAGGCCGTCGGCACGACGCATAGGGAGCAGTTGGACACCATGATCAGGGACTCCAGGAAGATCTGCAAGGGCGGCAAGAACGGGGAGCCTTGGACCGACGGCGTCAAGGGGAGGTCCCTCAAGCAGCTCGTCGCGCACGGGGTCGCCAAGCTCACGGCCGACGATGTCGACGTCGAGAGGGTGCAGTCGCTCGCTGGCGACATCGAGAAGGACGCATGGGGCCAAATAGAGCAGGGGGTAGGCGTCCGACAGCCAGAGCCCCTGCCCTCCCTCCTGGTGCCTCGGTCAGTGACCTCAGGAGGGATGGCAGGGGCTCGGGTTGTCGGATCAGCGGTTGGACGGATGTTGGGTCGTCGACGCCGTCGGTGTCGCCACCGTCGTCGACGGTACTTGTGGTCGTCGCCGCCGCCGCCGTCGTCGCCGTCGTCGCGGCAGTCGTCGTCGTCGCATTCGTCGCCGTTGCTCTTCCTTCCTCGCCCCCTCCACCCTCCGCCTCGCCCTCCTCATCATTCCCGAATCCCCGTCTGATCCCCATCCTCCTCCACGTCCTCATTCTCCCCGTCCTCCTCCTCGTCATCGTCCTGCTCATCCTCTTCATCCTCGCCGCCTCCCTCTTGCCCCTTATCCTCCTTCTCCGCGCCTCCCTCCGCAGGAGCTCGCGAACTACGCGGCGAAGTGCGAGGCGGTTGGGTTGCCGCCGCTCTCGGCCACCTACACGGACGAGATCGAGAAGAGCCTCGACTGGGGCCGCTCCTTGGACCCGCAGCTGCAGCTAGTGAAGCTGCTCGAGACGACGACGGACCAGCAGCTGTTGTACAGCTCCGCCCGCAAGATCGACAGCAAGCTCAAGAGGGGCCTCAAGCGGCTCGGCGCGGTGGACATCATCCACCCGACCCTGTTCAAGAAGTTGGACGCCATCCTCGGCTAAGAGCCGAGGGCTGCGACGGCGGCGGACCGCCGTGCCTCTCCGATCGGGACTGGCCGATCGAGGCGCTGCTGCGGAAGCGGCGCTGAGGAAATGCAGCGCACTCCCTCCAGGAGGAAGGATGATGATGATGAGGAGGAGGAGGAGGAGGAGGGGCAGGGGGCGGGGAGGAGGACAGACACGAGGGAGGAGGGCAAGGGACGTCAGGGGACAATGGAAACGGGGTGGAGGGGGTGAAGAGAGATGGCGAGGACGAGGGGTGCGGGCTCGGAGAGGGGAGGGGACTCCAGCGTCGCCGCGGCTGCACTGCGCTCGAAAAGCTGGACGCGGTGCCCCGTCGGCCTCAGGTAGGCTTCGGGGTAGAGCCGCCGCCCCATGGGCCGTCGACGTTTCG
The DNA here is from genome assembly GCA_963575745.1 of Prorocentrum cordatum. NCBI lineage: Eukaryota > Dinophyceae > Prorocentrales > Prorocentraceae > Prorocentrum > Prorocentrum cordatum. Next base: position 25,799 of record CAUYUJ010007318.1, read on the forward strand.
GGCGGCTCGGCCGTCGGAGGTTTCCCGCGGGGGTGATGTGCGCCCTCTGGTCCCTCCCTGCCCTCCTCGCTGGCGCCCCACCCTCTTGTCCACTCCGCCGTTCCTTTCCGTCCTCCCCCGCCCGTCCCTCCAGGCCGCCCCGCCTTCCCCTCCCTTCCCTCCCGCTCTCTCCTCGCGTATTCCCGTTGCTTTGCTGTCCCGCCTGCCCCCGCTGGCCCGTCGAGGACCCGATCCTCGTGAGGAGTATGCCGTTATGGGCGAGGGGGGCCCTTGCCATGTTGCCCCGCGGGGCTTCAGGTGGAGCCCCCAGTGGGGCGCGATCCGATCGAGGGGTGCGCCGAGATAGCGGCGCCGATTGGTGTTCCGCTGAAGCTCCCTACAGCGAGCTCGTGGCCCGCGTGCGTTACGGCGTTGATCGGCGTTCGCACTGCCCTGGTTCGCGGGGCCTGGTGCGATAACGATGCATGGTTATTAGACCATGTTGAAGAAAGCCCAAGGCCATGTAAACCACCATGTGTTTCAAGGAGCTCGAAAACCATCTCTGGACCATTCTGGGTCTTTCCTGGGAAGTAATATCCTGGGGGGACATGATGATCATAAGGTCAGTGGCACCTCCTGGTCTGAGGTGAGCGTTCCCAATGACGTTCGCGGAGGCAACGCCCCCCACCATCCCGCTGCCGCGCACTCCCTTGTGCTGGCCGGGGTCGTGGGGGCCTTCCCCTCCCCCCTAATTCGGTGCAGGTGGCCTGTCCTGGGCACGGCGCGTCGGCGCCCGCTCGCTCGGTAAGCGCCCGCCAGACAAAAAAAACTTCGGCGCCAGATCGGGCGGCATTGGCGCAGTGTTTCGGGGATCCCAGACCCCCGACGTCACGCCTCTTGTCACAATGTCGACCCCAGAAGCCCATTCCCCAGAGCCGGCTCTTCATCTCGAGTCGTTGCGTCGACAAGCCCGAGGCCCGGCGGGGGCCCCCGGGGGCCGAAAATGGAGAAATACCTACCGTTACGAATTTGTCATGACCGGCCGCGGCCGCCGCCGCAGCCGCGGCCGCCGTCGTCGTCGTCGTCGCCGCAGTCGTCGTCGTCGTCGTCGCCGTCGCCATCGCCGTCGCGTCGTCGTCGTCGTCGTTCGTCGTTCGTCGTTCGCCGTCGTCGTCGTCGTCGTCGTCTGCGTCGTCGTCGTCGACGTCGCCGTCGTCGTTGTCGTCGTCGTCGTCGTCCTCATCGCCGTCGCCGTCGCCGTCGTCGTTCGTCGCTCGTCGACGTCCGCCGTCGTCGTCGTCGACGTCGCCGACGCGCCAGGCCCACGGATCCCTGGCCAGGAGTGCCACTGGCCCAAAGGGGGCCCAGGGGATTCCCAACTAGGCCCCCGTGGCCTCCAGGGCACCCCTCACGAGGCCCAGAGGACTCCAGGGGCGCAACAATTGAGCGAAAGCTGGGAGGCACCGTGGGCCAGGGGCAGCTTCCCAGCCCCCCGACGTCACGATTGGTTCATGACGTCGACCCCGCACGTCCCGACCCATTCCACGGGAACGGTTTTTTCATCCCGAGTCGTTTTTGGACGGCCCCAAAGCCCGGCGAGGGCCAGCAGAGGCCGAAAATAGCGCAAAGCTTCCCGTCGCGATCAGGCATCCGCCGATACGATTATTTCACCCCGCGGCCCCATTCTCAGAAGGCGGCGGGACTTTTAAGAAGCCCCCTCCGACGGGAGGCAGAGAGGAAGGGATAACGGTTCGACACACGGGTGCGACTCTCCCGGGCGCGCCAGAGTGTTGGTTTGTCGGGGAGCCCCCGCCTACGGGGAGTCGGTCTCGGCATGTGTGGTTTGGCCTTGGGTGCATCGTGGTGCCGCCCCGCGACGGCTGCCAGGGGCTACCCTTCAGCCCCGCAGCTCCCGCCCGCTCGCCGCAGCTCTGCTGCGCGATGTGTCCCCCGCGCCCGGTCCCCCATCCCGCGGCCGCCTGCCGTACCTGTCCCTCCCCCCTGCATGCGGGTTCACTCGCGAGTCCGTGCCCCAGTCTAGCCCAGATGCGCGAGCGGATCGCCTCCTGCCGCGTTGCGACGTACCCCGAAAAAAATTCCATGCGCATGACAATTTAAAGTTGTTTTTTTTGGTTGTAGACCCTGCCTTCAGCGTGGAGAGAACCTACCGGCAACGATCTGCGTCCAAAAACCCAGAGATATGATGTCATCTTCGTGCCATGACGATTCCGCAAAATGCAGCAAGTACACCTTGGATGCTGGCACTATCGGTAACGTCAGCAACCAGGAAACGTAGAGCCCCATGCCGCACTTCCATGCCACACGACGGAACCGAGTACCAAATGGAGGGGACGAGCATGATGGAATGAGGATACCAGCCAGCGTGGATCCCAAATGACTGCGTGATGTCACGGTGGCGGTGAAAGCTGTGCGGCGCAGGCTGCGTGGCGGAAGTTATGTCGCGTGAGCGATGTGGTGTGAGCCGTGGAGGCGGGAGCTGTGCGGCGCGGGATGCGTGGTGTAAGCTATGCAGCCGGAAAAAAAAGTGGTGCGAAGCGGAAGTGCTGGCCGAGGTGCCAGCTATGCGGCGTAAGCTGTGCGGAGCGCCCGCGAGGCGGCACGGGCGGCAGCGCGGCGCAGCCCCAGCGCATGCCCTGAGCGCGGGGCGCCCGCGAGGCGCCCACGAAGCGTCACGGGCCCGCAACGCGGCGCAGCCTCGGCATAACCCCCCAAGCGAATGGGCGCCCAACGAGGCGGCACAGGCCCGCGGCGTGGCGAAAACGCGGAAGCATGGTGTAAGGAAAGCACATGCGAATTCCGAAATGCAACCACTGCTTAGGCACTGAATATGAGAAACAACGAACCAAAGAGACAGAGAGAGAGAGAGAGAGACAGAGAGAACAAACAAAGAGAGAAAGAAAAAGAGAGAGAGAGAGAGAGAAAAACACACACACACACACACACACACACACACACACACGCGCGCACGCGCGCACGCACGCACGCACGCACGCACGCACGCACGCACGCACGCACGCACGCACGCACACACACACACACACACACACACAGACACACACACACACACACACACACACACACACACACGCGTGAACGGCACTTGGAATTTCATGTAGCTTGCCCTACGCTGTCCTGCCAACAAGAGTCCCACAGGGCGAAATATGGAACATTCGTCATGCCATTCGATGCTATGAGGTGTTATGTGTCAGACAGCTCTGCACCCTCCTTGGAACCCGAGACTGCGGAAGATACACGACAGAGACGGTGCGAGGGCATCGAGCTGGAAGGAGGACGCGAAGAAGGACGCGAAGGAGGAGGAGGAGGAGGAGGAGGAGGAAGAGGGAGGGAGGGAGGGAGGGAGGGAGGGGAGGGAGGGAAGGGAGGGAGGGAGGGAGGAAGGAGGGAGGAGGCACGAGGGGACGAGGAGGACGAGGAGGACGCCGACGACGACGAGGAGCGAGGCGCCGCATCGAGGCAGGGCGGGAGAGGGCTCGCCCCCCCCCCGAGGAGGGACAGCTCCCGCGCCATCGCGAGCGCGAGGGCGCCCAGCTCCACGGCCGCCCGGGAGCGCGCGCGGGCGGCGAGACGGCGGCGGCGGCGGCGGCCGCGCGGCGGCCTCCGCGGCGGCGGCGCGGCGGCGGCGGCGCGGCGGCGCGGCGGCGGCGGCGCCGACGGCGGCGGCGGCCGCGCGGCGGGGCGTCGCCGCGGGGCGTCCGCCGCGGCGGCGTCGGCGCCCTCGCCTCGGAGGCCTCGTGGCGTCTCGGAGGGGGCCCCATCGCCGGCCGCGGCCCGGCGAGAAAGGCCCTCGAGAGAGGGCAGGGCGGGGAGGGGGGGAGCCCTCGGAGGTGTCCGGCGGGGGGGGGGGGGATCGAGGAGGTGGGGGGCTGGGCGGCGGCGGCGGCCACGGCCAGCGGCGGAAGGTGGGGGGGGGTGGGGGGGGGGGGGGGGGGGGAACATCGTTGGCGCTCCCGCGTCATCGGGGCAAGCCTGCGGGCGCCAGGGGGGAGGCGTCCCGCGCCCGTGGGCGCCAGCAGTGGAGGGGGGGGGAGGGGAAAAAACGCTGGCGCTCCCTTCTCATCGGGGCAAGCCTGCGGGGGGGGGAGGCGCTTCGCGCCCGTGGGCCACGGCCAGCGGTGGAGGGTGGGGAGAACATCGTTGGCGTGCCCTCGTCGTCGGGGCGAGCCTGCGGGCGCCAGGGGGGAGGCGCTGCGCGCGCCCGTGGAGGCTCTTTTTTCTGCCTCCCCCTTTGTCTCGTGCTCCTGCTCGTCGTCGGTGCTGATGTCTGTGAGGCAGTTCAGGGGCTCAAGAAGGCATGCGAGTGATGCATTCCCAGTCCCATTCTTCCGCGTGGATTCCACAAAAGGGGGCCCGCAGATGCTCCAGAGCTCTTGGAGAGCGTCTTGCGCCAATCGCAGCATGACACCATCATCGCCCTAATGTCTGACAGGGCGGCGTGTCAGGGATTGTGGACGGTCCACAGCGGCCACTCTTTTGGTTCAAGCCCGGCACGGCCAAAACGTTGTGGAGGCAGCGGGCAGCGGTACCGCAATATCTGTTCGCCGTTTCGCAGTGCAGTCTGTGGCTCCTCCCGAGGAGAAAGATTCCAATCACAGCGTTGCCGGTTTGATGTGCCGCCTCCTCCTCCTCTTTCTCCTCCTCCTCCTCCTCCTCCTTCTCTTCCTCCTCCTCCTCCTCCTCCTCCTCCTCTTCCTCTTCCTCTTCAACCATCCTGTTCCCCCTCATCTTCCTCATCATCATCCTCGCCTGGATGAGGACAGAGAGAGGAGAATTCAGAGGATGAAGAGGAGGAGGGAAAGGAGAGGGAGGAGAACTCCGTGAGCGGGGGGGCAATATCGATTCCCTTTTGTAGGCTCTGAGCTGGGCGGGGCAGCTCGATACCGGCATGCCGTTCGGGAACTTCGGATTTTCGTTTGATGGCAGGCTGTTCGTGGTTGGATATTGCTTGGGTCCACTTCTGTTGTAATTACAGTCAAGACGCTAACAGCTAAGAACCATCTTGGTGCTCAGGAGGAGCTATAGTTTTTGGGCCAACTGTAGGTTTCAGGGCCCTGTTCAGGGCTGAGAGACCTTGGCCCAGTTTGCCCTGGATGCAAGAAATGCGTGTGGTCATGTCGCGGCGTCGGGCAGCGTTGAGGGTTGATCCGCATGGGTGTTCTTCCGCAAAGTCCAGGCATGCCGTGAAGAGGCGTCCACTCTGGACGGTTCGGACACGCGAGACATCCAAGGACACAAGGCCGCGGACTGGCCAGCTGGGCAGAGTCCCCGCTCCCACGAGCTTGACCTGTCCTACCCGCGAGAGCATCCAGGCCATCCACACTCCTTCTCCAGAGGGGGGGCGGCGCGAGAGGGCGGGCTTCTCTCGCGTCGCCTCGGGAGGGAGGCGAGGAGGAAGGAGGAGCGAGGAGGGAGGGAGGGAGGGAGGGAGGGAGGGAGGGAGGGAGGGAGGGAGTGAGGAGAAGGAATGGGAGGAAGAGGAGAGGAGGAAGGAGGAGGATGAGGAGGAGGAGAGGAGGAGGAGAGAGGAGGAGTAGCAGGACGAGGAGCCAGCCTGGGTGACGGCGGCGGAGCAGGGCGGCGGCGGCGTGCCGCGCAGGTTGGGCAGGGCGGGCGCGGAGGGGCGCGGCGGGGCTGCGGGGGGGAGGAGGGGCGGCACTGGCCAGCTGCGGCAGAAGGGTGGGGAGCTTTCTGGACGCCCGAAATGGGCACGGAAAGAATGGGTACTATGCCCAACAGCAGTTCCTGTTCATTTTGAGCAGGATTCGCTGTCCACGCCGCCGCGGCCTGTGTCCATTCGAGACAGAAGGCCGCCTGCCCAACAGCGGCCGCTGTTGGTTTGGGACAACATTTGTTGTTGGGCATCGTACCCATTTTTTCGGTACCCATTTCGGGCGTCCAAAAACTTGATTTTAGGGGAGGAAAGGGCAAGGACCGACCACAACGCTGTTTCGCGCGGTTTGGGCCCTTGTCGTGTTTTTCGTGTCGTTTCTCGTTGTTGTTGTTTCGTTCCGTTGTTCGTTGCTATTTTGAACGCCCCGGTTCGTCTTTCGTTTTCGATTGGCACCGGTTTTGTCTAAACGTCCGTTTGGAACGTTGGGCTTCGTTTCGTTGTTCGTTGTAAACGACATTTCGTTCTAAACATCGTTGTGGTCGGTCCCTGGGAAAAGGTCATGGCGCCAACATCGCAGAGCGGATTTCGTTCGGAAAACGATGGGGCGGGCCCGGGGTCGTCCTGGAGAGTTTCGTTCCGGATTTCGAGGTGAGTTTCGCGCGGATGTTTGTTTGGCCAGTGATGAAGGCCAAAAAAATCCACGCGAAAAGCACTTCATTTGTCACTCGCCGTTTCGGGGTTGTGCATTGGCAGAAATCCACGCAAAAATCCGCTGCAGCACGTCTGCAAGGTCGGTGCAGTGAGAAGGGTGGGGGAACTTGATTTCAGAGGAGGAAAAGGCATCCATACCGCTACAGCGGGCCACAGCGCCGGCCACATCCATGATTATGAGAGTTGCTCTCGCTTCAGCGCCAGCCAGGTTCTTCATTGGTGGTACAGTTCGCACTTTTGCATTGCACGATGCTGTGTCGCCCCGTTCTGGCACATAATTTGCTACAGCGCGCATGACACACTGGCGTTGCCGTGTCGTTGGTCAAGTTAGCTTTAATGGGTCAGGTTAGCTTTGGCGAACGTTTAGGAAAGTTTAGGTTAGGGATTTGCCACGTTAGGGGGGGGTACCCTTCGGCCGTTTTCCCTTTTTGGGGGGCCTCCTAAGAGGCACTCGTCACCACCGCTGGATTCGCCTCGAGATCCTGGTCAGAACGCACCCCAGGAGAGGCCCAGGGGGTAGCGGCATCGGTACTTGTTGGCTTCCCCATCATTTCATGTGATGCTTGATTTGCGCCCAGCTCGGAGCTAGCTCCAAGACTGGAGCTCCAGAGCTGGCTGAGCGGAACTAGGCGCATCGAGCATCTTGACTTCGCCTGAAGGGTGGGAGGAGGGGCGGCGCTGTGCTGAGTGGAAGTGAGAGGTCGGAGCGGAGGGGGCGGGGCCACGATGTTGCAGTAAACGTTCCTTGCAAGGACGTTCCCTCCCAGCTCCCTCTTCCTAGTCTCCCCCGCGGATGCATGTCAATTGCAAGAAGTGTCCCGTTGGAAGACAACCGTCTGAAAATCTTCAACAGTGCCAACACACCATTCCTGGGACTTCAATGCCACGAATGAATTTTACTCTTGCGACTTGACGATCATAAATCGTGCCAGTCCTCGTCCTCTCCATATCTCCGCAGAGTATGCGTTTGCAGTGTTGTCAGCTGTAGCTCGCTGGGAGCCTCTTTGGCGCGTGGGCTCTGAGCGGGGCGGGGCCCGCTCCTCATGTTTCTCCCTTCAGTGTTGGCTGTATGCTTGTGGGCCGACTAGGCCACTAGGGGTGCAATCACCGACGCTGGGGGCAGTTGCATGACAGCAGACTGTTTCGTTTCATCTTCTCCTCCCTCCTCCCACCTCCTCCTCCTCCTCCTCCTCCTCCTCCTCCTCCTCCTCCTCCTCCTGCTCCTGCTCCTCCTCCTCCTCCGTTGCGTCGGGTGTGTTTTTTATATAAATAGTTGGCCGAGCCAACGGGGATGCCCACACATAGCATTTGTTTTCCCGCTTCTCGTCTCTCTCCTATTCCTCCTCCTTCCTCTTTCCCCCTTCCTTCCTCAGCTGAGTTGCGCCATGTATAGCTCAGGGGTCGTTCACTAAAGGTTTGCCCACAGGGCTGTTCACTCGACGTTTGCCCCCAGTGGTGTAGCATACCTTCCTGTCATTTGGCAAGTTGAGGTGGCTGGAGGCTCCATCATGATGTCCGCTCCCATCGTCTCCTTCCGAAAGGGATAACAAAAAACATAAAAACGGTTCTGGGACGTCAACCGTAAGAATGCTCGAAACGGCTGTAAATATTCAGACGAATGTGCGGGGCGCTACGGCGAGAGCCACATTTTGAAAAGGAGCCTCCCTCCGTGCAACTCTCGCAATTGTTTAAGACGACTGTGCGCGGCGCAAAGGTGAGAGCCACATTTTGAAAACGGCCCGCCCTCCATCCGTGAAATTCTTGCCAACTTTTGAAAACGGATGTGTGCGGCGCTACGGCGAGAGCCACATTTTGAAAACGTCGCGCCCTCCATGCGTGAAATTGTTGCAAATTTCGAGCTCCAGGATCATAAATGGTGAGGGAGTATTAGGCGAAACGCCCGGCCCGCCACACCGACCCACATCGGGGTGCGATAGGGAGGAGCTATTGATCAGGAAGGTGATGGCGGAGGACGACGACGAGGAGGAGGAGGTGGAGGAGGAGGAGGACGAGGGAGAGGGGTTGCTTCGGCTGGCGGGCGGCGGAGCTTTGAGCGGCGCCGTGCCGTGCGTTGTCGGAGTCCTCAGACACAGGGCGTGAACGCACAGAACGATGACATCTAAAGGTCCGGAGGCGTTGGGGTGCATGGCTGCCCGAACGGCGGCAACGGATGAGAAGGTGGTGGCCCCGGGCAGCAGGAGCTGGACGTTACGACGGGCACCCTGGAGGTGCCCCAGGAGATCCAGGATATCGCGGCCGCCGGCGCGGACACGAAGGACTTCCGCTCGCGACGACGACGCAGACGACTTCGACGTCGCAGATGATGATGACGCAGGCGACATCGACGACGACAACGGCGAAAGATCTTGATGTACTTTAGGAGGGGGCTCAGTGGCCGGGGGCCTCGCTGCCACGGCTGAATTCGTCCCGAAGGCTTGGTTTCGGAACCGCTGTCCGAGACCAGTCCGGGGACTGACGTTGAAGTTCGGGGGGGGCACCTCCCCTGACATCTGGGCATCGAGGGAAAAGTACAGTTGGACCGAGGTACAAGATCGGGATCGGCTCGGACAGGTGATCCTAATCTTTTTCGTGTTGGTTGGATGCTTTTGTGCATCCCGGGGGAGGGTACCCTTGGATGTTCTTTGTGTTTTGGCCGGCGGAGGCCCTCATGTTCTTGAGGGATGTGCTTCTGTCTTGGGTCCAGCTGTGCGCCGATCGATCTCGCCCTGCCTCGGGCCCAGGAGACCCTCACAGGTCGACCCAGCGGGAGACATCCCGCTTCAAACATGTGGTGGGAAGTTTGCCGCGGTCTTGCTTACGGCGTGATGGCACGGGAAACGAAACCAGCATCAGTGACACGCCGACGTGGGGAACTTATCAGCAGGATCGACCTCAAATAGATACTTGGGTTGATTTGGGCCCGGGAATATGTCGTGAGGTTCATCATGTTCCCCGCGGAACATTGCAGATTGGGGTTCAGAAGTATCTGGGAACACGACTTGGAGTTGCTAATGCCCCCCCTCGGAACATTTTGAGTTTTGATTGCTTTAACATGTTCAGGGCACCTTGCTCCGAAACCCCCATCTAACGAATTGTGCTTTTCATGCTGGGATGATACTAATGATAATTTTCCCCCAACCCCCCGTCACCAGGAGAGATCCACCATGTTCGGATACTAACCCTGTTCCATTGCTCCTAGAGCATTATAAGTTGGGGCTCAGAATGCCGGAATTCTAAGAACCGAGCGGGGGGCGGTCGGTTTGGTTCACTCTTTGTTTTTTCCCCAACGTAGGCTTCTCACAGGGAGAATATCAACCACGGTTTATTACTTTGGAATCATGGACCTGGATTTTATTGAATCCAGGAAAGATGGTAATTGAGTGGGGTGTGATCGACAACTCCGCCAGAAGATTACGAAGTGGGATTCACCATCGAGTGATATTATATTCAGGTTTTACTAACCACGGCCGACGAAAATTTCACGGGTGTCCTCACCGATTAGCATGTCATCGTTGCAATAGCATATCGACGGGCTAGAAGCGGCAGCGAGTCGTTGGCATTTGTTCTACGTTGGATGTTTGCCACGACGTCGGACGTTGGGGTGTGCATTCAGCGGAAAGACGATTTCTTCGCAATGTAAGATTTATTCCCGAATTATTGCATAGATGGTGGGCAAGCCGGTTTCACAGCGTGGTTCTCTCTTCAGTTCTTCGTTCATGAGTCTTACAAGTTCCTAACCTTTTCTCGGAAAGAGAGTGGGCCGTTTGTTTATATAGTTTGGTGATTGGTTGGCAAGATCGCAAGAGTTACACGGATAGAAATTGAGGGCGGCATGTTTCATAATGTGGGTTTCGCTTTTGTGGCACGCACATTCTTTCTAATAGCTTGCAACCACCCAACAGACTGAGGTGGCCACCATCAAGAATGAGACCTCGCCTTGGCGCTGCGCTCACTCGCTCTCTTCACGCCTGCAGCAACTACACGGATGGACGGCGGCTCCTGTCTCCCTCAGGCCTCACAGCCCAAAACGTCCAAACGCTTCACGGATGGAGAGGGGCCCATGTTTTGGAGGTTGATAGACTTCCTACCCGGACGCGTCGATTGAGGAATTGGCCGTCTGCGGTTCGCGAGAGGGCGTCGCGGCCGTCGTCTTTGCGGGTCCAGGTCCGTCGGTTTCGGTCCCAGGCCGTTTTCATTAAAGGGTGGTCTACTAAAGGGAGGTTTGACCACCGCCGAGTGTTCAAAGTTTATGATGTTCCAACCTACTTTAGCCTTGATCACCAGAAAGAATTTCGAGCACCAGAAAAGTACCCACAAACTCTAGGGTTTTCACGTGTCGGGCCCTGGGAGACACTCGTCCGACACTGTTTCGGCACTCTTTCGACACTCTTTCGACACTTTTCCGGGTGCTCGAAATTATTTCTGGGATGTGGTCTTTGAGTACGATGGGAGCAACGTAATTCAAAGCGTGGCTCCAGCGGCCGCCGGCGCGCGCTCGGCCGGGGCCGCGCGCTGGGCCGACGCCCTGCTGCCTTCCGGGGCGCTCGGCCGCCGCCCCGCTTCTTGGCCGCTGCCGCACGCCTGGCCTCCGCCGGCGCGGCCGGCCGCACCCCTCGGGGCCCTCCGCCCCGAGGCCCGGGCGCTTCGGCGCCCGGCCGAGTGCGCGGCCTCTGCCACGCGCCGCTCCGCCGGGGCCTCCGCCGCAGGGACCCCGCCACAGTGGCCGCCCGTTCTCCTCCCCCCCCTCGTTTGTCGGGGAAGGGAACGGTGCCCATACCGTCGGGGCCCTGAAGAAAAGAAGCCCTTTTCGTTGGGGAGGGGGTCCGTGTTCCTTGACTGCTTCAGAGTTTGCCTTGGGTTTTCCTTTGGTTGCCGAGGGGAAATCGAAGTTCAACTTGTGGATGAAAGGGGCCTCGTTCCTTATTTAGGGTTCCTTGGGTCAAAGCTCCGACTGTACCTCTACCCCATGGGAGTTTGGCCCTTTTCGGGCCTCTTGGGAGGCCCTCGTCGCCATCGCTGGATTCGCCTCGAGATCCTGGCCAGACCGCACCCCAGGAGAGGTCCAGGGAGTAGCGGCATGGGTACCATTTGGCTTCCCCAGTTTGAGCGACGCAGGCAATTGGGGTCGTCTTCGCCGACGCTGGCGCGCGAGCTGCCCCCGCGCAGTGTCGCGCGTGAGCGCCCTCGTGTCCAGTGTGGCGTGTCGCGCGCGGCGGCCCGCGCAGGCCACCGCGCAAGGTCGCTGTGTCATCTCGCGTGAGTCGGCGGCGAACGAGGGGGGGAGGTGAGGAGGAGAAGGCCTCCTCAGAAGGCGGCGGGGCTTCTCAGAAGCGCTCCGGCCTTCTGAGAGGTGTTCTGCGTCTTCGGGGGAGGCTTCGAAGACTTCTCGGAAGGCCAGGGGACCTCCGAGCCTCCTGAGAAGGCCCGCCCCCTCTCCCTTTCCCCCGGACTCGCCGCCGCGTAAGACCCTTGGATGGCGCGTAATTCGGGTGCGATGAATGGGAGGACTGCGAGGGCCCCAAAGGGGCCCTGCAGGGCCCCAAGGGGAAATTTTTGGGCCCGAAGAGGGCCGCCTTTCTTCCCCACCCCGCGTATGTATCGCCCCCCATTACTTCGCACCCAAAACCTTTCTTTTGTCGTAGCTCATGTTCGGGTATAGCCAGGACCCCGGTTACGGGGAGCCGGTTAGTGATTGGTCCCCGAAGCCCAAAATATGTATTGGAGTCACTAAACCAGGTTTGCCAAATAATTGATGCTCTCGGGTCACGGCAGTTCCGGCTAGTGGCTAGTGGAATGGGACGGGGGGGCGCCCCCCCGTACAGATCATTGAATCAGGTCCCCCACTAGACCCAGTGAGGAGGAGGAGGAGGAGGAGGAGGAGGAGGAAGACGTCCTGCCATCGCCCGACATGAAGCCACGCCCGACTCACTCGCTGCCTTCCGCCGCCCCCTCGCGGAGGGCCGGGCCGGGCAGCGAGCCGCCCCGCCCGCCGCCAGACCCCGCACTGGTCGGACGCCCCGGTGCTGGACGTGCGGACAAGCAAGGCCGTTCGGGAGGGAGGGGGAAGAGGAGGAGGAGGAGGAGGAGGAGGAAGGAGAAGGAGGAGGAGAAGGAGGGGGAGGAGGAGGAGGGGGAGGAGAGAGGAGGGAGGGAGGGAGGAGGAGGAGGAGGAGGAGGGGAGGGGAGGGAGGAGAGGAGGTAGGAGAGGAGGAGGTAGAGGAGGAGGAGGGGGAGGAGGAAGGAGGAGGAGGAAGAGGTGGAGGGTGGCGCCTCGGGAAGAGCCTGCGGCGGCAGCGTGGGGAGGCCCTCCATGAAGAGTGCGTCCGGGGGCGGCGGAGAGCGGGCGGGCCTCTTCTCAGGAGGCCCAGAGGTCCTGTGGCCGTCCGAGGAGTTCCCTGAGCCTCCCCCGAGGACAGAAGAGGTGTCAGAAGGCCGCATGGCTTCTGAGAGGCCCCGCCGCCTCCTGAGAAGGCCCAGGAGGGAGGAGGGAGGAGGAGGGCGGAGGGCGGAGGGCGGAGGGAGGCTCTCCTTCTCGCTTCCCCGCGGGCGCGCCGCCAAGAAGCTGTCCTGGGCTCCGGCGGGCTGCACCGCCGCGGGCTGCTCTTTTGTTCCCGCGGCTGCGCCCCGTCGAGGGCTTCTTTTTTTTCCGGGGGGATGCCCGAGCCGCCCCGCACGGCCGCCAGGGGAGGCGCGAGTTGTCACCCCCACAACTCCACCGGGCGTCGACGAGAGGGGGTGAGCCCAGACCCCCTCGGGTCATTAACAAAAAAAAACATGACGGGAGGTTTTCCATATTTGCGGCCGTTGGGGGCCCTTGCCAGGCCTCGGGGCCGTCAAAAAACGGCTCGGGATGAGAAACCAGTCCCGGGGAGTGGGTCGAGACCTCTCGGGGTCGACGTTATGAAAAAGTCATGACGTCGGCGATCTGGGAGCACCGGTGGGGTATGGAAATCATGACTGGGGCTTTCATCTCCCAGGTTTCATGGCCCCTTCACTGTCTTCCAGCACGTCCCCATGCAGGGCTCGACCTATCAGCGGTGTTTGAGCGATGTCGTGGGCCGTTTTCGTCCTGGCTTCGCTCTGCAACACCAGGGCGGAGCGAAGACGGAGCGAGGGAAACAACGAAACAGAACGAAGACGATCGGCACTGTTCCGGTCGAGCACGGCCCCGCTTCTTCTCACCGAGCGCGTTCCACTACTCGCAAAGTGCCTACTCGCAAACGTCCGAAAAGTATGCGTTCGCCTCGATGTGATGTATCGTGCATCCCTGGCGACTGATCCAGGCCACTTGCGAGCAGTGAATTTGCGAGTCGTGGAACGCGCTTGCCTATATTCGGCGCACCCGAACCCAGGCCTCCCAGACCAGGCCAGGGCAGGCGGGGTCGAGAGATCGCGCCGCAGAGCTGATGCATCGACGAGACGGCACGATCTGGAGCCCGCTCCTCCTCGTCATGCCGCCGTCGCCGATGCCCTTCGGTGATGCGGCCCGATCCTGCGATGTTATCTTTACGTCGGGCCTCTCCCTCTACAGGAGGGGTACGTATTCAAAAAATAAACTCGTTGTTGAATAGATCACATGATATATATATATATATATATGTATGTATACCCATACATATATATATATAGAGAGAGAGAGAGATATAAAAAAACAACATGTTTTTGTTTGTGTAATTCTGTTCGTCCGAAATCCTCCTGCAGGTGGACAGGCCCGACCTAGAGTTGTCTGACCGGGCCCCAGCCCAGAGGCCTTCAGAGAAAGCTAAGCTGCGCACGGAGCCGGGCGTGGGGGGGGGGGAGGGGGGGGACGGCGGGAGCCTGGGGAGAAGGCAGGGGGGGGGGGAAGAGGAGGCTCGGCATCGCTCGGAGGTGTGCCCTTCTTTTCCTCGGCGAGGGGCCTCGAGGAGCCTCCTGGGCCGTCCATAGCAAACGAAGCACGCACGAGACCGAACAAAAAAGCGCGGGGAGGGGACGTCCGAGCACGATGGCAAGGAGGAGAAGGAGGAGGAGGATGAGGAGGAGGAGGAGGAGGAGGAGGAGAAGGAGGAGGAGGAGGAGGAGGAGGAGGAGCAGCCGCGGCGGGAGCGGGAGAGGGAGCGGGAGCGGGAGCGAAAGCGGCGGGAGCGGGAGCGGGAGCGGGGGGAGGAAGGGGAAGAAGGGGCCGGGGCGCAGGAGGAGCAGTATAGGCTTGCTTTGCCCGGGCGTCGTACTGGTAGGCCTACTTAGTCCTGCTAGTACGCCCCGCGGTCGTAGTGGTAGACGTTCGTAGCCGTACTCGTACGCTCGACCGTGCACGTCGCAGTCGTGCTAGTAGCTGTACATAGCCGTCCCAGGGAGCCGTGGCAGCACGGGAGGGGGAAGAAAGGGCTGGGGAGAAGGAGGAGGAGGAGGTGGATCGACTACACATGAGAGGGACCCTTCGCCGGAGTGACCTAGTGCGGGCTCACCAGGGCCAACCCCCGACCTTTGAGCGCGATGCGTTGGTGGTTGCTTGCGCAATTGGACTTGGCCACCTTGCGCACACCTGATCCGCGCACGGAAGGTCACTCGTGCCCAGGAACGCTCTTTGCGTGCAGCCGGGTGGGGGCCAGGAGGGTGGAGCGGAGCACGGGAAGGGCCAGGGAGGTCGGGCCAAGGAGGCCAGGGAAGTCGAGGACACGAGCGGCAGGCGTGCGAGATTTCGTCTCGAGGTCTGGGATGGTTCAATGATCTGGTGTCCTGGGCTTGCCTCCAGGGCCGCCAGGACGGCCCCGGAGCGGCCCAGGGCGTGCCCCAGGAGCGGTTCTTCCCCCGCCGCCGAGCAGAACACAGAGACTCGCTCATATGGGCCGCAGATTATCCTCCTTCTCCTCCTCCTCCTCCTCCTCCTCCTCCTCCTCCTCATCATCATCATCCTCATCCTCATCCTCATCCTCCTCCTCCTCCTCCTCATCTTCCTTCTTCCTTTCCTCCTTCTCTTCCTCCTCCTCCTCCTCTTCCGCCTCCTCCTCCGCATCCTCCTCCGAGCCAACGACTGCCGCCACTGAGCTCACCGATAGAATCATGGTAGGACGGCACAGCTTCAGCCAACTCCGCGACGAGCTAACAAGCAAGCAGCACCTCAAAGAGGGCTTGGGCTGTTCACTGGAACCACGACGCCGATTGTCGTTCACGACTACACTTGTTGGACATCGATCAACTGGATATTCTTGACACTCAGTCTGGCGCCACATTGGCGACTCACTCCAATGGCCAGCACGACATCACCAAGCACGACGGACTTGCCCATCGTGGTCCGCGTCCCCACTGTGCGGGGTGTGCCTTGGCTGCTTGAATTCCGTGACATGTTGTCCTGTGCACGTGCCCGAGCTTTCAGTGCGCCGTTCAGTCCAGCTTCACACGTCAGCCCGCAGCTGCTGTCTGAGTGGGCCGGCCGGCCTGCGCCTGTCTTAGCTAATTCGCCTAGTTCGCGTCCCGGACTTTGCTCTCGCCGCCTGACGGTCGTCTCGCGGCCGCGGCCAAAAAAGTAACCCCACCAGCCCATCCAGAGACGATGCCCAGAGGAGTTGCCTCGATCAGGGAAGTGGGCAGCACACAGAGGAAGGGTCCCTCTTGGAGCGCTGTTGGGACACTCTTGGGGGCCTCTTGGAGCGTCTTGGGTGTCTCGGGGAGCCTCTTGGGGCCTCTTGGGGGTCTCTTGGGAGCCTCTTGGAGGCCTCTTGGGCGCCTCCTGGGGCCTTCTGGGCGCCTCTTGGTGCCCTCTTGAGGCGCTCTTGGGAGCCTTGGTAGCGCTCTTGGGGCCATCTTGGAGGAGATCGATCAAAAAAGATGGGAGTTCTAATTACGTTCCACCTTCGGGAGTCCCAAAAAATCGCCTCTTGGGCCCCTCTTGGGGCGCTCTTGGGAGCTCTTGGCGCCGTCTTGGGGCTCTCTTGGGCCCCGCCCTCATGGGCCCTCCTGGAGCTGTCTTGAGGCCTCGGGAGGCCATGGGAAGCGAAAAGGCGAGAAGGGTTGTTGAAGGATTTGGGCCTCTCGGCGGCCTCCTGGTGAGGAGCCGTGGCCCCTTGGAGCGGTCTTGAAGCCTCTTGGAGCATCTTGGGAGCCATGTTGAGCTATCTTGGGCAAGGTTGGGGCATCTTGGAAGTCATCGTGGGCTCTTCTGAGGCCCTCCTAGAGCCATCGTGGGCCATCTTGGACGCTCCAACGACCCGCGACCCCACCCCTCCAGGTCCAGGGGAGGGGGCAAAGGGGAGTGGTAGGTAAACCCCTCCCCGAAGGGGAAAAGGGAGGGGTGGAAGAGGAAACAAGCTAGACGACCTACGCCCAGAGGGCTGGTGGGACTTAAGACACTACGACGCGCAGTACGTCGCATGTTGAGGCTCATAATGGCTGCCCCAGGGGGTCATGCGCGTGCGACAACAGTAAAACACCGTTGCCGATGACACCAAAAGCTACGACTCTGCACAGGACGTCCACAACACAAGCACAAGCGACGATAGTTCGACAGACGTCAGAAAGCAGCTGGACTTCGACGGCGTCGAAGGCAGTTCTGGCCTCGACCTTGTCCCTCTTCCTCCTCCGCCTCCTCTGCCTCCTCCTCTGCCTCCTCCCTCCCTCTCTCCCTCCCCTCCTCCTCCTCCTCCTCCTCCTCCTCCTCCTCCTCCTCCTCCTCCTCCTCCCCCTCCTCCTCCTCCTCCTCCTCCTCCTCCTCCTCCTTCCTCCTCCTCCTCCTCCTCCTCCTCCTCCGCCTCCTCCTTCTCTGTCCTCCTCCGTCCTCTTCCGTCCTCCTCCTCCCCCTCATTCTCCTCCCCCTCCTCCTCCCCCTTCCCCTCCTGGCACCTGCGCCACTGGGATCCCTACCCAGGAAAACAGGCGGGATGCCCCCCGATCGTCACCCCAGGTGCTTCTTCGAGACCCTTGGGGAGAGAAAAAAGGTAGTCGTAGGCCGTCCCAGCCTGCGCCACGGGGGACGCGTCGTGCCTGGTGCCCCGTGGCTGTTCCCGACTCGCCAGTGCGGCGGGCGGGGATAGTCCAGGGTCCCAGTGCGCGGCTTTTCCTTCTGTGCTCCCGTGCCTGGGTTGTGGGTTTATGCCACGTCTTGCTGCGACACCCTTGCGGTGGCCCACCTGGTATTCCGCCAGGGTTCGGGCGGTGTCGCGGGTCCCTTGTGAGCGGGGGGGGTTCATTGGAGGATCCCCGCCCATTCCTCCCACGGTCACGGTACCCCGCCGTGGCGTGCGCGGGGGCGGGTTGTCATTGAGGGATTGATGTTTTTCGGGTGGCTCATCGGGGTGGCACGACCGAGAGCGGCGCGTCGTTGCGTGAGGCCTCGAAACCGTTAGAACGTTTTTAGTTGCGCTGCGTTACGTTTGCGTTTGCCGCCTGGCACACTAGTCGCGCGCATCGGCTCTAGACGCCCGCAGCCCTCGTTTTGCACCTGTTGCGACGATGCGTTTCCCATCTGGCCGAGGGCCCCACACTCACACACACACACACACACACACACACACACACACACACACACACACACACAAACGGGTCAGCTGGTCTCCGTGCCTCTCATTACTTCCTCCTTACGTTGCGAGGCTTCGCGTGAGTGTGCGGGCACAGCGGTAGAATTGTTGCCAACAGGCGGATTGTACATAGACGGATTCGGGTCTCTCTTGGATGGCGTCAGCTGGGGTTCAGCGTGATACCGAATGCGCGATTGGAATGGACGGTTCGAGGAAGCACTGCCCAACGCACGAACGGCCCAGCACCCCCTCGTGGGGTGGCCAGCGCCGAACACCCAAGGGGGATTGAGCCCAAGGTAAACCCCCACCCCCCGTCATGGATCTCTCGGGGGAGTTGGCTTGAGAGCAAGGGGAGGCCCACCCCCTGAATCTCGAGCGCGAGGGCGCCCGCCTGAATCGCGAGGTGGGGGGGGCATTGAGAGCAAAGGGGGGCCCACCCATGGAGTCTCGAGGGGACGCCCCCCCCCCCCCCCCCCCCCGACTGGCGTTGCGTGATTGGGACACCCCCCTGAACACAAATTCCAAGGGCTGTGGACTCAAACGGAGCGCGACCCCCCCCCTTTCACGTCCACCCATCACCCAGAGCGCTGAACTCAAAGGCCCTCCCCACTTACACCCGAACACCCAGGGCGTTGAGCTGTAGGCAGAACTCCCCACGCGTACCTGATCTTCACACTGGGTTCGTTCTATCCTTCGGTGCGGAGAAAACGAAGAACATGCGGAGATAATGGGTATGGGGCAGATACAACGACCACAGATGCGGAGAAAACAAAGCAGGAACGAAGAGAACTAACAGGGTTGTTTAGAACGGCACAGGAAGGAATACCACACCATTGGAGTGGAAAACACAAATCAGCGGTACAGAAACTTAACACGACTGGGCAACATGAATTGGCGGTGGGGAAACGAAACAGACCGGAGAAAACACACCGATACGTATGAATCGAAACAAGAAGACATTATTACTCGGGGGGGGGGGACAAAAACGACGAAACAGCAAAGAAGAACATGCAACCGCAGTGCAGAGAAGGAAACAGAGTCGGAGCGACCAAATCTTGTACGGAGCAGATTGTACTACGGTGGAGAAAGCGGACATCTGTGAAGAACAGCACAAGCTCGAAGAAACCAGAACAGGTGCGGAGGAAACGAAATGGGGAACGAAACCGTGGCGGTGGAGAACTGAACAGGGGTGGAGAGCACAGAACACCGGAGAGGACGCGAGGCGGCCGTGGAGGGTGCCCAAGAAGGGAAGCGGAGGCAGCACCGAG
The DNA here is from genome assembly GCA_963575745.1 of Prorocentrum cordatum. NCBI lineage: Eukaryota > Dinophyceae > Prorocentrales > Prorocentraceae > Prorocentrum > Prorocentrum cordatum. The sequence goes on from CAUYUJ010007318.1 coordinate 44,899, forward strand.
ACGGGAGTGGGCGAGGCGAGGCGGCGGTGGAGAAGGCACGCCTCGGTGGCCCGGGCGGAGACGAAGCCGGGCGGGGAGCAGGCCGCCCACAGAGCGCACGGGCAGACGGGCCCCGACGGGCGGACGGGCGCGGGCAGGCCCTCCGCGCACGGGCGCGCGGACCTCGGCGGGCTGGCCTCGGCGGGCCGGCGGGCGGGGCGGGGCCCGGCGGGCGAGCGCGAGGCATCGCCGGGCGCACGGGCGGGCGGGCGAGCCGCGGGAGCGGCGGGCGCTGCAGCGGGCGGAGGGCGCGGCGTGTGGCCACGAGGAGCGGGCGAGGAGCGCCGGCGGGCGGGCGGGCGGAGAGAGGCCACACGTAGGGGGCCACGCGCGAACCCTGCCCCCCCTGCCCCCCACGATTTCTGCGGGGGAGGGTGGGGTTCGCTTCGCTCGGGAGCTCCCGAGCGAAGTGAACCCTGACCCCTCCCCCGCAGAAATCGTGGGGGGTGGGGGGCAGGGTTCGCGCGTGGCCCCCTGCACATCGGACGGGCGGAGGGGCGGGCGGGCGGCCCACCGCGGTCCGGGTGGGCGGGCGGGCGACGGCGACAGGCACGAGGGCGACGGCGACGGCGAGGGGCGACGGCGCAGGGCAGCGGCCATGACAGTGGGGCGACAGACAGGCGACGACCAGGACGACCCTGACCAATGCTGCGACGAGGGCGACGGCCACGACAACGACCACGAGGACCACAGCCACGACGATGACGTCGGCGACCGCGACGACGACGACGACGAGGACGAGGACGACAACGACGACGACGACGATTACGACGACGAGGACGGCGACGATTACGACGATGAGGCCAGAGGAAACGACATTGGGGCAGAGAAGGCTGAAGCAGGGGCGGGGAAAACTGAACAGGGGGAAAGGAAACTGGAAACTAGTCGGGAGAACGAAACGCTGGCGGAGAAAACGAAAACGGAGTGGAGAAGAGAGTGAAGCCATCCTCTTCTTCGCCCTCCAAAGGGGCTTTCTCAGGAAAGGGGGAGAGCGCGCCAGGGAACAGCACCCCCTGGAGATCCAAGCGGGGGGCCGCTGGACGCAAAGTGTCCCCCCCCCCAAGATCCGCGATAGAGAGGGGTGTGTTGCGTGCAGGAGGGGGGAGGGCGCTTCCAAAGCCGCGGTGTGGGGTGTGTGGCGGGGGGGCAGCGTTGGTTACTGATCCTCCCGCGCCGATTTCCCCACCCCAGCTGTTTACAGTCCCACCCCGCTCCTCTCATTTCTGCTCCTCCTGGCGACGCTGGCCTCCGGGGAGGCCTGGAGATGCCCCCACTCCTCCTCCTCCTCCTCCTCCTCCTCCTCCTCCTCCTCCTCCTCCTCCTCCTCCTCCTCCTCCTCCTCCTCCTCCTCCTCCTCCTCCACCTCCTCCTCCTCTCGCGCTCCTCCTCTCCTCCCGCTCCTCCTCGATCCTCCTCCTCCTCCCCTCCCTCCCGCTCCTCCTCGATCCTCCTCCTCCTCCTCCTCCTCCTCCTCCCCTCCTCCTCCTCCTCCTCCTCCTCCTCCTCCTCCTCCCTCAGTCATCATTATCCCGCCTCCTGCTCGTTTCGCAGCGGGTCTGCCCCCCCCCCCCCGCCCCTCCGCCCAGGCGCGGCCAATAGAGAAGATGGTGTCGGGCTCAGCTTGTGCTTGGGCAAGGCCCACCCCGCCCTCCTCGTCATCAACAGCAGCATCATCAGCATCAGCATCATCCTTGTTACCATCATTAGCAGCAGCAGCAGCATCATCATCATCGGTATCCACACTATCATCAGCAACAGCCTCATCATTACCGTTATCAGTATCATCAGCATCATCAGCATCATCATCAGCAGCAGCATCATACCGCTTGAGCTTCCTGCCCCCTGATTATATCCCGGTTTCTGTTTCTCTTCCTTCATGTTCGTTTTTCCCTTGCTCCGGCGCACACGGCGCGGCGTCTGAGGTTTGGAAGGACTTGCACGGCAAGGCCTGCATAGCATCTGGTATCCTGTTCGTCTTCGAGCTCGGCAGGCCCACGAGCGGGCGCACGGGGGCTAGGGCGAGGAGGAAGAGGAGGAGGACGAGGAAAGAGGAAGGAGGCAGGAGGAGAGGAGAGGAGAGGAGAGGAGGGGAGGGGAGGGGAGGGGAGGGGAGGGGAGAGGAGGAGGCAGGAGGTTGAACTTCAATCCGATTTAAGTACGTGCGGAGGGCCTGAGGACCGAGGACCAATGCTGTTGGCAGCTGCTGGTCCTGTTCAGACTTCCAGGCGAATGCGAATGTGGTTGAATGGCGGGAGGCATGCCTCCTCATCTTCCTCCTCCTCCTTCTCCTCCTGCTCCTGCTCCTCCTCCTCCTCCTTCTCCTCCTCCTCCTCCTGCTCGTCCTCCTTCTCCTCCACCTCCTCCTCCTTCTCCTCGTCCTCCTCTTCCTCATCCTGCTCCTCTTCCTCCTTTTCCTCCTCCTCACCCTCCTCATCCTCCTGCTCCTCCTCATCACCATCATCCTCCTACTCCTCCTCCTCATCATCATCCTCCTCCTCCTCCTCCTCCTCTTCCTCCTTCTCCTCTTCCCCTCCTCCTCCTCGCATCCTCCTCTTCCTCCTCCTCCTCATCCTTCAGCTCCTCGCTCCTTCCCTCCTCCTCCTCCTCCTCCTCGATCCTCGCCCTCCTCCTCCTCCTTCCTC
>CAUYUJ010007319.1:0-10000 GCA_963575745.1 Prorocentrum cordatum
CTCCTCCTCCTCCTCCTCCTCCTCCTCCTCCTCCTCCTCCTCCTCGCGCTTCGGGCGGCCGAAAATCCCAAGAGCAGTTTGAAGGCCACCCCCCGACTGTCCCAGCCGGTCCCTGCTGCACAGCTCCTCGAGGAAGGGGGCGCAGAGGCAGGCCCGAAGAGAGCGCCAGTGGAGGATCGGATGTAGCCCAAGGCTTTGGTTTAGGGTCGGGTCGGCCTAATCTTGGCCTTCCCCCATCGCCTGTGGTGGTCCTCCTCCTCCTCCTCCTCCTCCTCCTCCTCTTGTCCTCCTCTCCTCCTCCTCCTCCTCCTCCTCCTCCTCCTCCTCCTCCTCCTCCTCCTACCCCTCCTCCCTTTCCCCCCTCCTCCTCGACACTCCTCTTGTCTCCCCCTCCTCCTCCTCTCCCTCGTTCCCCCTTCCCCCATCGCCTGTCATGGTCCTCCTCCTCGTGCTCCTCCTCGCATTGGGCTCGCTCTCCCGCCATTGTATACTTCTCAGTTCGAGCGAGAGAGCGCCCATGCATACACGGTGCTGTCATTTCGTTTTTATAATAACGTACGGCACGCTGCATCCCCACCCCAATCGTCCTCATCATACGTCCACTTACTGCGCGCAGCTCAAGCTGCCATCAGCATGTAGTTGAGATCGGCACCTGCTGCGCCTCATGCTGCTTGCGCTCCTCGTGCTCCTCCTCCTGCTCCATCGCCTCTCCCGAGACCCGATGCTGCGAAGGAGTGCAGCATCGCAGAAAGGTCACGACTGGAGCCCCAGACCCCTATCTCGCTGCGGCACTCCTCGAGCCGGATCGACACGTGCATGGCCCCGGGGCCCGTGCACGGACGAAAAAATGCCGAGTGCGACGGAGTGGCAGCGCCCGGATCTCGGGATCCTTCCCCCCTGTGCGACCTTGGCATCGCTCGGACGTGTAAGCTGCTGCTCCCGGCGAGGCCAACAGACAGTGCGGATCACCTGTGGGAGCATCCCAGACCTCCTGGCGTCGTGAAACAATCACGACGGGAGGTTTTTCGCTATGTTCGGCCTCCGGGGGCCCTCACCGGGCCTCGGGAGCGTCAAAAAACGACTCAGGACGAAGAACCGGTCCCGGGGAAGGGGTCCAGACCTCTGGGGGTCGACGTTGTGAAAAAATCACGACGTCGGGGGTCTGGGATCTGGGATCATCTCGGGTATGGCCAGGACCCCGGGTAAGGGGACCTGCTTAGTGGTAGGGCCTTGGGGCCCTTCACTTGGCCAGATTCACTAAACCAGGTTTGCCGTGACTGGTGTTTTTCGGGTGACGGCAGTTCCGGTTAGTGGAAATGGGGCGGGGGGGCGCCCCCGGTACAAATCACTAAACCAGGTTCCACTAAACCCAGTTTTGCCAACGCCCGATCCTTTCGAGGAGACACAGGGACGCACGAAATCGAACAGCGAGCGGCCAGTGGCCGTGCGAGCGATGGCACGCCGCCGCAGCCTGGCCTTCCAGCACTTCCGGCTCCGCAGCGACCCGAGCGTGCCGTGCGATCCGTACCGGGACGACGCGGCCCCCGCCCGGGCGGGCGCGCCGCGGGTGCGCGTCGCGCTCGCGGTCGGCCGGCCTGGCTGCTGGGCCTTGCTGCCCCGGCCTGTAGCCTCGTCCAGAGGACGGGGTGGGGGGGGAGGACGACGAGGGCGAGGGGGGGGGGCAAGGAGCAGGGCCGAGGGGGAGGAGAGGGAGAGAAGGGACAGGGGGAGGGGGACGAGGGACGAGGAGGAGGGAGGAGGAGGAGGAGGAGGAGGAGGAGGAGGAGGAGGAGGAGGAGGAGGAGGAGGAGGAAGGGGGGGACGAGGGGGACGTGGAGGATGGGGAGGAGGATGTGGGGGGGGAGGCCTGTCCTTCCCCCAGCCTCCCAAGTCCCAAGTTGAGGTCTCGTCCTCCATTCTGAAAGGCTTGTCAGATTTCCGACTCCGAGTGTGTGAAGTGGTCCGTGTGGCCCTTCGTGGGGCCGCATTTGGCCAGGCTGCGCGTGCGAGATGCGGCTTGGCAGGTTTCGCATGTAATCTAGCGCAGGCAACCTGACGCACGTGCAACCACAAATGGACAGCCGTTCATGTTCAAGCATTACCACCACCACCATCACCACCACCATCAGCATGTTCATCATCAGCATCAGCATCATCATCATCATCATCATCATCATCATCATCATCATCATAATCCTAGTCATCAGCATCAGCATCATCATCATCATCATCGTCGTCATCATCATCAGCAGCATCAGCATCATCAGCATCATCATCATCATCATCATCATCATCATCATCATCATCATCATCGCGACCATCAGCGCTATTATCCTCGCAACATCTCTCTTCTGCATCAGCACCACCCCCTATAGATCCACCATCATCACACTTAGCGCAGATCCTTACCACAACCACCACCAGAAACAACAACACATTCATCACCAGCACCTTCACCACTACCAGCACCACCACCACCATCATCACCACTATCAGCATTTCACCACTATCACCACAATCACCATCACCACCAGCTGCATTGTCACACCACTACCACCGACCATCATCACCCCATACCTACCAACACCACCAACTGCATCATCATCGTTGGCAATACCAACAATACGAACATGAAGTAGCAACATCATCAGTCGTTATACCGCCAGCACCAGCACAGGCAGGCGGTCATCGCCATAAGCGCCGTCACCATCACCATCGTCATCAGCGGTATCATTACCATCTGACATCCTCGCACATCACCGTCTGCGCCATAGTCACACATCCAGACGTCATGCGCATCAAGATCACCAGCTCAGCTACCCTCATATATTGCACCAGGTCCATCCGTCCGTTTTGAACATTTCTTACTGTATGCTGCATCTTCCTAGAGGCTGGCGAGTTTCTCGGCAGCCAGCCCGCCCCGATTTGGTCCTCCCCTGGCCCAGCGTGGCATGGCTTGGCTCGGCCCAGCGTTGACTCCATCCTCTTTTTTCCCTTTGCTTCTGCTTCTGCCCATCCTCACCTGCTCTTCCTGCTCGCGTTCCCTTCTCCTCCTCGCCCTCCTCCGGTAGCCGTTTTGCCTCGAGTCGTGAGGGCTTGCGCCTCGCGATCTCTCTTTCGAGAGATGGCTTGGCGCATGGGTGCCTCTGAGCACGCAGCCGCGGGGGCCAGCAGTGAGCCTCGCTCGCTGCGGGGGCGCCTGGTCAGGCTCAGGGCCCTGCCCTACCTGAGAGGCGAGCCGCGAAGCGGTTCCGTCCAGAAGGAACTCATCAGTGAGGAGGCCAGTGAGGAGGCCATGGTCAATGAGGGCGAGGGGGACGTGGAGAAGCAGGCGCTCCTCGGCACCATCTGGCAAGGGGTGTAGGGGCGCCAGCGCTTGGGTGAGGCCTCGCATAAGGGCTTCACGCACCCGCTCGGTACCGACATCTGGGCCTGCAACAACACTCCTGCAGACGAGGCAGCTAGGTATCGCCGAAGTGCTCGTGAACAGCATCGGGCCGCACTTGAGCCAGAGGAACAGACTGCTGGACATGTGACTCCTTTCGTTCTCCTCTCGCTCCTTCTCGTAACACCGTTACAAGCGAAATTGTTTTTGGCGCGCATGTTCGTAATCTCGACGTGAGAGCCTGTTTCCTTTTCGCCCCTCCTGTGGCGGTGGTGGCAGGTTGCGAAGACCAGGGGATGGCCTGAGTGTGTGTGTGTGCGTGGTTCAGCGCGGAAAGATAAAAAACATAGCACAAACATACGTACATACATACATATATATATGTGCATACATATATATATATGTGTGTACATATAAACACACACTTATATATGTATATATATATGTGTGTACATATGTAGATATATATACATATATATATATACTCCAGACTTCGTAATAAAAGGGAGGAGGTCTGGACCCTCCAAGACAAGCCATTTCAGACCTCCCCCGTGGGAGAACCCTCCAAAACATCGTCCCCAGACCCGCCCCAGGCCCTCCAAGATAGCCTGGAAGAGACCCCCCCCGAAATGAGACCCCCCTCCCTTTATTACGAAATCTGGAGTATATATATATATATACACACATATATACACGTACATAAACACACATATATACATGCATATATGTATACATGTCCGTAGGTCTGCGAGATTTCTTGAGCCAGCGCTGGGCCCCCCTGGCGGCGTGCGCCTCCGGCGCTGCCCTGGGCGCGCTCGGCACGCCAGGGAAGGGTGGTCCCGCGCCGATCGGAGGAAAGAATGTGCTTGTGTAGTTCACGATCTGTCTGCTCCAGATTTCGTGATAAAGGGAGGGGGGTCTCATTTCGGGGGGGGGTCTCATCCAGGCTATCTTGGAGGGCCTGGGGGGGTCTGGGGACGATGTTTTGGAGGGTATCACGTCCAACGGGCGCAGGAGCCATTGTCCTTCGAAATGAATGTAAAATTCGGCAGATTGGTCATAGACGCCAAGCGGCGATTTGTCTGAGGGTCCAGCCAACTCCTCTGCTCTATACAGGTGTATATACAGAAAATCTCTGGAGTACCTGTATGGAGACCCATGCCAAGAAGACCACGCTGCCTTAACCTCCTAGGCCTAGGTCGGACTTAGCCCTGTGACCGTGGTGCTAGATGAGCTTTCGATGGTCTTGCGATGGAAATCGAGGCGTTCCCAGACCCAAAATCAATGGACGTCCTGGGGTCTCAGGGTTGGGTTTCTTGTGGAGGTTTCTTGTGGTCGGGCCCCTACTGTACCTGTATGGAGTAGCTCGTGCAGTTCAGGTTTATGGTTAAGTTCATGTAGTTTTGGGGGGTCCCTTAGGGAGGGAGAAGGGGGGATCATTGTTTTCAGTTCGCTCCGTAGCCTGTGCAACCGCGGGGCGCGTTCGCAGCCTGCGGGCGTGGGGGCCGTTTCCTTCAGCTTGGCATCGCTCGGACGTGCGCAATTTTTTCTCAGCGAGGGCCGTCGAGGAGCCTTCTGGGTCGCTGTGCGAGAAAATGCGCACACGGAGCCGAATTCTTCACAGGGAACGGACGACCGAGCGATGGCGAGTCGGGCACGCGCCGCGCTTTTGGCCCCCCGGCGACGCCGAGCCAGGCCCCCAGGGGCGGCGGCGGGGGCGATCAGTGTTCTCCGTTCGCAGCCGCGGGGAGCGTTCGCGGCCAGTGGGCTTGGGGGCTGCTTCCTCTTCAGGCACGCGCCGCGCGTTCGGCACCCGCAGCCACTCCGAGCCGGGCCCCCAGGGGGCGGTGACAGGAGTCGGGCCCTGCCTCCCAAGGGGGGGGACCGGGGTCAGGGCCGCCAACCAAGCAGCGAGCTCCAAAACATGTCCTTCCTTACCCTCGTCCTCCTTCTTGTGATTATCCTCATCGTCATCGTCCTCCTCCTCCTTCCCCTCCTCCTCCTCCTCCTCCTCCTCCTCATCCTCATCCTTATCCTCTTCCTCCTCATCCTCCTCCTTCCCCTGCTCCTCCTCCTCCTCCTTACCCTCCTCCTCCTCCTCCTCCTCCTCCTCAGGCACGCCCCTCTCCGCCGTGGGGCGTGGGCATGGTAGGTTCGCGTCGAGTCGGCCCGGCGGGCGCCTCGGGCATGCGGCAGGGCGCGCCGGGCGGCGCCAGAGGAGCATCTTGGGTGGCGCGGCCTGGCAGCGCCGGCAACGCGGGGCGGGGGGCGGACTGCGCCGCAGCGCCCAGGCGCGGCGCTGGTGGCGCCAGCCGCTGCGCTCACGGCGCAAGCGCTGGGGTGACAGCTTCGCGGGCGCGAGCGCCGACCCACCCGCGCGGACAGCTTCACGGCCGCAGGCGCCGTGCTGCTGGTGCCAGCCGCTGTGCCGCCCGGCGGCACGGCTGCGCAGCCCGCTGCCCGCTGCGCGCCCAGGGGAGGGCCTCGGCGCAGCGACAGTGAGGCTCTGCGTCCCAGTCGGCCTCGCGAGGGCACGCGGAAGCATCAGCACCTCGACGACGGCGACGACGACGATTGATGATGATGATGATGATGATGATGATGATGATGATGATGATGATGATGCTGATGCTGATGCTGATGCTGATGCTGATGCTGATGCTGATGCTGCTGATGCTGATGCTGATGCTGATGCTGATGCTGATGCTGATGCTGATGCTGATGCTGATGCTGATGGTGATGATGGTGATGGTGATGGCGATGGTAATGATGATACTGAAGACGATGATGATGATGATGATGATGATGCTGATGCTGAGGTTGATGGTGGGGATGATTGGTGATTGACTATTGGTGCTGGTGATGATGGTAAGCGTGATGGTGGTGATGATGTTGGTTATGATGTTGCTGATGATGATGCTTGATGGTGATGCTGGTGCTACTGGTGATGATGATGATGATGATGGTGATGCAAATGATGAGGAGGAGGATGATGATAATGATGATGATGATGATGGTGGCGGTGGTGGTCGCAATACTTGCGGTGATGATACGGTGATGGTGAAAGTGGTGGTGATGTGATGCTTATGGTGATGGTGGTGATTATGATTATGATGGTTCTGATACTGATGACGATTATGTTGATGATAATGGTGATGGCAACCATCGCCAACATCATCATCGCCACACTAATCACTAATCGTTTTCATTATCATTCGCATCGCCATCCATCATCATCATCGTCATTTTCATCCTCATCATCGTCATTATCATCATCCTCATCGTCATCCTCATTATCATCATCATCCTCATCATCAACATCAGCACCAACACCATCATCGTTTCCATCCCCCCCCCTTATCCTGCTTATCTCTTCTCTTGCCCCCTCCTCTCCCTCCCGCTCATCGCCGTCCTACTCCTGATCTTCGTCCCCCTCATCCACGTGGCGCAGGAACCCCAGTCCAGCGTGATCTGGGAGTGGATCGTGTTCGGGTCACCGCGGGCCAGCCGTAACGAGGGGGGGGGGCGCAAGGACGTAGGAAGAGAAATGGGGAGATTGTGCACGACGAGAAGGAAGAGGAGGAGGTGGAGGAGGAGAAGGAGAAGTACGGGGCAGATGATGGTGTAGGAGCTGTGGGGAGAATGGTGGGGAAGAGGATTTCGAGGGGGCGGATGGGGGGAGAGGGAAGCAGAAGCAGGCTTTACGCCTGCTGCGCATGTTTACGGCTCCTACTGCTACTGTTAGTGTTCGCACGTCTGTTGTGATTGTCCGTGCTGCTACTACTACTACTACTACTACTACTACTACTACTACTACTACTACTACTACTACTACTACTACTACTACAACGACGATGTCGACCACTACTGCTACTGCTACTACTACTACTACTACTACTGCTACTACTACTACTACTACTACTACTACTACAACTACAACGACGACGACTACTACTACTACTACTACTGTTACTAATACTACTACTACTACACTATACTATACTACTACTACTTACTATTACCAATACCACTTACTACTGCTCCTACTACTACTACTACTGCTGAAACTACTGCTCTGCTGCCACTTATCACTACTCCTAGTAATACGAGTTACTACACTAGTACCTGCACTACGGAAGCTATTGCTACTACTAATACTTACGATACTACTACTTATATTACTACTACTACTACTACTACTACTTACTACTACTACTACTTACTACTGCCATACTTATACGACTACCACTATACTTATTGCTACTACTACTATTACTACTACTACTACTACTACTACTACTACTACGACTACTACTACTACGACTACTACTACTACTACTACTACTACTACTACTACTACTACTACTACTACTACTACTACTACTTCGATTACTACGATTACTACACTACGACTACTACTACTACTACTACTACTACTACTACTACTGCTACTACTACTACTACTACTACTACTACCACCACACCAGACCACGACTACTACTACTACTACTACTACTACTACTACTACTACTACTACTGCAACTGCTACTACTACCACTACTACTGCTACTACTACTACTACAACTACTACTACTGCTACTACTGTTGCTACTACTACTACTACTACTACTACGACTACTACTACTACTACTGCAACTACTACTATTATTGCTACTACTACTACTACCACCACCACTTTTACTACTACTACTACTACTACTACGACTACTACTACTACTACTACTACTACTACGACTACGACTACGACTACGACTTCGACTACGACTACGACTACGACGACTGCTATTGCTTCTGGTACTATCTACTACTACTACTACTACTACTACTACAACTACTACTACCACTACCACTACCATCACCACCGATACTACCACTACTACTACTACTACTGCTACCACTACTACTACTACTACTACTACTACTACTACTACTACTACTACTACCACTACGACTACTATTACTACCATTGCGATTACTACTGCTACTATGAGGACTGCTACTTGTGCTGTTAGTACTACTATTATTGTTGCTACGACTACTGCCGCTACTACTACTACTACTATTACTACTACTACAACTGCTACTGCTACCACCATAGCCACTACTACTACGACGACTACTACTAATGCGACTACTACTGCTACTATTACGACTGCTACTACTACGGCGACGACTACGTTTACTACTACTACTGCTACGACTACGACTACTACTACTACTACTACTACTAGCACTACTACAATTTCTACTAATACTACTACCACTACTACTACCACTACTGCCACTACTACTATCACTAGGACTAGTACTATTACGACTACGATTACAACTGGCGGATACTACTGCTACTACTACTACGACTACTACTACTACTGCTACTACTACTGCTGCTACTACTACCTCCAATACTACGACTACGGCTACGACTACGACTACTTCGACTTTTGCTGTTACTACTACGACTACTACTACTACTACTACTACTACTACTGCTTCTACGGCACCTACTTGTACTGATGCCACAACGGCGGCTATTTCTATACTACTACCACCACTACGTAGTCCCAATACTATTACTATTACTACTACTGCTAGTACTGCTACCACCACTACTGCTACTACTACTACTATTATTACTACTACTACAACTGGTGCTACTATTACTATTACGGGTAGTATTACGACTTGTACGACTGCTACTACGATTACTATTATTGCCATTGCTGCCCCGACGACGACGACGACGACTACTACTACTACTACTACTTCTACTACCACTACTACCACGATTCTCCCTGTTACGACGACTACTGCTGCTACTACTATTATTTTTACTCATACGACTGCGGCTACTACGATTATTACGGCTCCTACTGTTACAACAACAACTACTGGTATTTTTTGTACCGACTGTTACGGCGTCAGCTACTATTGTGGCTGCGACTACTACTACTTCTACGACCATCACTACTACGTTTATTACGACGGCTACTACTACTACTACTACCACCACTACTGCTACTACTACTACTACCACTACTACTACTACTAATACGAGTACTACTATTACTACTACGACTATTACGACCACCACTACTACTACTCCTTTGACTACGACCACCACGGTCACTGCTAGTACTACTGGTATTACTCCTACTGCGACCACATCTATTAGGCCAACTACTACTACTACTACTACTACTACTACTACTACTACTACTACGACTACTACTACTACTACTACTACTGCGGCGACTACTCCTACCACGACTACGACTGCAACAGGACGGCGACTACTGCTATTACGGTTATTATTTCTCTGGCCACCACTACTATTATTACTACTACTACTACTGCTACTACTACTACTACTACTACTACGAGCACTACTACTACTACGAGCAATACTTTTTTTTTTTTAACTACTACTTACTACACTACTACTACTACTACGACTGCTACTTACTATATACTACTACTCTATACTACTACTACTACTACTTTACTACTAATACTACTATATACTACTACTACTACTACTACTACTTTACTACTATATGACTAAACTACTATACTACGATTACAACTTACGAA
>CAUYUJ010007319.1:15000-47577 GCA_963575745.1 Prorocentrum cordatum
GCTCACTTGTCCTGCGCTTGTCGGGAGGGGGCACTGAAGTATGCTGCGCGTCGCGCGTGGAACGACATGCTCCCAGAGTGGCGTCGCGGATGGTCGATACAACCGTCTCATCCTGGGGTTCGGAGAACGAGGGAGCCGGAGGGGAAGGACGGCACAGATAACGTCGACGGTAGGAGTGAGGCGGACAACGGGGAGGAGGAGGAGGAGGAGGAGGAGGAGGAGGAGGAGGAGGAGAGGAGGAGAGGAGGAGGAGGAGGAGGCAGGAGGACATCGAGGAGGAGGGGGAGGAGGAGGAGGAGGAGGAGGGCATCGACGACGACGAGACGGTTTGTCATGTTGTCCGGGCTCCGTTCGAGGCCCCCCCTTGTGCAGCTGGGGACGTCGTCTTGGGGGACCGTCGGGAGCCTCTGCGGGGGGGGGGGGAGGGGATGCCTTGGGCTTTCTCCTCCTCCTCCTCCTCCTCCTCCCTTACCTCCTCCTCCATCCTCCTCCTCGAGGCCTCCTCGTCCTCCTCCTCCTCCTCCTCCTCCTCCTCCTCCTCCTCCTCCTCCTCCTCCTCCTCCTCTCTTGAGGCCTCCCGGAACTCGTGGGGGGCACCTTCGGGGCCTGCGGGCGGCCCAGGAGGCAGCCTCTGCTTCGAGCTTTTCCGTCGAGGCTCAAGGGTGGGTTCTCCAGATTTCGTAATAAAGGGAGGGGGGTCTCATTTCGGGGGGGGTCTCTTCCAGGCTATCTTGGAGGGCCTGGGGGGTCTGGGGACGATGTTTTGGAGGCCTCCCGGAACTCGTGGGGGGCATCTTCGGGGCCTGCGGGCGGCCCAGGAGGCGGCCTCTGCTTCGAGCTTTTCTGTCGAGGCTCAAGGGTGGGTTCCCTGTCTGGGCTTTGCCTTAGGGGGACAGCCAGGACACCTCACCAACCACGAGGACGACGGTGAGGGCTTTTTCCAGATTCACCCAGAGGATTCTCATGCGGGGTCCTTCCGTCGGAGTAATTCTTGGGGCCACATCCAAGTTTGTGTTGCCATGTTCGGGGCCTCCTGGGCCGTCTTGGGGCCCTCTTTGGCCGTTTCTGGGCCGTTTTGCGGGTCTCGTTTGGCGGGCTCGGGCCAGTTTGGGGGGGTTCTTGGGCTTGGGCCGTCTTGAGCGTGCAGAGGCCAGAGAGCCGAGAACGCAAATATCTGGCAGAAACGAACGGCACATCGATGTTGCTTGCCTCTTGAGGCCCTCTGGGGGGGGGCCGTCTTGGGGGTTTTCTTTCGGCGCCTTCGGCCGTCTTGAGACCATATCGGGGGTGGACAGACCTCCTACCCTGACACGTCGATTAGTGAATTGGCCGTTTTCGGTTCGCGAGAGGGCGTCGCGGCCGTCGTTTTTGCGGGTCCAGGTCCGTCGGTTTCGGTCCCGGGCCGTTTTCACTAAGGGGAGGTTTACTAAAGGGAGGTTTGTCCACCGCCGAATTGGGTGCTTGTGAGGCTTCTCCGTCGTATTGGAGCTCTTCTGGGGCCATCTTAGAAAGCATCTTGGGATCTCGGCGGCCACGGAGGGCGGACGTCTAGGCTCCTGAGGCCCCGGGGGTGCGGTGCGTCGGGGAGCCCGGGACAGCCCCCCCCCCCCCCCCCAAACGTTGGGGGAGGGGGGGACAGGAAGGGGGACAGCCACATGTCCCCCCCCAAACGTTGGGGGAGGGGGGGGCAGGAAGGGGGACAGCCACACGTCCCCCCCAAACGTTGGGGGAGGGGGGGACAGGAAGGGGGACAACCACATGTCCCACCCGCCGCTTCACCCCATGCAAGCGGATTCGGCGGATTTGTTGGTTAAATGGGTACCAGTAGTAGCAGTGCATGTCTCTGTTCACGAGCTGTGTCTTCGCAGACGCAGTTCTGCCGAGTCTGTCTGCCAGGAACGTCGAGGAAGCGCTAGGTGCAGCACGTTTCGTTGCTAATAGGCCGGTGTTGCTAATCGGTCGTGGTCTTGTTTCATCCCTCTGGTTGGTGGATGCATTGTCTTGCATTGTCCTCTCGGCATCAGTGCCAAAGCGTCGACGGTCGGCAAGGCATCTCTGTATAATAGTGATTTGCTCGAACTCGCTGAGCAAGCAAGGGTACAGCCAAGGTTGCAGAGTCTTGGCCGAGCAAAAAACATCATCGCCAGAGCGTGGGTAGTGTTGCCAATTCCCCCCTCTGGTATCGGCGGATCTGCATCCCTGAACAACGAGGCTGTCTTGTTCCGTCCCTCATGGGCCCCTGTGGGCCCCCTCCCCCCCTCGTGGGCCCCATGCGGGCCCTTGCTCCGTGTCCTTCGCCTTGCTGCTGAGTGCTGAGGGTCTCGAGTGCGTCCTGGTTCGAGTCCAGGCATGCCCCTCTCGGTCCTCCCCCTGTGGGGGCGTGCCCTTGGAATCGGCATGACTCCGTTGGGTACCGTCCTGCCGCCTCGAGGCACCAGCTATTTCGGGCATGCACTTGGCTCGACCAGGCCCACCGCTCCAAATTCACTCGGTTTTCAGCGCGTAGTCCAGCCTAGTGGCAGCTTTGATTTGCTGGAGTGTGTAGTGCAGCTGAGCTACACTCTCGAGACATCGGATGGTGCTTATGGTGATTGTCTTGGGTTGTCTTGTCTTGTCTTGCCTTGTCTTGTCTTGTATTTTCTTGTCTTGTCGTGTCTTGCCTTGCCTTGCCTTGCCTTGCCTTGCCTTGCCTTGTCTTGTCTTGTCTTGTCTTGTCTTGTCTTGTCTTGTCTTGTCTTGTTCCTCCTCATCCTAAATTCCTCCTCCTCTTCCGCTCCTCCTCCTCCTTCTCCTCCTCCTCTCGCCGCTCTCACATCCTCCCTCCTGCGTCCCCCCTTCTCCGTCCTGATCGTCCTCTTCGTCCTCTTCTCCCGGCGGGCCCTGCCTGGGGGAAGGAGCCTCAGGCGGCGAGCAGAAAGAGTTCCCTTCGGACAGGCAGCCCCACACCTCAGGCCACCTCTCTCCTCCCCCCCCCTCTCTCTCTCTCTCGACTTATTTCCCTCTTGGGGCAGTGAACCTCCTCCTCCTCCTCCTCCTCCTCCTCCTCCTCCTCCTCCTCCTCCTCTGGCTCCTGCCGGGCCTTCTGGGTCGACCCGCACGTGCGATGCCCTGAGCCTCTCGAGGAGCAGGGGAAGCAGGGGGAGGCTGTCGTGGAGCGACCCAGAGAGGAGGGAGGGAGGGAGGGAGGGAGGGAGGGAGGGAGGGAGGGAGGGAGGGAGGGAGGAGGGAGGAGGGAGGAGGCGCGGCCCCCCGGAAGTTCCGACCCCTCTCCCCCGAGCCGGCCTGTTCGTCCCCCCGAGCCGGTTTTTTGGGGCGGCCCCTCGGGCCGGACGAGGGCCCCCCCCTCCCGGGGCCGAACGCTGCCCCCAACGGGTCTGTTTTCGTCTTCTTTTTCTTCTTCTTCTTCTTCGTCTTCTTTTTCTTGTTATGTTACTTATTATGTTTATTGTTATGATTATTATTCTTAGTATTATTTACATTATGCTTCTTCTTCTTATTATTATTATTATGCTTATTCGCCTTCTTCTTCTTATGTTGTGGCTTCTTCTTCTTATTATTTGTCTTATTCTTCTTCTTCTTCTTTGTCTTCTTCTTTGTCACGTCGCCGTCCGCGACGTTCGGGCCATGACTCGGCTACCCGGCGGCCGTGCGGGACAACCCAGGCAGCCCCAGAAGCCCCCTCTCAGCGCGACGCAGCCGCTCGAGAGCACAGCGAGGCTGGCGAGCCGCCAGGCACCGACGATCATCGGTGGGAACGCCTCGAGCCTCGAGCCGCCTCCTGCGGGCGCAGCCCTCCTCGCCCCCTCCCCCTTCCTCCTCCTCCTCCTCCTCCTCCTCCTCCTCCTCCTCCTCCCTCCTCTCTCCTCCTCCTCCTCCTCCCCCTTCCTCCTCCTCCTCCTCCCCTCCTCCTCCTCCTCCTTCCTCCTCCTCCTCCTCCTCCTCCTCCTCCTTCCTCCTCCTCCTCCCCTCCCCTTCCTCCTCCTCCTCCTCCTCCTCCTCCTCCTCCTCCTCCTCCCAGGTTTTTCTGGGTCGACCTCTTCGTGAACTTCTTCCTGACCTACCGCGCCGGGCCCGGCGGCTCCGGCGGGGCTGCCGCCCGAGCGGGCCGCAGAGGGCCTCTTTGGGGCGAGCGCGGGGAGGGGCAGGAAAGGGCTCGCGGGGAGGAGGAGGAGGAGGAAGGAGGAGGAGGAAGGGGGAGGAGGAGGAGGAAGGAGGAGGAGGAGGAAGGGGATGAGGATGGAGAGGAGGAGGAGGAGAGGAGGAGGAGGAGGGGAGGAGTGAGGAGGGAGGAGAGGGAGGAGAGAGGAGCGAGGAGGGAGGAGGGGAGGAAGGAGGAGGAGGAAGGGGAGGAGGAGGAAAGGGGGAAGGGGAGAGGAGGAGGAGAGGAGGAGGGAGGAGGGAGGAGAGAGGAGCGAGGAGGGAGGAGAGAGGAGCGAGGAGGGAGGAGGAGGAGGAGGAGGAGGAGGAGGAGGAAGAGGAGGAGGAGGAGGAGGAGGGAAGTGGGATAGAGGAGGGAGGAGGGAGGCGCGCAGAGGGCCTCCCTGGGGCGAGCGCGGGGAGGGGCAGAAAAGGGCTCGCGGGAAGGAGGGCGCCCAGACCCCCCCTCGCGCTGCGAGAAAAAACTGGGGCGGGAGGTTTTTCCCTACGCTCGGCTTCGGGGGGCCCTTCCCAGGCCCCGGGGGCCGTCAAACAACGACTCAGGGCAGAAAAATTGGTCCCAGGAAAGGTGTCCAGACCTCTGGGGGATCGGCGTTACATAAGGAACGCGACGTCGGGGGTCTGGGGAGGGAGCAGGGGAGGAGGGGAGGGACCCTGAGATCTTGGCGTCTCAATCATTTCGAGCCGAGCGCTTCCGCCCCCCAGGATCGTCACAGATCGCTCCAGCTCGAAAATGAACGCAAAAAGATGGCGTCTGGGGCTCCTGGCGTGATGTTTTACGATGTTACGTGCATGTTTGCCCGCTACGTCGGATCTCCGGTGGAAGTGGGAGGAGGGAGGACTGTGGGAGGAGCGAGGAGGGAGGAGTGAAGAGGGAGGAGGAGGAGGAGGAGGAGGAGGAGGAGGAGGAGGAGGAGGAGGAGGAGGAGGAGGAGGAGGAGGGGAAGTGGGATAGAGAAGGGAGGAGGGAGGCGCGCAACGATGGAATGATGGAGTGGGCAGGTGCCGTTCTCAGCTCTGGGGCGGGACAGGGTGGCGCAGAAGTGCCACCTCCGACTAGGAGTTGGCACAAGGCACGTCTCCGCCCGCCTCCACCCGAGCCGCTGGCCCCAACGCCCTGCTGAGGGCGAAGAGTAAAGAGGGGAGGAGGACGAGGAGGAGCATATACACCCGGCACAACGCCCCCCAGCACGACCCCTCAGAACAGCCCCCAGCACAACCCCCCAGCACAACCCCCCAGCAACCCGCCCCAGCACAAACCCGCCGCACAAACCCCCAGCACAACCCCCGAGCGCAACCCCCAGGCAGGACCCCGCCTGCACAACCCCCCAGCACAACCCTCCAGCACAACCCCCCAGCACAACCTCCCAGGACAACCCCCCAGTACAACCTCCCAGCACAACCCCCCAGCACAATCCCCCAGCAAATAGGTTGTTTGAACTCCCCGTAAGAGGATTAGTAGGGAGTGGAGAAGAGGCCGCTCACTTGCCCACCCATATCACTCCTGCCTCGTCGTCGCCATCCTCATCCTCATTCTCCTCATGCCTCTTCCTCCCTCCCCCTCGTCCATCATCCCTCCTCCCTGCTCCGTCCTCCCCGCCCTCCCCCTTGCATCGCCTCCAAACCCATTCCCTCCTCCTCGTTCCCTACCCTTGGCTAGGGGCGGGGCCGGGGGCGGGGTGGGAGGGCAACGGTGCGGGGAAACATGTCTATACCTATACGCGTGTGTACATGGATTTGCTTGCGCACCCCTCGCTCTGGCCCCAGTCCCTGCCCGCGCCTTTGGCAACAGACGCGCTGGTGCTGGACCCCGCGGGTCCCGTGCGCACGTGGAGCGCGCGTGATGCTTCCAGTGCAAAATGCACGGCTGTTTCTCCACCCAGAGGCCAGGGGAGGGTCCCCAATCGTAGCCTTGTGGAGGACGACTAATGGAGAGGAAGCATGTTGCCAAATGATTTCCAGATGTCTAATGCATGTTTCAAGCATGTTCTAGGTATGTAGAAAAACATGTTTGAAACATTGTTCGAACATGTTTTACACACTTTAAACACATTGTTAATTCAATGATAGGACTGCTAGAGTTTCCATTGTCATGGCATCCACACTCGTAGCCACCTTTCCCCCACGGGGGGGCCAGGGGAGGACCAGGGACCAAAGGGCCCCAAGATGGCCCAGGACGGCCTGAAGAGCGCTCAAGATGGCTGCAAGAGGGCCCAACACGGCGCGAAGATGGCTCATCAGGGCTCCAAGATACCTCCAAGACGCCCCCGGATTTGACAACGTGTTTGTTGCTTGTTTGTTTCATTGTCATGATGCCACCCTTGACGGCTCACACTGATTGTAATGGCCTCCAGCCAGTGCCGCCGATTTGGGGGGCTCCGGATTCGGTGATCTTCGCGGCTCTGTGTCTTCCTCCCTCCTCGATTCTTCAGGTTCTCTTTCTTCTCTTCTGGGGGGGTGCCTGGAGCGGTCCCTGGGGGGGGGGGGTCCGGGGAGGGTTCCGAGGGGAGGGCCCTGGGGGCGGCAGCGGCTAGTTTTGAGGGGGGTCCCTGGGACCCCCCGAAGCATTTTGGGGATGCTCAGATCAGTAAGAAGACGCCAGGTGGGGGACCGGTCCCGCCCCCCTTTCCCCAGGGGGGGTCCGGATGCGCAAATCATGAAGAGAAAACGCCAGATGGGGGGCCCCCCCCCTTCCCCGGCAGAGCCACCCCGGCGACCCCCCCCACCCTGACTCCAGATCCGCCCTACTTTGGCCTTTTTCCCAACTCAAAATTGCGTCGGAGATCCACTGATGAGAAGCCGAAAAAGTAGGGCGGAAATTTCTGCACCCAGCACAAAGTAGAGCGGAAATCCACAGAAGTAGGGCGGAAGCAGCAACAGGAAAGTAGGGCGGAAATCGGCATCAGCGGGACTTGAAAAGTAAGGCGGAAATTCCAAGCCCTACTTACGAATTTCCCCAAAGTAGGGCGGATCCGGAGTCGGGGCAAGCAGAGCTGAAGCTCTTGCTTAAAAGCTGAAGTTCTTGCTGAGGCTCCTTGTAGTTCACACGCCGGCTCATTGTCATGATGCCACCCTTGACGGCTCACACTGGTTCCCAATTCGCCTCCCAGCGGTTTTCCGGCCGTCCTGAACGGAGCCCCAATGTTTCAGGAGGCCCCCCGAGGGATCACAAGAAGGCCCTTGCACGGACCAGTGGACCGACAAGATTGACCCAAGCTTAACCCAATGGCACAATACAGTCGAGCATCTCATCAAGAAACCTCCGCCCGAAAAGCTGGGCCAGCGTTTCTTGGCCAGCTTGCCAGAAAAAGCTGGCCCCGTTTCTCGAGCACGTTCGCCCTTCCAGCGTCAACGATTGAAATCGGGCCGGGCTTGTCTTGAGGAATGTTTTGTGCAGCTTGTCCAGATTTCTTGATGTATAGTCTTCTTGATCATAGTTCCGGCTGTATTGAATCTAATCGTTCCCGAGGCACAGCGTCGAGACCCTCCTGACGGCCCAAGACCCCGTCAACGATTCGGACCGACCAGAAGGCCCCAGGACTTCCAACGGGCTCCACATGAGGCCGCACGGCTCCTTCGAGAAATGCCCGTAGCAATGTTTGTTCAAGCTTCGGCAGCGTAGGTTTGAGTCTGTCAACGCCCGTATGGCGTTACCAGGTTGCCCTTCGGCTGTTCTTTTCGGTGCTGCTGGTGTCAAGTGCGCTCTGCCGAACAGTGGCACCCAGAACCTACGCTCTCCTGCGCGTGGACTCGCTCGGAGCGTGCCTCAAGGTTTCTTGATTCAGCCGAGCGCGTTGAAGGCCAATGATCTGCATAATGCTCGCTTTACATTGGGTACCGCCGCATTCGCTCTTGCATTGGTCAACACTGGAAGGACGAGGAGGAAATTCCAGCCTGCGCGACGTGCCATAGCTAGCTGCAATGCTTCAGCGCCGCGCATGGGTGTTGTCGCGCTTCCGCCGATAGAAGCCAGATGCTGTAATTCTGGCGATGTTGTAGCTGAGCAGATGCCTGCGAATGCAAAGGTAGTTTGGCATTTCCGGCATGGTCACAGCACTGGCAATGAGGCCAAAGCAGCCGCGCGCGCGGCCGACAAAGGAACTGGATTGCTTGTCCATGATGAGGAGTATCGAGCCAACGAAACGTTGGCAGACGCTCCGCTGACAGAAGAAGGCAAGAAGCAAGCGCTAGATGCTCAGCAACGTTTAGCCGAATGGCAGGTGAAGCCTGAACTGGTCGTTTCCTCGTCCTTGACACGCGCAATACAGACTGCGGCCATCATGTTTGAAGAACATCTCCTCGCGGGAACGATGCAACTTGTCATTCGTCCAGAGCTCCGCGAAGTTCACCCGGATGTGCACGAGAACAGCGGAAGGCCGGTAGAAGAGTTGCGGAAGAGTCCTGACCTGACAGGTTTGCCATGCTACCGCCAAGTCATGGCCGCATTGGCCGACGACGAAGCTGCGGATTGGCGGGCTGACTGGGACGAGCAGTGGGCTCGGGGTTCCAACGGAGCTTGGCAAGCCCACGTGTCCGACCCCCAGCGCTTGGTCGATTTCCAGACGTGGATTGCAGAGAGATCTGAGACGAGAATCGCCACAGTCAGCCATTGGGGCACAATCAACAATATCATGAATCGCGAGCCTTGGACGGAAGGCCTTGACAGAGAGCAGGTGCGCGACTCGTGGGGTCCTGATGCGACGTGGCCAGTTGGCGGTATTGTGCGCAAGTTTTCGCTCCCGAACTGTGGTTGGGTCGCAGTCCCTCTTTGTGAAATTTAGCAGTGTTGAGCACTTTGCGTGCTCATCATGCTGCTGCCAGCGAATTGTCTAGCCATTGAATTTCAAGTCTGATCAGATACACAGTCTTCGAGATATCCAAATGACATCCAATATGAATCGCTGTATGCACGCACCGTGTTGTGAATTTCCTCGTCTTGCTCTTCAGATGTTCTTCGGTGGGGGGGGGCGGGGCGAGGGACGAGGGCGATGAGGAGGGGAGGAGGGGGGGGAGGAGCAGCATTAGAAAGACAGTGAGGAAGAGGCATGAGGCGAAGCAGTTCAGCTGGGGCGCGGATCGGATCGATCCAGGACACAATTCTTCGGTCGGAAGGCTCCATGTCATTGCATTCGCCTCCTTGATATGGTGTACAGCAGGTATACGACACACGCGATACTTCAATGCGTTTGTGTGTGATTGTGTGCGGTACTCTTGTATAGATTTGTGTTCATTCGTGGCAGAGTAGGGGGTCGTCCATATCCGATGAACCAGGCGGGAGAGAAGCGTTGCTGCGTTTTGCATACCACCCTGCACATGAGCAAGACAACGATTGGTACTTATGAGCCCGCGCCGCAAAAGTCCATTGCAATTCTCCGCCGCCGTATCACTCCGCCACCGACAATTCACCACCGTCTATATAATATATAGCCGGCAACCGCGTCCCTGGGCCCAGGAGAGGCCCATTGTTCCTAAGCTCCCCCCCTGCACCCCCCCCGCACCCCCGCAATTTCTGGGGGCGTCGAAGAAGGGGGTGAGGAACAGGGGGGATATGATGGCCGGGCTATGAAAGTCTTCCCGCTGTCGTGGTATGTTTTGATTGTCGCTTCATTGAACACGCGCCCCTTGGCGCCCCCTCCTCAGGGCACATGCCTCGGGCCATGATGCGCTGACACCCCCTCTTCCTGGCCCGCCTCCTCGGCGCACCCGAAATTCCGCCCTTCTTTTGCGCTCTCTCACCGCGCCCTCGGGGTAATACTTTGTTTTGTTCCTCGAAGAAGAAATGACGACATAAACATCTCAACTTTCGGAGCTTTGCGCGGATTTCTCTTGGATCGGTGCTGGGCACCCCTGGCGGCGCCTCCGGCGCCGCCCCTGGCGCGCTCCGTGCGCCAGGAAGGGGGGTCCAGCGCAGATCCAAGAAATTCGCGTGGACCGTCGAAAGTTTATGTTTAGGCAGTTCTTTCTTCTAGCTCTTCCCTGCGTGCACACCCTTGATCAACCGATCAGAGAAGTGCAGCAGTAGAAGGAGGTGACTCCTTCGTGAGACCCTGGCAATATTGCAAGTTCAGCTTGGCACGAAACTGGCGCGCCGACCAGTGTTTGGCACGCTCTTTGAGTGTCGGCGTAACGATCTCGAAACCGCGCTCGTCGAAGAGACTTGTGCTGTCCGCTTTTGCGCAATGGCGCACAACACTTTGGCCTTGGGGGTCCGGGGGCAGTTTCGGAGGCTTTGGGTGTTATTTCAATTTGAAGGGGTTCCAGGACGGCTCAGGATGCTGGCCAGAGACCGCCAAGACGGTCCAGGATGGCCCAAGACACTCCAAGATCGTTCTAGGACGGCCCCAATACCTGGAGAGACGCTTCAAGAGGTTCCAAGACTGGCCTCGGACACCTCAAATCAATTACCTTCCCTTCTCTCCCCACTCTATCTCTCCCGCACTTTCTCTCTCTCTCTCTCTCTTTCTCTCTCTCTCTCTTTTTCTCTTTCTCTCTCTCTCTTTCTCTCTCTCTCTCCCTCTCTCTCTCTCTCTTTCTCTCCTCTCGCACTCTCTCTTTCTCTCCCCCTAGTGTCCTCATGCCCCTATCATTCCTCCCCTCCTCCTTCAGGGTTTCATGATGGAATCGACTCGAGACGAGATAGTCTAGGGAGGGTCCCCAGGCGTCCAATGCTCCAAGAGGCGGCCCCACGAGGGCCACAGGAGAGCCGCAAGACGGCTCACGGGAGTTTCGGCCTTAGTTGCACCCTGGTCTCGGCCCCTGACTGGGGCCCTCAGCCCCTCCCAGATGGCCCACAGGGACCCCAGAAGGATTCGAGTGCGCCACATGATTGCTCCAAGATGCCACATGAAGCCCCCAGTAGCTCCCCCTGAGCGCATGATAGCCGAAGACAGCTCAGGCGAGCTCCAGGATGTCCCCAAGATGCCCCTCGAGGGTTCGTTCCGTGGCCAGACTCTGGCAGCACCCAGAACCCCCTAAGCGGCCTCAAGTGCCCCCTCCTCCTCCTCCTCCTCCTCCTCCTCCTCCTCCTCCTCCTCCTCCTCCTCCTCCTCCTCCTCCTCCTCCTCCTCCTCTCCTCCTCTCCTCCTCCTCCTCCTCCTCTCCCTCCTCTCTCCCTCCCCCACCCCCTCCTCCTCCTCCTCCTCCTCCTTCTCCTCCTCCTCCTCCTCCCTCCTCCTCCTCCTCCTCCTCCTCCTCCTCCTCCTCCTCCTCCTTCTCCAGCCCCGAGAGGCTCCATTTCTGGCCTGAAGATGACCCCGAGGCGGCCCACGAGTCCAACACGCTCCCAACACAGACCCAAGAGGGCCCAGGAGAGCCCCAAGGCGACCCAAGCGGGGTCGGCCTTCGCCACGCCCTTGTGCACCCCGCAAGGCTAGGACCCCTGAGGCCAGCTCAAGAGGTCCTTTGGAGGAACGCAAGAGGTTCCAGTTTGGCCCTGAGACGTTCACAAGATGCTGCAAGAAACCCCCACTACCTCCCAGGAGCCAACATGCTTGGCCCAGTAACGTACGATAAGAGCCATGGCGTTCGGTCTGCTGTGGGTAACTGCGCGGAGAAGGAGGAGGGAAGGAAGAGGAGGGGGGAGGAGGAGGAGGAGGAGGAGGAGGAGGAGGAGGAGGAGGAGGAGGAGGAGGAGGAGGAGGAGGAACTTACCATGGGCATGGACCGCTTAGAGAAGAGACGTCGGGTGGCTGCTGCCCGCAGGCTAGACGCGGCGCGACGGCCGGGGGCAGACGAGAAAGTCAGCGGGGTTCGGGCGAGAGTGGGGGGTGGGGGGAACCAGCCTGGGGTTCGCTGCCACTGTGGTCTGCGTTGGAGATACTGGGGTTAGAGCGTGCAGATTTCGATTACGTGTATGCGCATGCGCATACATGTGTATATATATATATATATATATATATGGATATGACCGTATGTCTATCTATACATGTATATATATGTATATATGTATGTATCTCTCGTTCTCTCGCTCAGTCCTTCCTCCTCGCCCTCCTCTCTCTCTCTCTCTCTTCACAAGCACGTCGGCATCCTGTTCGTTGTTCCCCTCAAGATCATTCCGCCTCCTCCTCCTCCTAACCGGTCCACCAAGCCAAAATCATTACAATAAGCGTCGCCGCCGCCGCCGCCGCCGCCGCCGTCGTCGTCGTCGTCGTCGTCGTCGTCGTCGTCGTCGTCGCCGTCGTCGAAGCCGCCGCAACCACTGCCGCAGCCGCCGCCGCCACCGTCGTCGTCGTCGCCGTCGCCCCCGCCGCCGCCGTCGCCGCCGTCGCCGTCGCCGCTGTCGCCGCCGCCGTCGTCGTTGTCGTCGGCGTCGCCGTCGCCGTCGTCCTCGCACCGCCGCCGCCGCCGTCGTCGTCGTCGTTTTCGCCCCTGTCGTCGTCGCCCTCGCCGCCGCCGTCGACGTCGTCATCGCCGTTTTCGTCGCCGTAGTAGTGGTAGCACCTGCAATTGCAGTAGCGGTGGAATTGACAGCGGTGTTGCCATCAGTTGCAATAGTAGCAACGTCAACACTGGCATGGAGAAGAGCACACCCCCAGGCCCGGGCCGCGAAGCGCTGAGCGCGGCCATCCTCCGCGCCCCTGCTGGCGACCCAGGCCCCCAGAGGTCTCCCAAGGCCTTTGGTCTCTGGCAAATCACCGGAAACCTCTGGGGTTCCCGGCGGAAGCGTCCCGGAGCCCTCCAGGGGGCCTCCCCCTCCTCCTCCTCCTCCTCCTCCCCCTCCCCCTCCTCCTCCTCCCCCTCCTCCTCCGCCTCCTCCTCTTCCTCCTCCATCCTCCCTCCTGGGATCCACCGAAGACCGCCTGCCGTCACGACGTGTTGCAGCACTTCTTGGCAGGAAGGAGGGAGGGGAGGGGAGGAGAGGGGAGGGGAGGGAGGAGAGGAGGAGGAGGAAGAGGAGGAGGAGGAGGAGGAGGAGGAGGTGTAGTTTTCTCTGGCATGGTTCAAGCACGCGCCGCGTTCGCCGACGTCCGCGCGCAGGCGCAGCGGGACGCCCCGCTCTCACAGGTGCCTCTACTATCGAGCGCTGCCGATCCCCCGAGCCCGCACTATTGCGACCAGACGCCCCGAATGCTGGTCGCCCCCAGCAGCCGCCCCAGCGGCCGCCCCCCACGCTGGTTCGCGCCAGAGGCTGCGAATCATCGCCAGAGGCCAGAATCGTTGGGCGCCATCATCATCAGCACATGGCGCTCTATCGCTGCAAGCGTTTTTTTTTCCACCGCCGCAAGTGAAGGGCCCTTCGCAAGCGAATATTCCCCGCCTGCATCCAGAAACATCCGGGCAGCCGCGTCCTTCGCGTCGCCCCGAAAGTGTTCCTTGACGCCCATGCGAGCTAGAGCCATGGACAACAATCGCCCGTCGAAGCTCAAACAAGCACGCGGGGGGAGCCCATCGAGCAATTCCCACGCGGAGGCCCAGGCGCGGAGCACATCAGGTTTGGTGGCCCCTGCATCAAGCAGCGCCCGGGCGGGTTTAGCATCGAAAGACAAGATGCTCGCGACAGAGTCTGCGACGCCCCGCCTCCTCTCAGACACCGCGCAGGCTAGGAATAGACCTCCTGCGTGCCATGCGCGACAACAGTTACTCATTGCGCCTGCGGCGGGAGCACTCACCCAGCGCAGGATGTCCTGGAGCACACACGCGGCGATGGAGACGATGGCTGGCTTTGCTGCGGTTTTACTTCTGACCCTCGCATGACAAAGAGTCTCGCCTGAGGGCACTCTCGCGCCAGGGGCTGCGACTGGAGCAACCAGCCCCAAATCTTGCGCGATGGTCACTGGGGGCGCAGGCGGCGGGAACACCCTGCGAGGAACAGCTTCTTTGTTCTTGCTCAAGCACAGGAAACAGACGAGGTCGTCGACCTCGTATGTCGCGCTAGGGGAGGCACCGACGCCGTCTCCCAGGGGCGTCGCGCCAGAGGCTGCGATTTCGACGGCCAAAATGGCGCAGGCCGCCTCCGCCTGTTCGAAGGAATCAATACCTGCGTCGGCCAGGCCCTCTTCAGCGCCAGACCCCATGCCAGCGAGCAGGGTCCAATCTTTGTCCTCGACGGGCACGTGCAGGCCCTCCGCTTTGAACAGCCAACGCACAAACCTTGAGAGCAAGAAAGCGGAACGCAAATCCGTTCAGAGGGGAGGGGCAGGAATGCGGGAGGGACGAGAGGGGGCGCCAGGCAGGAGGCGGCGCCGACGGCGGCGACGACGACGACGACGACGACGACGACGACGACGACGACGACGACGACGGCGGCGGCGGCGGCGGCGGCGGCGGCGGCGGCGGCGGCGGCGGCGGCGACGACGACGACGACGACGACGACGACGACGACGTCCCCGACGACCATGACGACGACGACGACGCCCCCTGGCTCGTCGGAAGGCCGACCCCGCTCGCCCCGACCATGGTGCGGACCGGCGGCCGAGCGAGCTAGGCGACGGGGAAGGACGATGTTTCGCTCTTTTTGGGGCCTCCTGGGGCACTCTCGTCGCCACGGCTGGATTCCCCTTTACGCTTTCGTCGAAGAGGACCCCAATACCCATCCAAAGGGCAGCAATCGCGAGGCCCCGCGTGGGATGCTTTCGGCGCCCAAGCCGCCTGACTCGATTTTATGCGGCGCCGCCGGCCCAAAGCTTTATATTGTGCTTTCGCAGAACGCTCTCGGCGTCCCTGAACGTGGGCTTCGAGCCGAACAGCTTTGCGAGCTCTACGCAAGCTTCCCGGAGTTTGCCATTCTGCACGTCAGGCAAGAGCTTCTGGAACTCTTGTCCACCAGTGCGGCGACTACCCGGGTTCATGTATGGATGATACGCAAAAGTCTCGCCAGGGGCTGAGATTTCCATATTTTTCCTGTGCTTGCGGGATACAAACTGAACATCGTGCTCCGCACGATTTCCGACCACCTGAAAACCGCCCATGTCCGCCTCCATCGAAGACCACGCGCCCTTTAAGATCTCAGCTCTGTCTGCGGAGACCGCGCGCTCAAAGCGGGATAATGCCTTTGACAGGTGTCCAAGAAGTGAGCTTGCCGACCATCGCCAGTAGCACAGATAGACCACCGCTAAAAGCTCCAAGCGCACTGCCATCGCGCCAGAGGCTGCGGCCCGAAGATACTGGCCGCTCGCTACGCCGACGCGTATATCATGTCTGTGAAGCAAAGTGAGGGCGAAACCGCCGGCGACGTATGCGCCTATTTTCTCCGTCGGCTTGCCCAGCACATCGTTCACTCTGGCCACTTTCCAGTGCTGCCCTAGCCGAGGCGCGCGGTAGTGCACGCACTGCGAGTTCTTGCAGCTCCCATCATGGTCTCTGGCGTGCTGCTTGCACGTCTTGCATGTGCGCACCATCGCGCCAGAGGCTGCGAGGCCCCCCGCCACGCAGCGCGCCCTGGCGGCCGTTCGCAGACCCCGTGCTGAATAAATCAGCGCTTGAGCCTGCGTGGCCACGCGCGATCGCAGAGAGAGACAAACGTGTGTCTTGGGGCCCAATATAAGAAGTGTCGTCTGCTTTGGGGCATGGCTTGTGCTGTCTGCCAAGTATGCACGTGTGTCTGGGTTCGTTTTGATGGTGGTCTGGTCTACTTGTCGGCGGAGCCCGCCGTACTTCTTGGCAGGGTAGGGTCACCTATTGTGTGGTCTGGTCTACTTTTTGCAAGGTATGGTCTACTTTTTGGCAGGGTCTGGCCTAATCTTAGGCAGGGTCTGGTCTACTGTTTTGCAGAAGCTGGTGTACTTCTACGCAGGGCTGCGTCTACTTTTTGGCAGGGCTTGGTTTCCTCATGGGTGGTGTGGTCTACTTTTCGGTGGGGTCTGGTCTACTGTTTGGCAGGGTCTGGTCTACTATTGAGTGGTCTGGTCTACTTGTTGGCAGAGTCTGTTCTGCTTTTTTTGGCAGCGTCTGGCTCACTTTTAGGCAGGATGTAGTGATCGGCAGGATCTGGTTTATGATCGGCAGGGTCTGGTCCACTTGTTGGCAGGGTTTTGTTTACTTCTGCGTGGTCTGGTATGCTGTTCGGCGGGGTCTGCTCTACTGTTTGGCAGGGTCCGGTCTATTCTGTGGCCGGGTGCGGTCTACTATTGGCCAGGGTCTCCTCTACGGTTGGGTGGTCTGGTATACTTCTTGGCAACGTGTGGTCTACTTTTGGGTGGTCTGGTATACTTATTGCCAAAGTCTCGGCTACTTTTGGTGGTCTGGTCTACTTTTTGGCAGGGTCTGGTCTACTTTGGGTGGTCTGGTCTACTTTTTGGCAGGGTCTGGTCTACTTTTGGGTGGTCTGGTCTACTTTTTGGCAGGGTCTGGTCTACTTCTGGGTGGTGTGGCTTCCTTTGACGCGTGGTCTGGTCTATTTGTTGCAAGGTCTGGTGCCCTTTTGGGCGGGAGTGCTTATTTTTATGTGTGGTCTGGTCTGCTTTTCGGCGGGGTCTGGTCTACTTGTAGGCGGGAAGGCTTGCTTTGGTTGGTGGAATCGTCTACTTTTTTGCAGGGATTGGTTTACTTATGGGTGGTGTGGTATACTGTTCGGCGGGGTCTGGTCTACTGTATGCATGGTCTGGTTCATTTTTTGGCAGGGTCTGGTCTACTTTTTGGCAGGGTCTGGTCTACTTTTGGGTGGTCTGGTCTACCTGTCGGCAGGGTCTGATCTACTTTTGGGTGGTCTGGTCTACCTGTCCGCAGGGTCTGGTCTACTTTTGGGTGACGCGGCTTGCTTTGACGTGTGGCATCGTCTACTTTTCGGCGTGGTCTGGTCGGAGACGTCTGATCTACTTTGCGGCATGCAATCAATCCTATATCCATCCCCCTCCCTCTTCTCCTTCCTCCTCCTCCTCCTCCCTTTTCCTCCTCCCTCCCTGCCTCCCTCCCTCCCGCCCTCCTCCTCCATCCCCCTCCCCCTCCCCCTTCCTCCTCCTCCTCCCCCCTCCCCCTCCCCCTCCTCCTCCTCCCCCCCCATCCTCCTCCCCCTCTTCCTCCCCCTCCTCCCCCCCTTCCTCCTCTTCCGCCCTCCTCCTCCTCCTCCTCCTCCTCCTCCGCCTCCTCTTCCTCCTCGTCCTCCCCCCCTTTTCCCCGGTGGGTGCTCGGGACAGAAGACTCCCACTGGGGGCCAGGTCGACCTCCAGGAGGACGACGACGAGGACTAGCAGGGGCGGGGTGGGGGCAGAGAGGGGAGAGGGGGGCGGAGGGGGCAAATAGAGCCGGGGGGCAGGCAGAGGACGGGAAAGTGATGCAGGAGCGAAGTCTCCCGGAGGACGCGGCAGGCAATCCTTTTCTGGTTGCCTGGGGCTTTCCCCGCACGTCGGGCCTCCATCCCGCCAGAGGCTGGGTTTGGCTGCGCCCTTGCCCTCACGAGGGAGAAGGCTAAGCATCAGGAGCAGGGGGGAGAATGTGAGGCATATTGCAGCAGGGAGGCGGAAGGGGGGACGACGACGACGAGGGGGGCTTATTTCAAAGGGAACGTCGGCGTCGCTCGGACGCGGAATCTGCACTTCCGCCTAAACTGGCAGGGGCGCCGGAAAATGAGCGAGAATATTCCCGCCAGAGGCTGGGCTCGGCACCGAAGGCGCCGAGGGCAAGTGCTCACTTGCGCCCGCGCTTCCAAGGCGTCTGGGGCAAACCGTACCTACCGTGCTCCAGGTAGTGATACGACTTCGCGTTGCGCCTGATGGTTCCCGACGCATTCTGCGAGGCAGGATGCTTGCGCTTCTGGATCCAGACAGGCAGGCTCAGGCAAGCGCGGTAGATATCGCAGCATGAGCACAAGTCTTTCCCGAACCAAAAGAGTTCGGCAAGCGTGATGAACTGGCCATGGCGGATCTGCCAGTTCCCGCCAGAGGCTGGGTCTCTCCTCATCAAGCCCGTCTCGCCGCCGTCCTTTGTCATGATCCAGTCCAAGTATTCGTTGGTGAAGTCTCCTCTGTAGGACGAGAGCCACGAGCATGTGTCCCAGCTGCGCGAGAATTGGTAATGCCAGTAGCAAGGTTGAAGGATGCCCCCGCCAGAGGCTGGGGAGGGCTTCCAATCTGCGTGCACAAGCCTGGCCTCGCCATCGTGCAGCGCCAAAATGTGCTTGACGTAGTCGCGCGTGTCGCGCAGGCGAAAGTCCTCAGTCGTGGCGACGGGTGTCTCCAACGGTGCCGCCCCCTCCCCCATCCCCCTCCTCGCCCTCGCCCTCTCCCTCCCCTTCCCCCTCCTCGTCCTCTCCCTCCTCGTTCGCCGACCCCCTCCTGCGTGGGGGGGTGCGGGGATGGGTGGAGAGGGCGTTGCTGGGAAAGGACTGGGCTTTGGCATCGCTGGAGACAGCCCCCGCCATTCCTTCTTGAGCTGCTGCCAATCCTCTGTCTGGAGCACACGCCACCCGCCAGAGGCTGGGCTCAAGTCCGGCCACTCCTCGCAGAAGGTCAGACGCTCATGCTCCGAACGCTCCCCCATGTGCTGCGTCAGCAAGAACATGTAGTGGACCTTCCTGCTGGCGATGGCCGTGACGACATCCTCGTTGGTACCGAGGCGCTTGGCGTTCTTGGAAGGGATTCCCGCGATGATCTCCTCAGCGTCTGGGATCGGGTCCGCGTAGTCCTGCAATTCCTCGAGGAGCAGCGCCCGATGCTGGTCGCGAGCCCTGGCCGTCACCGGTGGCTCCCGAGGAGCACCCAACGCCCGCGAGGAGCTGAGCTGATCTCCGGCCCTTCCCTGCCAGTAATCGCCGAAGTGCATCTGCCTCTCTTTGGTGCGCACAATCTGGCGAAGCCGCTCCTTCTGCTCCGGTGTCAGCCGCTGCAGTCTCTTGAAGGACACGTGCATGGCGAGGTCGATCTCGCCGTCCGCCCCGCCAGAGGCTGGGTCGACTGGACGCGCAGGCCCCGCTCGCGACCTCGAGCGGCGGCGCGCCCTGGGCTGCGGCAGCCTTGGGGGGGGGGGGCGGCGTCGGCCCGGTCTCGGCCTCCTCCTCTTTCTCCCCCTCTTCCGACGCAAGGTCAGAATTCCGATCTGGCTCATAATCAAGATCGCGGATTTCACACGACTGTTGCTCGGAAATGCGCAGTACTTCTTGGAGCTGGCCATCCTCGAGGTTGTCGTGGCGCTGGTCGCCGCCTGGCGCCCTGTCCGCAGGCTTGCCGCAGGCAGCAGCGCCAGCGCCCCCGCTCGCCGCAGGCAGCAGCGCGGAAGCCGCACCGGTCGCGTCGGCGGGCGCCACCGGCGCGGCGGCGGGCGCCCCCGCCAGAGGCTCGACCGCAGGGGCGTTGTCCGAGGCCGGCGAGCCCGCGTTGTCGCTGGCGTCGTCCGGCGGCGGCGCTGCACCTCCCGCTGGAGGCTGGGGCCGCGCCGTCGGCGGCGCTGCAGTTGCCGCCAGAGGCTGGGGCGCGACGCCGGCCGAGGAAGAGCTCGCAGTGGCCCCGGAGCCCCTCTCCTCAGGGAGAAAACCGAGCGGCCAGGAACGGGCGGCGTCGGCGACATCTAAAAAAATCGCTTCCGCGTGGGCGAGGTTCTCCGCCGTGGCGGACTTCCCTGCAAATACCCACCACATCGCAGCGAGCGGCTTCTTGATGTCGTTTACGGTTCACCCTAGATAGAACTTCGCGCCAGAGGCTGCGAGCGTGACTGACAAATCCCAAGGGGACTGGTGGTACTTCTCAGCCCGGCCATCCTCGTCCAGGTGCTTGCGGACGAGGGCCTTGTCGACCTTGTGTTGTGTGACGGTGGATACAAGCGGGTGACTGTCCAAGAGGGCCCCGATCCGATGGATGTTCGTGTAGTGCTCCATCAAAACGCCGTTGCGGATTCTGGTTTCCAACCGCGCCTCCTCTGGCGCTCCCTTCGGAAGGGGTGCCCCGCCAGAGGCTGGGGCCCTCGCGAGGAAAGGAACCACCAGCCACTTCTGATAGCCCCCGCCCGGCTGCTGGACAGAGTAGTAATGCCACGGCTGTTGTGCGTTTTTGTTCGGCTTCTCGTTGGTATTCCCGAAAACAATGGTCTCGCTGACTCGGAGATGATTGTCTCGGCGCCACTCCCGCAAGTGTCCCGCCCGAGGGTGGGGCTCAGCCAAGTCTCCCGCCAGAGGCTGGGGATCAGTGAGTGGATCCTCCGACATCCCGCTGGAGGCTGGTTGCGCGAGCCGCTCTGGCGCTGAGTGAAGGCGCTTGCAGCACGAGCGGCTTGGGCCGAGAGGACCGTGGAGAGCAGCTGCCCCCTGCCTCTTCTTCCTCCACCCCTTCGTACTCAAAACCGGTCCCCGGAGCCTTCCCAGGATCCAGACGCCTCATTTTTCAGAGGTGCGTCCAGCCGTGGCGACGAACGGCCCTCCGGGGGCCCTCGAAATCCTCCTCCGCCTCCTCCTCCTCCCCCCCCACTTCCTCCCTCCCCTCGCGTGCCAGGCGCGTGCAAACTTGCGTGACTGGCACGAGCCGCTCTCTGAAGTCCACGAGAGTGTGCCCCCAAAAAACCACACGACCGCCCTTCGGGCGATGCGGAGGTTGTGGGGGAGAGGGACCAAGTGGATCTATAGCATTGCAGCGCGTCGGCATAGCATAGCAAAACATCGCATCGCCGCGCATCGCATAGCGCACCATGGCTTCGGAAGGTTTTGCATTGCATAGCATGGCTTACCATTGCATGCCATTTCCTCATCCGCCTCCTCCTCCTCCTCGTCCTCATCATCCTATTCCCCCTCCTCTTCCTCCTGGCCCTCCTCCTCCTCGTCCATCCTCCGCCTGGTCCACCTCCACCTCCGCCTCCTACTAATCCCCCTCCTCCTCCCCTCTTTTCCCCTCTTCCTCATTCCCCTCTCACCTCCAATAAACTCCTGACTCTCCGTTCTTGCACACGTTCGCGAAAGAGCGGGAGAACACGTGGCCCCCCCTTGGAATACAAAGTCCCCCCCAGAAGGCAAACAAGATCCACTCCAGCTCCCAGGGAAATGAGTACGTCGGGTAAACGTTAGTGACTGTCTTCAAGGACGGGCGGGCCCATACAATGTGCAATGTACTACACGACGCCCCTTCGTGCGAGAGGGAGGTGGGTGGGAGGGGGGCCAGAGCTGCATCATAGCATCGTGTAGCATGGCATATCACGACACTTCATATCATCATCATGACCTACCGACCACGTCACGGCATAGCACAGGGCACCATAGCATAGCACAGAGCGACATAGCCTAGTACACCAAAGCATAGCATGGCATCGCATACTACAGCATGGGAAGACAATGCCCCGCCCAAAAGAAGACCAGCCCCCGCCAACAAAAAAGTCAGAGCACGCATAAGTAGACCAGACCCTGTCCACAAGTAGAGGAAAACCGCTCAAACGTAAACCAGGCCACCCATAAGAAGACCAGACCCCGCCCAAAAGTAGATAAGACCTCGCCCACAAGTAGATCAGACCACCAGGAAGCCAGACCCTGCCCCAAAGTAGATCAGGCCCCGCCCTGAAGTAGATCAGACCACCGCACAAGGAGACCAGACCCAGCCCAAAAGTAAACCAAACCCGCTCAAAAGTAGATCCGACCACCCGCAGATGGACCAGACCCCGCCCAACAAGTAGATCAGACCCCGCCCAAAAGTAGAACAGACTACCAACGAGCAGACCAGACCCCGCCCAAAAAGTAAACCATACCCGCCCAACAGTAGACCAGACCACCCATAAGTAGACCAGAACCCCGCCCAAAAGTAGATCAAACCCCGCCCAAAAGTAGATCCGACCACCCATAAATAGACCAAACCCCGCCCCAAAGTAGATCAGACCCCACCCAAGAGTAGATCAGACCACCCACCGTCCAAAAGTAAATCAGACCCCGCCCAAAAGTAGATCAGACCAGCCATAAGGAGACCAGACCCCATCCAAAAGTAAACCAGACCCGCCCACAAGTAGATCAGACCACCCACAAGGAGACCAGACCCCGCCCAAAAGTTGATCAGACCCCGCCCAAAAGCAGATCAGACCACCCACAAGGAGACCAGACCCTGTCCAAAAGTAGACCCGACCCGCCGAACAGTAGACCAGACCACCCATAAGTAGACGAGACCCTGCCCAAAAGTGGATCAGACCCCGCCCAAAAGTAGATCAAACCACCCACAGGGAGACCAGACCCCGCCCAAAAGTAAATCAGACCCCGCCCACAAGTAGATCAGACCACCGACAAGGAGACCAGACCCCGTCACAAGAAAAGCAGACCCCGCCCAAAAGTAGATCAGAACACCCACTAGTAGACCAGACCCTGTCCACAAGTAGAGCAGGCCCGCCCACAAGTATACCTGACCACACACAAGTAGACCAGACCCCGCCCAAAGTATGTCAGACCCCGCCCAGGAAGAAAACTAGGCCGTTTCTGAAGACAGCCGGGCCGTTTCTGGAAATGAGAAAAGAAAACCAGGCCGTTTCTGGAAACGAGGAAGGAAAACCGGGCCGTTTCTGGAAACGAGACAAGAAAACCGGGGCGTTTTTGGAAACGAGGAAAGAAAAAAGGCCGCTTCTGAAACCGAGGGAAGAAAACCGGGCCGTTTCTGGAAACGAAGAAAGAAAACCGGCCGTTTCTGAAACCGATGGAAGAAAACGAAGCCGTTTCTGGAAACGAAGGAGGAAAGCTTGCCATTCGGAATGATCTCAGTTTCTTCCCTCGGTTGCGCAACCGAGGAAAGAAAACATGTTCGGATTCCCAACATGTTTTCTTTCTTTGTGAGGGTACCACAAGTTTTGTTCCGTCGTTTCCAGAAACGGCCCGGTTTTCTTCCCTCGGTTGCAGAAACGGCAATTTTTCTTTCCTCGTTTCCAGAAACGGCCCGGTTTTCTTTTCCCGTTTCCAGAAACGGCCTGGTTTTCTTTCTTCGTTTCCAGAAACGGCCTGGTTTTCTTTTTTCTCGTTTCCAGAAACGGCCCGGTTGGCTTCTTTGGTTTCCACTGTGCGGGGTCTGATATACTTTTGGGCGGGGTCTGGTGTCCTTGTGGGTGGTCTGATCTACTTGTGGGAGGGGTTTGATCTACTTTTGGGCGGGGTCTGGTGTACTTTGGGGCGGAGGCTGGTCTACTGTTGGGCGGGTCTGCTCTACTTGCGGACGGGGTCTGGTCTCCTTGTGGGCGGTCTGATCTACTTTTGGGCGGGGTCTGATCTACTTTTGGGCGGAGTCTGGTCTACTTCTGGGTGGTCTGGTCTACTTTTGGGCGGGTTTGCTCTACTTGTGGACTGGGCCTGGTCTAGTTATGGGTATTCTGATTTACTTTTGGACGGGTCTGGCCTACCTTCGGGCGGGGTTGGGTCTCCTTGTGGGTGGTCTCATCTACGTTTGGGCGGGGTCTGATCTACTTTTGGGCGGGGTCCGGTTTCCTTATGGGCGGTCTGATCTACTTTTGTGCTGGGTCTGATCTCCTTTTGGGCGGGGTCTGATCTACTTTTGGACGGGGTCTGGTGTCCTTGTGGGTGGTCTGGTCTACGTTTGGGCGGGTCTGATATACTTTTGGAAGGAATATGGTCTCCTTGTGGGTGGTCTGATCTACTTTTGGGCGGGGTCTGGTCTCCTTATGGGCGGTCTGATCTACTTTTGGGCGGGGTCTGATATACTTTTGGACGGAGTCCAGTCTCCTTGTGGGTGGTCTGATCTACTTTTGTGCGGGGTCTGATCTACTTTTGGGCGGGGTCTGGTCTACTTTTGATTGGTCTGGTGTAATTTTGGGCGGGTCTGCCCTACTTGTGCACAGGGTCTGGTCTACGTATGGGTGGTTTGGCCTGGTCTGCCGGGCGGTCTGGCTTACTTCTAGGCGACGTCTGGCCTACTTCTGGGCGGCAAGGCCTTCGGCGACGAATGGATGGGCTTGCGTCTGTGCGGGGTCGGAACATTTCCTCTCTTGCGCAACAGCGCCGCGCGCGTCCAAAGGCGCGTCTGAAGTTGCCCCTCCGGGCAGGAAACGGGTCTACCCATCAAAACTTCGCCGCGCTGGAAGGTCTTGCACGCTTCCTCGCGCGCCAGAGGCGTCACCCCCCAAAACTGCCCACGCACTGAAGTCGCGACGATCACAACATTTCAGCACCGTGTCAGGGCCAGCCCGCGGAGGCGGCTCGCCAGAGGCTGCGTCGTTTTCCCGCCCGCGATCGCGCGCGCCTGCGATCTACTCCTCCGATGGGTCTGAGCTCTCCCCGTTCCCCGCCCTCCTCGTCCGCGATTGGTTCGAGCAAGCGCCGCACCTCCATCATCGTTCCCGCGAAATACTTCTCTACCTTCTCAACGAAACCGTCGTCGCCGCCGAGCTTCTGGGCGAAATTCTTGTCACGCCCCGCCATGTACAACGCGCATCGGTCCAAGGTCGCGTCGAGCCACTCCCGGTGCACCTCGTTGACCGCCACGCCCTCGTACTCCATCGCGCCAGAGGCTGCGATTGCCAACGCGCCAGACCCCGCCGTGAAGTCAACGATGTGCGTGATGTGGTGGTGCTCGCAAATCCGTTGCCAAAAGCTCAATGGCTTCACCTCCAAGTGCGAGAAGGGGTGCCCGTTCGCGTCGATGTATTTCTGCGCGCGCTTCCCTCTCACCGCGCCAGCGGCTGCGTTTCCCAGGATCGAGGCCTTCGTCTCGTAGGTCATCCGCGGCAGCTCGCTGTAAAGCCGCATGGGCACGCCCGTGTACGTCGTCGCAGAACTCGTTGTCTCGCCGCGCAAGTTGAACTCCGCGCGCTGCACTACCTTCATGGCGCCCCTTTTCGGGATGGAGCAGATGGCGACTTCCTTGTTGTTGCACGCAAAAGAAGTCATTCTTCCCGGGGCTCTGGGGTCCTGTTCCTTGCTCGGCTGCACATACACGCACCAACACTCAGTCACAGCGTGCGCGCCAGAGGCTGCGAGACTCTCCTCTTTCTCCTCGATCAGCTTGCGGCACGACCGGCTCCGACCATCGAGGAAAATGACGATATCGTGAACCGAACGCTTCTGCGAAACGAAATCAAGCACGCGCCCGAAACGGTCCGCATCCACAGCGACGGGGTCGCCCAAGCTCGCCGCCACCCCGGTCTTGCTCACGTTTGGGGCGAACAGGTCGGCCGACACCACGAACGCGCGAACGTCTTGCTTTTTCTTGGCGTACCTATGTCCGAGACGCATCTCCTCCCACAATTTCTGCAACTGGGCGGCGCTGTGTTCCGCGCCAGTGGCTCCGCCGACCGACGGCAGCGCCACGAACGAAACAGTCTTCCTGCGAAGAGAGAAGAGCAAGTCCTTGGTTTTCTGGAGGTCCTCCCGGTCGGCCTCCTCGAGCTCCGACGCACCCATGGCCACGCCAGAGGCTGTGCCCTCAGCAGCGCCAGCTGAAATGGGGCCCGCAGGGCAAGCAGCGGTCAGCGCGCGGTACTTGACACCCATCTCCTTGGTGCTTTCGGTGAAGTACCGGTGCCGCAGAAAGGCGGCTGCACCTCCCTGCAGGTCCTGGGCGGCCAGCTCCTTGAGCTCCTCGTCGAAGTGGCCAGCCCAGACCGCCCACGTGAAGTCGATCAACGCCTGCGTCTTCGCATCTCGGCCTTGCTGGTCGCGGTATTCGGCCACAGGGACAGCGAACGTGTTTTCCAACCCACTGGTATCGGAGGTCTCCTCTCGCCGAAATGCAGCAGCTAAGCTTTTCTCGCCAGAGGCTGAGAAGCGCTTCACGATGGAAAGCGGCGAGCGAAACGCGGATACTGTAGTCGCCATTTCTTTGTCGATCATCGCCGCCTCGTGCATAATGTAGTCGATGACATCATGTTTCTTGAATAGCACGTGCGCCATCGCGGGGTCTTCTTCTCTTGCCCCGTGACCTTGCTCAAAGACAGCGTCTCCGCCCTGGGGGCCTCGCCAGTCAGCCGGGCAACGCGCAAGCAGTCCAAGATGAACGCCATCGAGTCGCAGGCGACCGCGTCCTTGTCTGCCTGGGGGGGCGCCGTCCTTCCTTTGCAGAGCTGCGCCAGCCGCATCAACAGCGTGGGTTCGCGCAGCTCGGGGCAGAAAGCTTCCGCCAAAGAGTGGGCCGCGGCGCAAGCTTGATTCCCGACGAAAGGCGTCAGGCTTTTCAAAGCCTTTGCGTGTGAGTCGGTCAGCGCGTTGCCCTTGAACGTGATCCCGTAGCACTTGAGGACGCCGGTCAATTTCGGAATGGAAAGGTTCTCGGCCAAAGCCTTCTGGTACTTGGTCAGGCGATTCACCTTTTCAGCCACCTTCCAAAAAGAATCCGCGCCAGAGGCTGCACAAGCAGAGAATGCGTTCTCAGAGAACAGCAGCGACGCCAGCTGGCAGGCGTCAGGGTCGGGGCTGAGACGCAGCCTGATTGGCACAGACAAAGCTGCCTCAAACAGCTTGAATGCGCGATCACTGTTGCCGGCGGACAATGCCTCCGCCATGGCGCCATACCACGCCATCACAAGCGCATGCCCCGCCAGCATGGGCGCTGCCGTTGCCATGAGAACAGTGGATTCGCCTTGGGCCATGCGCTGGGCCACCTGGGTGTTGACAACTCGCGCTGGGAGCGGCGCGTCGAAAAAGTAGCGCCGCGACGGCGGGTGGTCGGACGACAGCAAGAGCCTCTCCTCACTCCAGTTCGCCATGGCGGCATCGAGCTGGCTGATAGAGACGGTGTCCGACGTGTCGGCGGGGAGCGGGTCAAGCATCCATGCCGTCCCTGCAGCCTCGTACTGCCCCGTCTTGGAGAAGCTCAACTGCAAGTTGTCGTACTGCATGACCTCCCGAAACGATGTCAGGTGCGCGCCAGAGGCTGCGGCAGAAATTTGCAGAGGAGGGATGGGCATGACGGA
The DNA here is from genome assembly GCA_963575745.1 of Prorocentrum cordatum. Taxonomy (NCBI): domain Eukaryota; class Dinophyceae; order Prorocentrales; family Prorocentraceae; genus Prorocentrum; species Prorocentrum cordatum. The sequence continues at coordinate 41,893 of CAUYUJ010007319.1, forward strand.
GGCCGGCACTTTGAAGGACACCAGTGCTTGCTTCTCAGACAGGAACTTGAGGAGAGCATAGTCGACGTACTCCTTCGTCCCCTTTGCCCAATTGAACAGATGCCCCGCCTGGCTCTGGGCCGAATCCATCTCGAGCAGCTCCGCGACGGCCAATGGCGCGGGCGGTGAGGGCGACGCTGCAGGCGGCGCTGCAGGCTGCTGTGCCGCGCGCGGTTTTTTCGCCACGGGAGCAGCTCCCTTCTGAGACGCCATGGGCGCGAGCACACGGAGAGACGCAAGAAGAGTCGGGCGCGCGCCTCGTTGCCAGCACTCAGTCCTTGAACCGATCAACTGCGCTGGGTGGAGGTCTCATTCATACTTTTGGGGTCTGGTCTACTTTTGGACGGGGTCTGGTCTCCTTGTGGGTGGTCTGATCTACTTTTGAGCGGGGTCTGACCTACTTCTGGGTGGGGTCTGTTGTCCGTGTGGGTGATCTGGTCTACTTGTGGGCGGGTCTGGTCTACTTTTGGACGGGGTCCGGTCTGCTTATGGGTGGTCTGATCTACTTTTGGGCGGAGTCTGATCTACTTTTGGACGGAGTCTGCTCTCCTTGTTGGTGGTCTGATATACTTTTGGGCGGGGTCTGATCTACTTTTGGGCGGGGCCTGGTCTACGTGTGGGTGGTCTGATCTACTTTTGGGCGGGGTCTGGTCTACTTTTGGGCGGGGTCCGGTCTCCTTGTGGATGGTCTGATCTACTTTTGGACGGGTCTGGTCTACTTTTGGACGGGGTCTGGTCTCCTTCTTGGTGGTCTGATCTACTTTTGGGCGGGGTCTGATCTACTTTTGGACGGGGTCTGGTCTCCTTATGGGTGGTCTGATCTACTTTTGGGCAGGGTCTGGTCTACTTATGGGTGGTCTGATGTGCTCTTGGGCGGGGTCTGATCTACTTTTGGACGGGGTCGGGTCCAATGTTGGGTGGTCTGGTCTACTTTTGAGCAGGGTCTGATCTACTTTTGGGCAGGGCCTGGTCTCCATGCGGGTGGTCTGGTCTGCTTTCGGGAGGGGTCTGGTCTACTTTTGGACGGGATCTGATCTACTTTTGGGCTGTGTCTGGTCTCCATGTGGGTGGTCTGATATACTTTTGGGCGGGGTCTGGTCTACTTGCAGGCGGGGTCTGGTTCACTTTAAGGTGGTCTGACTTACTTTTGGGCGGGGTCTGGTCTACTTTGGGAGGGGATCTGGTCTCCTTGTGGATGGTCTGATCTCATTTTGGGCGGGGTCTGCTCTACTTTTGGACGGGGTCTGGTCTGCTTATGGGTGGTCTGAATTACTTTTGGGCGGGGTCTGGTCTACTTTTGAACGGGATCTGTTCGACTTACAGGTGGTGTGATTTACTTTTGGGTGGGGTCAGGTATGCTTTTGAACGGGGCCAGGTCTACTTATGGGTGGTCTGATTTGCAGCCCTGAGTCGGCCTCAAAATAAAAGCGACTTCGATGAACCCAGATGGGGAGAAAATCTACAATATGGCCCCAGGCCGCCCCCGGAGGATTCGAAGAAAGTTTCGAGGTCCTCCAAATGAGCCCCAAAGGCATCCCAGACCGCCCACAAAAATTCCGAGCAAGCCCTGGGAGGGCTCCGAAAGAGCTCCAGGATGGTCCTACGCGAACATCAATTCTTGTCCTCGTCATCCCGACTTTTTCTACTCCTCATCATATTCCTCCTCTTCCTTTTCCGTCCTCATCCTGATGCCTGTTCCCCGCGTGACCCTCCCCTTCATTCGACATGGCAGCGAAAGAATGCGCGTCTCGCGCCTGGGTTTGCCTAGGCTGATCCAAACCTTCGGTTCGACGGTTCCCCCCAAACGACCTCTGTTGCACTGCGTGCTCCAGCATATCATTGATCATGGCGACTCGCCTGGGCATCGTTTCTGGATGGGCTGGCAGAGATGTGCGAAGCGTCGATTTTTTGCTCTTCAGGCGCGCATTGGAATTCCATCCACAGCCACTGCCCTTGGCCCGAACTCAACTCTCACTTTCCTCGCTGCAGACGCCCGCGCGACAACGTCGCGCAGAGACGAGAAACACGCCCCGCCAGCGGCTGGGGGGGCCGCTTGCGACACTGCGAGCTTCGATCCCGCTCTGCGGGCCACGCGCCGAACTGCCGCCCGCACATCTGGATGCTCCGCGACGAGGCCTAGCCCGAGATAGAGAACCTCCTGGCGCTCGTTTGCTGGAACGTGGCGCGTGCGATGGTCGAGTGGAATTCTGTCTGGGTGGCCCTGGGCTGCGACCAGGTGCGTCTTCGTAACGACGTCCAGGCCAAGCGAGGCGATGTAAAAGAAAGAGACGGCCAGATCCACGCTTGCTGCCAGCGCGTCCACGTCGTGGAGAAACGCCAAGTCTGGAACGACGACGAGGTCTGCTTCTGCGCAACGGTGTCTGCCAGTGACCGTAGCGCAACCTCTCGCAGGGCACATGTCTGTCGCACCGCCGAGGCTTGCTACCTTGCTGTACGGCGAGGGCCGCGCCAGAGGCTGCGTCGTCGAACCTCGTCTCGGGGCAAGGTCGACGCCGGGCGGTTTCACGAAAGGCGCCCCTGGACGCGCCCGCGTCTGCTGGACGCCTGGTATATTATTGCGGCTGCGCGCCTGGAACTTACCCATGTCGACGTTCCACAAGGCGCTCCCCTCAGTGCCTGCGCCGGAATGCACCGCGGTCGACGGGCCCCGCGCCCGTCGAAGACGTGCAGCAGTCACGGCCAGGCGGGCGGCCCCAAGGACGGCCCGATAACGTCCGCGAACCAGCCCGGGCGCGCTCTTCCTTTTTAGCTTGGCCGCCGCAGTAGCATGAGGATTGTAATGCCCATGCCGTTGGCCGAACAGTTCCCGCTAGAGGCTGGCGCATTCCCTGGAGAAGGACGTCAACCCCAGTCCAGGGCGAGCCGCGCCTTCGTCGAATTCTGATGCCTTCTTCGGCCCGTTCAACTTCAGGATCAAGCAGTCGTCGTGAAATGCAATCTCATCAGTGCGGTGCTCTACCAGTTGATCCCGAAATCGGGCTAAGTCGCGTTCGACGGTGCACTCCCCGTCTTCAATCGGAATGTAGAAACGCACGAGGCGGCAGAGCATGCGAGAGGCCCCACGGAGCCGGTTCGGGCAAGCCGCCCCCCAAAAGTCATCGTCGAGAATGCGAGCCCACGCTTGCTGATTAGTTGCCCCCGCCAGTGGCTGGGATGGCTCCATCTGTTGGAGCATGTAGGGAAGCACGCCGTTGTACTGCAATAGCGTTGCCTGCTCGTCGCAGCCGAGGAGGCCCGCCAGCTGGCGAACGCCGCGCAGAAGGAAACGCCGCATCTCCACATCGGGCGGCCGAAGCCTTTCTGCACGAGACGCCTGTCAAACATGGCCAGCGCCGAGCGGACATCAGTCCGCGGGAAGTCCGCGAGCAAGCGCTCTTTTGTCAAGCTCGCCACGTTCTGCAATCGGTGGAGGAGCTCCTCCTTGTGCGCCGCTGCTGGTTCCCCCCATGGCATCACGGGGTCTCCGTCTGCGTAGAACACATACCTGCGGCGAAGATCTCGCATGACCGTCTCTGTGATGAAGCCAGCCTCGTGTCCTTCCGCTCGGACACGCAGCCGCGGTAGCGGCTCCTCGGAAGCTGGGGCGGTCGCGCCAGAGGCTGCGGCTGCGACGGGAGGTGCCCGGAGGACCGACTGGAAGACCCGCCCTTCCGTGAAGACAGCATCCAGCGTCTCGACCATGCAATCGATTTCGGAACGCGACTTTGCAATGTCGTGGCTGGCGACGTCGAAAAGTCGCAAGAACCAGTTGCATATGATCCCCCAGTCCGCGGACACACCAACGGCCATACAGAACTTAGTATCGAATTTCCGCAACAAGGCACCCGCCCGCTCGCGTTGCTCCCGGTCGTGGCGACGGTCCGACGCGATGTACGCTAGCAAGGTTACCACCGGCACGAGCAAGAGAGCGATTTTCAACACTGGGGCCGCCGTCGAGTCGAAGCGTTGCTTGGCGAACGCCAAATTCCGCACGATTCCCGCCAGGGGCTGGGGTGCTCCAGGCAATCCAGGCACTGCCACTGCGTGCACGTTGTCCTCCTGGATTGCCACCAGAAGGTTGTGCAGCTTGTTAGAATGCATTAGGCCCGGAACCAACGCATGCCGATCATCGAACAGCTCTCTCCAGACCTCCCCAAACACGTCGTCGCGATGCATCGATTTGACAGCAATGCGTATGGCGTGTGCTGGATCGCGAATCACGATTAACAAGTTGGGGAACAGTTCGCGAGCAGCGAGGAAGACTGAACGCCGCTCCTTGGACGCGCCATCAGCAGAGAAACTGGTGACTGTTCGCAGCACGTGTGCTTTCAGTTCCTCATCGCACGCCAGAGGCTGTGCCCCCCTGCGACCATGAATTGTGCCGAGCGGCGTGCAGAATTTTGTCAGAAATGCATCAAGCTGCTTAACCGCAGTAACAGCGTGGTCTTCCTCGAAGTCGGACGCGTGTTTCTTCGAGCAGTCGAGGAGGCCTAACACGCCCGAGACGCAGAATCCTGACGCACCAACGTTGCCCAAGTGGAAGCCCTGACCGCTATGTTGCGCAGCAGGAAGGTCGGCGCGAAACCAGACGACTTTCCGATACTTCGACTCATCGATCGCCAAAGATATGGAAGTCGCCTGGCGCAGCACTTGGCGGATCCTCTTCCTCAAGACCTCCGCCATCACTTGGAGTTGTCGGCGATGGCGTTTCCGTGCTCTGTTCGCCACCGAGCCAGGCGCGCCAGGCGCGTGCCTGCTCTTATCGCAGATGCGAGCGGCCTTCCGGAGCGAAGCTCCTTCTGATAGCACCGCCCACGCGTCTTTCCACTCCGATGGGGACGGTGCGTTTCCCTTGATCAGCCCAGTATCAGACTCGGTCGCCAGAAGCTCGCATGGCTTCTCAGTTGGCCAAACGGTCGGGCACGCCAGAGGCTGTGGTACAGTCGGCTGAGCAACCATGTCGGAAATCTTTCTCTTTTTTATCCCGCGAGCCACGCGGTGCGACTCGGAAGTGCTATGTCGCTGTATGAGCATCCTGGCGTTGAAGCCAGTCTTCGGGCGAATCTGGAACTTGGCAAACTTGGAAAACCTGGCGCCGTCACACTGGCTGCCAGAAGCCGAAAACTCAGCGCAGATCCTGCACCCCAGGCCCCATATGCCGCGGCTAACGCCTCGTGACAACCACGACCGGCCCTCGTAGAGGGTACACGCCTCGTAGACCTTAGGTCGCTTCTGCAAATCACACCGGATGCAGAAACCCTTGCAACCCGCATGGCTTTCCAGATGCTGCGCCTCTGAAATGACCCCGTCAAACACCTGGAGCATATCATCCGAAAGGGGGCGCTTTCGCGACAGAGTCTGCGAAACCTTTCCCCTCGAGGGAACCTTTCGCGCCAGCGGTGGGGACGTCATTTTCAAAGCTTGTGACCTCTTCGCCGCTTTGACCGCCGCGCATGACCGCGGCCTCCGTGGGAGAGGCCTCGACGACGTTCTCGATGGACTCAGCTTTTGCGGCGGGGAGCGTAAAACATGTTGAAATGTCTTCTGCGCCTCGGCCTTCTTCTGGGTCGCCCGCATGGCCGTCGGCTTCGGCCTCCCCTGAGCGCGCCTAGGTTTCGCCTGCTTCCCCGCCAGTGAATGGGGCCC